>JAJKFI010000043.1:3557132-3597559 GCA_029204185.1 Lerista edwardsae | reverse complement strand
CCCCTTGGTCTACTTGAACCTGCACCAGTTCCTTTACTCCCAATTCCTTTACTTTTTCAATTCCTTTACTCCCAATGGGTCTCCTTGAATCTGCACCAGTGATTTTGCTGCTGCAAGTCCAGAGAGACAAAGGGGGCAGGGAGTCTTGAAAAAGAGGAGAGAAGATCCAGCGTGATTCACCCCCTCCCATGGTCTCCCTGCCCCTGTATTCCACCACCCCCCTCCTTGCCCTGTTTCAGCCCCTCCCCATCACTGCCATTCCAAAGATGAGGTGCCACCACAAAAGAGGTCTCCTTCCTGGAAACACCTGCCTTACTTCTGAAGGTGGGAGCATCTGGAAAAGGGAGGGCCTTGGAAGGTGCCAAACAGGTTCATATGGGAAAGGTTTGTCCTTCAGATCAGGTCCTTTTCAGACCCAGACTACATAGCCTGCTATTATAGGGGAAAGATGAATACACAGAGATTTGCTCTCCCAGGGGTCTCTGACAGATATACTACATCTCATCAGATGTAGATGAGAGGCTTCATTATATGATAATCAATTATGCACACATCTATTCTGAGATGGGAGAACAGATTATTACAGTGCTTTCCTATCCACCCTCCAGAATATGGACAGGGAATGGCCCTGGACACACGCCTACAAGTGACATCACATGCGTACAAATATTCCATTCACATACTGCCTCATCTTCCTGAATGCAGTGCTAACGTCCATAAAGAAAACTCAGGATTTTGTTTTGTTCTAAAAAAACAACCATTAAAGCGTTTTTAGTTCTGAATGATCCATGTTAAAAATAAGGAAATCTACATACCCACTACTCTTCTGTGCAAGGGAAAACTATCTACAAATATGGGTAAATTGTCAATGCAATCCTGGTACAGCCTGCCAGCACCCCAGAAATGTTTCAGAGGCAATGCTGAGATAAGCTCCTCCCACTGTACTGATCACTACAAATGTGATTCAGAACTACGAGTGACAGGTGATATTAACAGCTATAAATCCACCATTAACAGAGAAAAGATGGGGGGGAGGGGAATCCCATTTGGAAGGCTCTGAAACCAACCAACACCAGAGAGCAGCCTGCCAGTGCCAATTAGCTAACTAGCCCAATGAGATCAAAAGAAAATGCATGGGGTGCACTATGTGCAAAGTGAGACTAAAAGGCAACCTGGGTTGCTGCATCACAAGAGAAAAACCAGCCAGGATCCCTGAGTCACAGCATACGTTTTTGTCTGCATACCTGCAGCACTGTCAAACTTGAGGTGCAATCCTAAACTTAGTTAGGCCTAACTCCACTCTTAGTCACATCCTGCAACCCCCAATTCCCCTCTAACCATAGGAAGCCTCAAGCACTCTGCCTCAGCATGCCTCTCTTTCACTAAGCAAGAAAAAAAGATTGCAGACCTGAGCTCCAAACTGGCTGCTAAAAGCCATTATCAGTACATGAGATAAGGCACTTCAAATGACAAGATGGGTAAAGCTTTCTCCCCGTATATGATACAGTCCTTCCTCTGTCAGCCCCTGGGTATCTTCCATCCCACAGCAGCGCATGCATTTCACTGGAACTCATCTTATAGCAAGAACCAACATTATCCTATTGGAGAACCACATTTCAAAAGCCAGCAAAGGGGGATAGGCAAATGGGCAATGATTTTTCTATAGTTATTAACTACATTATATATGCTGTGATTTATACATGTTAACTATGTGACATGATATATACATGCCTGTCATTAATAGTATAAAATTTTAATATGTCTTCCTTCCTGCATTCACATCAGCAGAAAGACAACTGCTAACAAAGAGAGGGTCTTAGCAGCACCGGGTTTTATAAACCAGGGTCTTAGCAGCTCAGGAATACCAGACAGCCACCTTTCATAACCAAACCCTAACAGGAGGATTTACACCCTATCGAACTGTATTCCTTTTACCATAACTCTTTCACTCTGATACAGACTACACTAAGGATCCAAGCAAAGGAGTACTAAGCACATTCAACCAACCAGCCCTCCTAAGCCATGGAAATGAAGAAAGGTAGCAGATTGCAAGACTACAAAGAGTCCAGCAACAAAACAAGAAAATTTTTTTCCCCAGTAGACACGTTTTCAGGGCTGGAACTTAATCACCATAGCATTGTGCTTCCTCAGCTCTGGAAAACCATCCAGACCTACCCAAAGACACATATAAACAACCTGTCAGAGAGAACAGACACATACCAGGGCCTCGAGTGAAAAGGAAAAGTCATTCCATGTGCTCCAGGCAGGGAGAGTTAAAGGGAAACAAAACAATAGCACTGCAAGAGATAGAGAAATCTCTTGGCAATGAAAGCAACCAAATTGCTGGCAAAGTAATACCGGGCTCCTTCAGTCTAGAGTCAGGAAGGAATACCTACCAATGTGCAATGCCCAGGCAGTGGTGGGTCTCATATGGTTAATTATGAATCTGGTCTTCCAGTAGTGGACTGGCTCCATTTTGACATGTTGTGTTAAGTATGCTCTAAGCACTAACAATGGTTGCCAGGCTGCCTTATTACTCAGGTCCCGAATGATAAAGAGCAGTATTGTATCCCCAAATGATTCGACATATTACCTCTCTTTCCATTCAGGCCTGTCCACATTAAAGCAACCTCCTGCTCAGAAAAGCCACTGGCTGGCACAACATCTGTATGTTCTAAAACCAATCACCCTGCTGTTTGCACCAGGGACTTCTGGCTACATTTTAAAGGGTTATGCTCATATTGCCAAGTCTATGAAGTATTGCCTATCATCAAAAGTGGACTGAGTTACACTTTCTGAGTCTGAGTTTCACCATCAACTTCCAAAGTGACTTTCAGATCAGTAATGTGCGCATTTATTTTAAAATGGACAGAACTAGTGGAATAGCAAAACCTGACAATAACTTGCAACATCAGACAAAAAGTTATCATCTCTACCCTCTACATCTCTATCATCTCTGTAGTATACATTGTCACATCCAGGCTGGACTTGCCCAGTCCAACGTGAGACATTTTGATGCCATGCAGGAAATCCAAATGGCATCCTCTCCCACTAATGAATGGAACAATGCACCAGGACGTTCTCTTGAGCATGCCCCGCTGAAATGAAAAGTACTTTCACAAGAGCACTGTCGTGTCCTGCCTCAGTTCCTACTCATTTTGAATGAAACTTGAAGAGAAGAACTGTCTAGTGCAGTGGTTCCCAAACAGTGAGTTACAGGCCAATTTCAGGTGGGTCATGAAGCACCTAGAGCTGCCATATTGAGAATATGGAATGCTGGAAAGGTGGGGGCTGTGTGGTTGTTTTGCTTGTGTCAAGGTTGAAAATAGGCTTTTTCTTTCTTATTCACTTTGCTACTGGAAAATGACTGAGAAATAATCTAACTTATTGCAACATTCTCAGGAAAGCATCAGGCTCTGGCATCACAATGACGGCACTACAGGCCATGACATCACTTCCGGTGGGGCCTGGGCAGACTGTCATTCTAAAAAGTGGGTCCTGGTGATAAACAGTTTGAGAACTACAGGCCCAGTGGATCATGCCCATGAGTTACCTGTAGGTCTCTCTCTCTCTCACACACATACACATCTGCCCTCAATATCTGACATTTCATCCACCTGCATGGAAAAAGCATTGTCCAGAACTACAAGGAGGTTCCCTGGGAGTGCGGGACTCCAATAAACTGCAGTACTTGCAGTCTTTTAATTGGCCCAGTATAGACAACGTGACTCTTTCTTTCTTTCTTCCTTTCTTCCTTCCTTCACAGATATACAAAAATTTACCCACTGCCTTCCAACATACAGGGCAGAGGCATTTATCCAGCTCAATAACCAGCACTTTACCTTCTCTCACTAGACTCACCCATTAAAACACAAACAGGCCTCACAGTGTGGAAGAATAACTCAAATATCATAAAGGAACTCACTGAATACCGAGCAAGGGCGGCTACAAAGAGATACTTATTTCTATAAATATTTTACAGGGAGATAAAGATGAAACTGTGGGTGAAAATGGGACGGGATTCTCCTCAGCGTGCAGCTCAGACAGAAGCAACAGTTAAACTGAAAAATGTAGGGCACTTGGGAGGGGACTTCTTTCTACTGAACTGATGTATGAAAAGACTGAAGAGATAGCTGTGCTTCCCGTCAGGGCGAGGCAAGGTAAAGGAACCTCACTTGCTCTGGTTAAGGTCACTGCCTTTAGGTTGCAATCAAGAGAAACGCATGGGCCTCAAATTGCAGGCCTGGCCTGAATTGCAAAATGCAACAAAAAAGCTTATGCAAGCCAAACGCAATATAGATTTGATGGCAAACCCCCACATACGCTGAGGGTGCAATCCTAACCTGGAGATAGGCTGGCACAGTTAGGCCAGAAAAGTTTGGCTGGCACAAGGGCCACTGTAAAGCATGTTTGGACCACTTTTGGAGTCAGAGAGGCCAGCACACAGACATGCGCCATCCTCCCTGACTCCAAGAGTGGTCCAAAAGAACATTGCAGGGCCCCTCGTGCGCACTGAACATCATACACCTTCCAGGCAGACCAAATCTATGACCAATTGGCCATGATGAATGTTCAGTATTTGGATTCAGAAACAAGACTTATTCCAGATACATGGTGCGTGTCTACAGAAGAATAAAATGGGGCTTATATTCTAGTGAATATGACCTTTCATTGTAGAATGTGGGTGTGTCTATCTTTGGGCTGCAAAGTGGAATAAGAGTCCACTTTAAAAAAAATTACAGCCCAGGGGTATACCACTAGTATCTAGCAAGCAGAAAAAATATTTTCCCCCATGCACAAAAATGAAAATTTGTTAGAGTACATATCAACACAACAATAACTCCAGCTGACCAGTGCACTGCAGAATCAACCAGTTAGCAACCCAGGAATGAACGTATTCTGCATCTTGCCCTATCCAAGGTTTCATCACCTGATACTATGGACACAATCAAGTAGTTCAGAACAACAGGGCTGCAAGTTGCTGGCAGAGCAACAAATTGGATGAATTCAGGTAAATAAAAAGAAATCCAAGATCACTGCCACTCACTGGACCCACCAAACAAGACCAGATGGCATACGGGATTGGCTATATTGTAACTCAAGGGAGGATAAGAAATCCCTTGTGCTTGGGCTCACTCCAGCCTGTTTGCCTATTGCCAGCAATATGAGGAATGTTGTTGGTGTCCCGGTGTTTGAGCCATCTGTTGCTCCCTGTTTCATGGGCAGCAGCAGTCCTGCAAGAGAGCTGAGCTTTCTCATCTTCTTCCTTCATTGGCTAGTCACATTGCCTACTCCCCCTGGGAGACCTTCAGGCTTTTTCCCATTTAAATTTGAAGGGGGGAGCAGGTAGATAATTCCCCTCTCTGCTCCTTTATGGATCAGTGGTTTATCTGCTTATGATCTGCAAAAGGAAAGCCAATCACAGAATGGCACCCATTAGGAAGCCTTCATACTGAGCAAGTGAGCAAAGAGGGTACACAAACAATGGCTTTGCAGTTTGCCTCCCAGCAAGCATGTCAAATCCAATGATGAAATGAGGCATCAGGAACAAGGGCACCAGAGGATTCAGTTCTCTGCGGCATCTCCACAAACTGCAATCATAGAACAAGTCTTTCTCCCGCGCACCCGCCCCCCTTTGATCCAAATCACATTATGGAGAAGCAAAAAACCAGAGCTCTCACCAATGTTCCTAATAGCAGAGTAAATATGATTTATAGGATGGGTTTTTACAAAGGAAATTGTTGACACAATTGCTCACAAAAACATTAAAATCAAACAGTAAACAGGCTGGCTGAAGGCTTTGCTTGAACAACCTTTGCAGTAGCCATGGGAAGTCTTGCCTGTGTTGTCTTCAAACCACATCAGATTGTATATGCAGATATGCATACACTACCATGTGCAGAATAGTGTTCTAGTAGTATTCCAGATCCTGTGCATCACAGTTAATCCACATGGTTATATCTATCAAGCAAAATTGGCTGCAAGACAGCATAGGTAATGTTTTTCCAGTAGCTACCATGTGCTAGAACCAGCAGCATAGCCAAGGGAGTTGATGCGTTTAAGTACTGCAGGTATTATGCGGTAAGCATAGTGATGCTTATACTGCAATGGCCTTCACGTTGCTGTTGCTGCTGCCCAGAATGGCTCTAATGGTGAGTGAAAGAGGCAGCTTAAATGGCGCATTGTGGTGCCAGCAATACTTACCGCTCCCCACCCCCAGCTGCACTATTGGTTGGAAAAGCCCTTGATTTGCAACCTGAATTAAGTAACCTCCCAGCTTTATATAAAATAAACTAGGGTGGCTGAAGTTTGATTAGGATTTTAAAAATTAACTAATGTGGGAAGCAATCATGAAGAAGCTGCTCTGTTTCTTCTTATGCCATTTTCATAATGGTTCCAGTTCAAGTGCATATTATTCGTACTTTGCAGGTATAAGCATCACTATATAAGATATCAAGTCCCAGTCTTTAAAATATTCTGCATCAGCCAACAAAAAAATAAACAAGCAGAACAGAATTGGCATTCCACAAGTGCTTGCATCAGGCATGCTTCAGTCTGTGCCCAGCACTATCAGGAATGATGCCAAATGTTTTGGCTCAGTACTCAGGTCTGCTAAAGTTAAGCTCTTGGTTTTTGCATAAAAACACACCTGACGATGAGAAAATTTCAGATTCTATTTCTTTGAGCAGAAGAATGGCTCGTAGTCAGGCTCTCTTCAAACCACAGGTGTGAACACTGAACATGATGGGTTACTCACCATTACACTGTCTGAAAGAGGCAGGGGGCTACTTTTTTGTCCATGCCATCTTGGGGCTTCCTCCCAAATAAATGTGCACTGGATCACAATCCCAACCAGCAACAGGTGCACGGAAGTTGCAGCTCTGAGAAGTATGATCAATTCCCTTCACAACAGAGCAGGAGTGATCTGGCACTCTGGCTGACCCACTTGCTGAGATGAATCTACTACTGTTGCCTCCATGCTCCAAGAGCAGCAGGAACAGCACATCCAGCTGGCCTGGAGCCTCCTTACAGCCAGCTGAAATTGCCACGAAGCACTGTCACGTGCTGGCTTGGCTTCCCAGAATATTGTGGCAGCTGAGATGGGTTTGGCACATCAGTCCTCTTTCTTGGGCATCTCCCCAGGGGCTCTATCCTGGAGGGCTGCTGCTGGGGGAACAGGGTACGGTTCATACAATCATGAGGAGGCAGGGCACTGAATGAAAAGGGAGTCCAGAACTCCCTGGAGCCAGCCCTGATTGCTGCATAAATTTACAGGGAGCACAGCATGACTTAGGGCACAATCATAACCAGTTTTCTAGCACTGACATAGCAATGGGGCAAGTGTTGCATCCTGCAGTTAGGGGGCAGTCATAGAGGACTCTTAAAGATAAGGGAATGTTTGTTCCCTTATCTTGAAGATGCATTGCCCTTACCCCTGTGCTGGAAAGTTAGTTAGGATTGAGCTCTTAAAAAACTAGCCCTGCATCATTCAAGAGATGTGGCCTCTGAAGGAATTGTGATAACATTTAATCGTATGACCAGCATGTGACTAGTATTCATGGTGGGAATCTTGAAGAGAATAACTAATACTGTATAAAGTGACAAGAATACACAAGGCTGCTATCTGTGGTCAATTAGATCAGATAATTTTAAGAAGCTGGGTGTCAGTGCAGCATGAGGTATGTTCTAAAGGAGAATATGTTGCTGAAAGAATTTTGAAAGAGGGTTGCTTATTAAAAAAAACCTACATTATCTAGAGCTCACCATTATTGCACCAAGCCTAGGTCAGCAAAACAGCCTGGATGAGCCATATTTGATCAAGTTTCAATAAGCTACTGTAATTAAAGGCTGTATCACAATGCCACTTACCTCTTTTGTAAGGCACTATTATAAAGCTACTTCCAGAGAGAGTGGAAGCTGGAACAGTAAAGCACAAAAGAGAAGAGTACAGTAATTCAACCCATCACCAGCATCAAAGCACTGCACCCAGGTACTTATTTATATGAAGAAAGGGACTGCTGCAATAAACTATTATGACTGCTACAATAAACAACAAAAGGAGGAACTGTTACCAGGTAAAGTTTTGGGATAAGGCTGTAGCTCAGTGGTAGAGCACATGCAGAAGGTTCCAGGTCCAATCCCTAGTGTCTCCAGGTATAGCTGGGAATGGCCCCTCTGTGAAACCCTGGAGACCTGCTTCTAGCTCAGTCCTAAAACAGATGGGCCAGTAGTCTGACTCAGGAAAAGGTGGTGGGCAGCTCCATCATTTTGAAATTCCCCTGCACTGATGCAGTAGGCCAGTGCAGCTTGTGCTGTATCCCATGTGGGAATCTAGTGGTTTAAAGGTGCAAACATTTGTCCCCTTGTCCCAGGTATTGCAGGTCAACTCAGACCTATGCCTGCTGATTCACCAATGCAAGTTTGAATGGATCCATGTTTGAATGGATCAGGCCTGGGAGGGTGTAGAATAAATCCCCCCCACACACACACACAGCACCAGCTCTTCTTGATGTGTACAGGTCTCACTTTGCTATTCCACTCAACAGCAGGCTGGCAACAGATGGTGACACTTTTCTCCAAGGCTCTCACTGTGAACCAGATTCCAAGGAGGCAGACTGCTTTCAGCTAGAGCTGAGATTAAATCAGTGCTTTCCCCTTTAAACCACAGCTAGGAGGGAAGAAACATTTTCAGCTAAATTTTCACTCTCAAATACTTCATAGCAATATTATTAGGACGGTTCGTCATTTATATGGCACAAAGATTTGCTAACTGGGCAAAGAGGCACCTTTTCAAGTGGTGGCTCTCTTATATTTAGCAGGGAGAAAGCAACTGTCCCTATTCATCCCAGCATAGTGCCCCTCCCAGTGGCTGTCGCTGCTGAAACCCTTCTGCTTTCCTATAGATTGTGAGCCTCTTCAAATGGGAAACTATCTTATTCCTTTTGTTATTGTGTAAATTGCTTTGATAACTTTTTGGTTAGAAAGCCATAAATAAATATTCTTACTACAACTAATAAACTGTTAAAAATTACCATCTCTTGTTTCTGCTCTCTATGAGAAGTCACTGTCACTCCCATTTTCCAGATGAGGGGCAGATTTACAAGATGGTGGCTTGTCCAAGATCAAACTTTTGGCTAGTTCAGATGTCGCACATAGCAAACCTTCAGTTTCTTGTGATGAAAACAAGCTTTGGCAAGTCTTTGGATTGCCTGCTTTTTTATCTTGGAAAGCTACGGGAAAGCTGGAAAGCTACAGTTCGTTTAAAAAAAAAAAAAAAAGCCTATATTTTCCACTAAATATGAATTCAGAAAACTGTAGTTTGTGCAATCTACAATTACGGTAGCTTGTACCAACTTTACAGTTAGTACTAACTAGGACATCAAAGGGACGTGGTGGCACAGTGGTTTAACCCACTGCTGCTGGGCTTTCCGACCGGAAGGTTGGGAGTTCAAGACTGCGCAACGGAGTGAGCTCCCATTGCTTGTCCCAGCTCCTGCCGACCTAGCAGTTCAAAAGCACCTAAATGCAAGTAGATAAATAGGGTCCACTTCGGTGGGAAGGTAACGGCGTTCCATGCACTACGGCGTATAGTCATGCCGGCCACATGACCACGGAAGCTTGTCCTCAGACAAAATGCCGGCTCTACAGGCTTTGAAACGGAGATGAGCACCGCCCCCTACAGTCGGTCACAACTAGACCATTCAGTCGTGGGGAAACCTTTACCTTTTCAGGACATGAAACCAGGATCAAACTATGGCTTGTTATCCTGGTTTGTCCTAACTATAGTTAATTAACAAACCACAGTTCCCTCTATGTAATGGGAAAGTGGAATTTGTTCTCAAAGTGAATGTGAGCTGTTGAGTGCAACGCAGGAGAGGGGAGAGCACATAAGCCCACAGCTCCCTTAGGTTCATTTATATAGTGCTAAGCCATTCCAAAGTCTGTCTTTTCCTTCCCAAGTCCCTTCCACAAGGGTTTGAGTTCACAGTTGTATATAAATGGTATTGGCCACACAACATTTTATGCAACACATACCATTAAGAATTGCTAGTTTGGCACTTAAACACTAGCACCAAGACAATTTGTTTTGGAAGGGTCTAAGTAAAACCATCATAAATACTAAAACCTATTTATGCATGCATGTTCCACAGATATTTAATGTGTTCTACTACTTCTTTAGGCAATGTCCATTTGCCATTTCAGATTTTGAAATACCTACTTTCAAGAGGCCCACCGAGAAGCCCGAACTATAAGGTTTGCTTTGCTCAGGCATGTGTTACAAGAGGTCAATGGGAGGACAAACTGGGGAGGGTTAGCTTCGCAGAACAGAACTAACTGTGGGATCCGGGTGTGTTCCAAAGTGTCAATAATAAATCCATCAAACTGCCTGTAACCTGAGTTCCACAACCCTATAATTCCAATATGTAGTTCTCTATGTTACACATGAATGAATGGCTCATTCACTTTTGTGCAGGCTGCTCCTCCAAACCTTAATCAATGGGATTTGCACTAGATATCTGGGTAGGGGGAAAGCCAAAAGGAACAAGGAAAGCAGTCAGGAAAAACTGTGTAAGTGCCCATGGGGCTGGAATAACTGATTTGTGGTTATTAATACTGCCAAATACAGATCCCACAACTCTGTAAGAGACAAGAGACAAACAACAATACAATTATCACTCAGAAAGTTGCCTGCTTCTGACAGGGAGTTACTATTTGTGGTGAGCCAAGAACAACCCTCCACTCTTTGGGCTAACAAACCAGAGCTGAAAATTCCGTTATTTTAAAAAATCCTCCAAAAAAATCCCCTACTACTTCAGGGCGCAATCCTAACTTGGAGTTAGGCCAGCACAGTTAGGCTAGCGAAGTTTGGCCAGCGTAAGAACCATTGTAAAGTGCATTTGGACCACTCTCAGAGTCAGGGAGGATGGCGCACATCTGTGTGCTGGCCTCTCTACTTGGAGAGTGGTCCAAACATATTTTGCGGTGTCCCTTGTGCTGGCCTAACTGTGCCGGCCTGGCTCCAGGTTAGGATTGTACTCTCAGTGAGAGAAGTAATACTGGCCACCCACACTTCCAGTTCAAGTGTATGTTATTGTTCTCCTTAATCTGAAAAGATTTAGCACTGATGCTAAATTGTTTATTTTATGTGCATACTAACAGTCCAAACTACATCTGTGTATTAAGACTCGCAACACAGTTGAAAACCAGGCATTAGAACATGTCAGTGATTATTTCAAGGGGGCCACATTTTGAAATACATGAAAGCTGAAATGTTGCTTTGATCTGACCCAGCACAGCACGAGTTGAACACATATTCTGATGATCTCTCACTGTAACATGGAAATTGGTATCAAGGAATAACAAGGGAACATTTCCTTGGAGAACAAAAGCAGCAGCTTTCAATTAACTCCAAGCCACATACTGACAAGAGGAACAACACTATAATTTACTGGAGCAAAATAAGATTACATTTCCACAGGGAAGTTGTAAAATGGGTCTTCTGACAAATGCTGCAGTGTCAAGGTCTTTAGGCCAGGTAGACTAATGCGACCCAAAAAACAGGCTGCTTCCTACAGAGGTTATGTTACAAATAAACTTTGCAACCAATAAAGCAATAAACAGGGTATAAAATAAGTGCATCATTATAGAACCTTATGATATTCTGTGACAAATCTACAAACTCTATATTTTTAAATACTTATTTGGTCCATACTTAATGACACCCCCCTTAAGTCACTGTAGTGAGTCTTTGATATGCTAAGGGCCCAATCCTATCCAACTTTCCAGCACCAATGCTACTGTGACAATGGGATATGCCCAGTGGTGTCATTCAAATGATTTAGGAACAGGAACTCACTTTTGATTGGCACTTGTCAGGAACCCGGAACCAGCCACGAAGCCTGTTAGGATCCAGAACGCCCGTTCTGGTCCGTTCCCCCTGAATGACATCACTGGATATGCCCTACATCCTGCGGTAGGGGGGCAATCATGGAGACTAACTAAGGGAATGTTTGTTCCCTTACCTGGTACTGTATTGCGGCTGCACTGGCACTGAAAAGTTGGATAGGATTGACTCCTAAATCTGCTGTAAAGAATTTTCTGATTGCAACTTCTGATATACCATGATGTCAATATTTGGGATGTATTTCTAGCTTCTTGCATTATATATTTGATACTGAAGAAATGTTATTCCCATGGGCAGCCTGATCCAACACTGGGACAGCACCAGTGACCTGTGTGCTGCCCCACAACAGAGGTTGCAAATGTGCTGTAAGGCACATTAAGAACATAAGAGCCCTGCTGGGTCAGGTCAAAGGCCCATCACATCCAGCTTCCTGTATCTCACAGTGGCCTACCAGGTGTTTCAGGGAGCACACAAGGCAACAAGGTGCTTGCATCCTATTGCCACGCCCTTGCACCTGGCATTCTGAAGTAGCCTACTACTAACGTAAGGAGGTTGCACAATCCATCATGGCAACTGGGCAACTGAGCAGCACCCAGAAACCAGCACCAGTGGGCGCTCTCCAGTGCTGGGCCTTGGTGCCAGTGGGAGATATGGAGGAGTGTGCAGCTGTAGATTTCCCTACTGAGTGGCAGAGAGGCATTTCTGGGCAGGGGGGCAGAGGAAGATGGAAAGGGGGCAAACTGGATGCAGGAGGGTGGGCCAGGGGGTGCTTTAGGTCTGGGAGGGAGCAGGGACTGTTGCAGAGGCTGCCACCAAACCCTGTTCTCCCACTCCCAAGCCTTGGGTCCTTGGAGCCCAACTGACGCAGCTCCAAGTAGACCCATCACAGTCACCAGGGCTTTACATGGGGAAGGAGAACAGATGTTCTCCAACCCTGAGGATATCTCCGGCTGTTTCTCTGACCCCGCAATGGCAGCAGCCATTTCAACGCTGTGGTACCACATGGCACCAAACAGGCATAGAATTGAGACCTCAGTTCCTAGAATTCAGTTCTATCCTACTCTGGGAGAGGGCGGAAGCAAACTAACATAGTCAATCTGCCCTGAGCCATCCTTGGGAAAGAACATAAGTGGACACAGGAGAGTGGACAAATGTATTTCCACTTCAGAGAGCCTTTCCATCATTAATTTGTACCATTCATGACACAATTCTGTGTATGAGATGGTCTTGTTTAAAGCACAGAAGAAACCAATATGAAGACAAGGTTGGACTGTAAGGCCGTAACCCACAGACGGCCCAACAGATTGGACTGCCTTGTTCAACTTATGAAAATAGTTTTCCCACATGCATGCCCCAACGTTTCACAGAAGAAAATAGGTACATGCTTGTAACACCAAAATTCTCATGCCGAAGACCACTTTGCAAGCTTCACCCCCTACACTACGGACGTACTCACTGCTGGAGGCTCTACTGTACCA
The DNA here is from genome assembly GCA_029204185.1 of Lerista edwardsae. Classification (NCBI taxonomy): domain Eukaryota; kingdom Metazoa; phylum Chordata; class Lepidosauria; order Squamata; family Scincidae; genus Lerista; species Lerista edwardsae. Next base: position 3,584,176 of record JAJKFI010000043.1, on the reverse strand, counting down.
GCTGCATTCCGTATTCATTGTCTTGCAACAGCCTGTCCTCCCCAGATATAGAAGTCAAGAGGGTGACTGTTCTGTGCTTAGCACTGTGATACAAAATACATCTCAGCAGTTATAGTGAGTGAACTGGCAAACTGTGCATTGCATGGTGCCTTAGAGTCTATGCACATGCATGTACATGTGTGGGGACTAGAGACAAGATGCAGCCAGTCTCCACTAAGAGGTTCAGCTTCTAAAGAACTCAGAAAGGAGCTGGATCTTAGAGAATGACAACACTAGGAAATCACACTAAATTTTAACAGTACATCCCCCCCAAGGCAAAATAGTCACTGAATGTCCATATTAACCAGGGGGAAAGGACCAGAAAACATAAGCTGTCCCTAATAAAGAAGGACAGCTGATACATTTGTCCTCCTGATCTTTACTTCAGACTTGGGCAGAAAATGAAGAACCAAGTAACGACATTGTTAGCTTTCTCACAATATATCGTATACACTTTGCCTATATACAGGCTTAGGTTAGACATCATGTCAAACCATGGTTAAGGAAGCATAACTATGGGTCAGTATGTCACAGTTGACGAACCATAGATACAATAATTGCTCGCTCGCTCGCTCGCTCTCTCTCTCTCTGCCCCTATACCTGGAGACTGGAGTGCTGAACAAATTAAATAGAAAACGAAAGCAGACAAGCAGCTCTTAAAACATGACTTGCCTGTATGTTTGGAGGTTCAAACCAGTGTGTGGATTCTAAACTATAGTTTTGAATGGGGAATATCTGCACTAAGCTACAGAATGCATCCCCTGAAAACTAACACACCATGTTGACAGCCTCTTGCAAACTTCCAAAACCTGCAACACAGAGGCATACGCATGGACCCTGCACATCTTGCCAACAAGTACAATGCTCAGGCATTATTAACGGAGAAGGGAGGGGAGACTGACTGGAGGAAATAAAGTCACAGATTTACACCTTCCTGTATAACTTAACAGCCAAACTACTGAGCACTTTCAAGCCCTCTGCAGCTCAAAAATAAAAGGAGTTACAGTGTCTTGTTTCATTATATCCTGCATTAGAAACACATGTACTTCATACAGAAATTATTATACCAATCGATACTGCATACTGCCTGCAGTTCTACGATGTCACCAATGTCCACAGTTAACTGCATTATTACGAAATACAACATAAAGTGACAATACATCTTATAAAGCAATTTTTCAGTTGGGTAGTTTTAACAAAAGACCCACACTTCAGCCAGGTTCAGATGAAACACAAAATCATGGGTTGTCTTAACATCTGAATTTGAGTCTGACTATACATACTAGTTTCTCTGGAGCTAACAAACCATGATCTGGCTTGATGCTGGTTTGCAAATCCCAGTTAGGCCCATCAATCTGTCACAACTAGAGCTGCTGTATCATGGAGATGCAAATGAATTTAAGAATACCAAGCTGATGGAAAAAGGAAACATACAATCAGTTGTGAATCATGGCTTGCCTATAATATGTCTGAAAGCTCAAACCATGGTCCAGGTTCTTTATGTTTAGGACAAAGCATGGTTTTTCAGCAGTGCTGAGTCAACGTGTCTGAACCCAGCCTTTATGCATTCCCTACCACTCCTTACAGGTTCTGTGTTGTTAAATGAGTAACAAGCTGCTGGTCACACTAATGCAGTGGCTCCCAAACTATAAGCTATAATTCCACAGGGAGCCACCAAAACCAGCCAGGAGAGCTGCAGAATCCTTGTAAAAAAATAATGCTGCCCTATACAAAGCATAGGATTTGTAGCCCTAACAGGAAGCCACGGCCAATGGCCCAATAAGCCAAGGGAGCACCAACCAAAAACATTTGGGAATCAGAGTACTAATGCAAACTAGGACCTCAGCTTTTATTATACTTTTCAGGGTGCAATCCTAACCAATGTTCCAGCACTGGCGTAAGGGTAAAGCAGCTCTGAGTTAAGGGAACAAACATTCCCTTACCTTGAGGAGGCCTCAGTGACTGCCCCCCAATTGCAGGATGCAGCACATGCCCCATTGGCACAGCTGGAAAGTTGGTTATAATTTCACCCTTAGTGTATCTTCCTATGAGCAAGTTCCGACCCCACATAAACATTACAATTAATAGAGATGGCAATTTACTTTCCCATTTTTGGCTTCCGCTTTACATCCTCTTCACAGCAGAGAAGGGAGAAAATACAATGCTGACTCAGCTGTTTTAGTTTGGGTTTTAGCAAAATAAGGGGAAAGAGAATGCACAAGCTGGTCAACGTTAACACAGACGAGGCTTGAACAGAAAAGGAACAGAAGACCAGCTGGGATCCCAGGGCTCAGGCCCATCTGAGTCCTGTCTGTCACTTATCTCTGGCATATGTCTGTAATTTTGAAATGTGATGGGGTTGAAGATTTCTCCCTCTCTTATAACAAATGGAAACTCCAGTGCCCATTCTTTGTCTTCACATCCCTCTGCAGCTGCTGCTGTATCACATCTCACATTTTCCATTCTGCTGCGCAGGGACTCAGAGCTCTTGTTCACCACACGCTGTGGGATGACAAGGTGTGGCTGGCTGTGCTCTTAAAAGGCACAAGTCTGAAATGCTTCAGTCCACGTTTTATTAACAGGTCTCTGATATCTGAGGAGAGGCCAGAGCAGGTGCTCCGTACATCATTGCCGTACGTTAGCCACGAGGAGCAGCTTCCCCCTCCCTAATCAGTGCACTTGGTCAGAAAGAGGAAGAGACGCTTCAGCAGCAAAGAAGAGGCAGAATTTCCACTGATCGCCCTGTGCTTCTGGGGTCAATAATAGAGAAGCCAACAGCTAGACACAGATTTTTGAGATAGACATTTCTGAGAGCTTGTGCAGCCTTTTTTCCAGAGAATACTACAACTAGAAACACAGGAAACGCCCTGGAAATGAAAAGGAACAAGTCCAGGTTTACTGGAGTAATGTTGGCTTGGTTTTGCCCAAGTTTGTGTAATTTTTTTTGCGGGGGGGGGGGGCAGGGCTGGCCTACCCATGAGCTCAACTGAAGAGCCATCCATGGAACTCTCTGTCAGCTCACTCCCCACTGCTGCTTGTCTTCCTATTCCCTGGACTGGAAAAGGAAGAGGGATATGGAGTGGGAGAAGAAGTGTGGAGGAGAAGAGAGCAGTGAAATACCCCCTCCCTTTTCTCTCCTCCACAAGTCCTCTTCCACTCAATGCCTTTCTTCCTTTTCCAAGCCAGGTATTGGGAGGAGCAAAGACTGGCACATGACCAGGTAAGGGAGACAGTGTTTGGTGCACTATCTCAGATGCCAGGTGGCCATAGGACAGTCCAGGGGAGGGGAGGATCAAATTTTGGTCTAGTACACTGACGAACAACAAGCCTCAAAAACCAAGAGTTCATGTTTTAAAAAGCGAACACAAAATATCTTCACTCAAGGTCCTTTCCCATAAAGCCAGAGTCTCCAAACCCCAAACCAGGGGTCAGATGTAGCTCATCAGGGGCAGAGGGAGGGTGTCGCCAGGGGTGGTGGCAGCCATGGGTGCCGGCAGCGGCAAGGCAGCATCGCGCAGAGGAGCCGGCGTGCTTTTTCACCCGCCCACCCATCCTAGCGCTCATTTCGCTCCAAAATGGAGCGATCCTGGGCACAGGGAGGTGTGGCGGGCTGACGCACGGGGACGGGGCAACGTGCCGGGGGCGCGGTTTCGTCATCCTGCCATGGGCGTGATCGCGGCCCCGTTCATCACTGCAGCTCATGTAGAGCCTCTATCTGGCCCACGGCAAGCCTCTGGTTCCCTGCAAGACACTGTCCCTCCTGACCTTGCTGGCATAGGATGCACCCTCCAAGCTGTGCTCTGTTTGCTGCATGAAGCCTCCCTGGCCCTCAGAATGCCTTCAGAAGGGCGAAAATATTCACTGCCTAGCTTTCCCAAAGACCTGGAAGTTTTGTTCTTAGGCCCTCTGAAGGCCTTAGATGGCTTTCTGAGAGTCAGGGAGGCCACCCTGGCCCTCAAAACATCCTCTAGTGTTTCCTTCCTGTGATCTGCTGTTTCTGAGATGTTTACTCCAGCACATATATGTAAGCTGCTTTGTGGGGTGGGGGAATGGGAGTCCATTAAAGTGTGTGTTATATTTCTGTAGTGTATGTTGGTGCTTGGAAGAATCCTGGAACTTTGAGCCTATTCATTCATTCATTCATTCATTCATTCATTCTGTCTCTAATGTATTTATTTAAATTTTTTATTTGTATTTATTTATTATTTGGCCCTCAACATCATTTCAGATATTTGATGTGGCCCTCCAGCTAAAACGTTTGGAGACCCCTGCCATAAAGCATGGGGAAAAATGAGAAGCAACCACAAACGCAGCTCCTGTATATGGCTATATCATGCAGTTCTATTAGCCACAGCAAGGGATTCTTTGCATCACAGATCTACTGTTCGGGTGTAGAAGGTACACAGACTTGCCATTTAGCTCAAGACTCCCAAGAGGAGTGGAGGCAACAAGGGAAACCCTACAATGACAATCCCCCACTCTCATGACAGCTTCAGCTGTATCAGATCCAGAGATCCAGGCTCTCTGGTGTTTAATAACTCCATTCTAGAGAACAAGAAGGAAAGAATAAGGGAGTATGGTTTATAAATTAAAACTGTCAATGGAGAAAGAAACAGTATTGAAGTGGCTGTTTGTGATTAGTCTGAAATAGAAAGGAAGATGACAAATTCCAACATTTTACATCTACCACTTAGCAAAATTCATTGCAAAAGCAAAGGATTTGGCCTTTAGAAATATTGCATGAGCCCAAGATAATAGGTCAACTGTGACAGTGTGATTTATCAAAAGTATTGTTGAGGGGATGATCTTTGAAGGCAAGAAAATTCACCTCCAGCCCTCTCTCCATCTTGAAGACAGGAGCTTACCAACCAGTTCCCAGGAGCACTCTTGCTTTCTTTCACACAACCAAGCAAATTTTTTTTGCTAACTTTCCTTTTCAGTGCACAATAGAACATTTCTGCCCATCTGGGATTTCTGAACCAGTTGGAGTAGGCAGCAGGAGGATACTTATGTTTTCAGAACGTTAGCCACACTTTCAGTTTTGAAACTAGCAGTTCAATCCTATTCAGAACTGGTGTAGCTGGGCCGTAGGGCCACACCCTGTCCAGTGCTGAAACTGAGCAGGCTGGAGTTCTCTGGGACAAGGGAACATTTGTTCCCCTACCCTATATCAAGCCCCAACCTACCCAGTGGGGCCATTCAGATCTGCACCAGCTAAATCGCTAGTGCAAGTCTGAGTAGCCCCATGTAGGGCTTTCAGGCCCCTGATAGAGTGAGGATACAGCTGAGGCCTGAAGCTTTCAGTTGCACTGGGAATGTTGTCAGTTTCACTGCAGAGTCAACTAGAACGCTCCTGAGCGCAAACCAGGGCTAAAAGTGTCCACGCCTAAGTAGGGAAATTTCTGTACCATGTTTGCTATACACAGACTAAGGGGGGAACCTAGAAAATCTCTTTCTTCAAATGAAGTCAGCAATATCAGTGAACATAACTGTACATAGAGTTTCACAATAGCAAGAGCCTTACTGCAAAAGTATTTAAAGCCAATGGTGAACTTCCAGTGCCAGGAGTGACAGTACAAGCATACTTGCATTTCTGACCAATCTTTGCATTTCTGACCAATGCTGAAAGTATATGCCAAATAGTCTGTATTCATGCAGATTGCCTGAGATAAGTGAGAAAGCAAAAAATACTCTGCCACTACGTATTACCATATTTTTAAAAATTCAGATTTTTTCTTCTTTGTTCTACCCTCCGTTTTCACACTCTTTGTACATTTGCAAAGTGGCTCTCCTTTGTGTTAATCAATGAACATGGAAATGAAGCTGTTGTGAGCAGTTCTGCTTTGGTGTGCCTGATCAGCTCCTGCCAAGGATCTTGCCTTTATGACCAAAAGACGTATTTATGAAGGAATAACCAATTTAGCCAAAATTGCCCAGAGCAAAAGCAAACTACATGATCAATAAGGAGAATCACAAGACCACCACCCACAGATGTATCACTGACAGGCCTTGAAGATAAAGCAATCATACATGAAAGGGAACACCACCAACACAGACTCTGATCAGCCACAAGTAAACATTTCTAAGTCCCAGGGCTCAATCCTAACCTGGAGTTAGGCTGGCATAAGTCCCTATGTTGTGGGAGTGTCACAAACGTGTCACAGGAGTGTCACAAACGTGCAGCAAAGCGTGTTTGGATCACTCTCTGAGTTAGGGAGGATGGTGCATGTTCGTGCATGGCCTCCCTGACTCTGAGAGTGGTACAAACACGCTTTATGGCGCATTTGTAACATACTGCAACAGTGCATTTTGTGCCTGGGCCAGCACAAAAGACATGTGCCAGCCTAACTCCAGATTAGGATTGTGCCCCCAATTGTTTAAGCTGCAGAATCTTAAATATGCTTTCTAAATGAAATCAATAGGCCCATGCACATTTAATTTGGGTAGGATCATGGCCATAGTTTTTAACACAAGTGTCCTTGTTTATTTCTAATTAGGGTGAAATGTTGTTACATTGCCATGGCAACTTTGGATCTCCGCAGCCGTATTCTATCAGAATATACTGAGAAGGGCCAGTCTAAATGAAGTCTTGACTTCCTGCCAATTTTCCTTTAGTTTGGGGGAAAAATAATCAACTACTTTTTTTGGCTTTGCATGAACCAGCTCTATGTAAGCAGTTCCAGCCCTCAGCCCAAAGGTTCACCAGCCTCTAAAATGAGAATGAGCTGCACCAGCATAAAGTGGGCAAGTGTAACAGGTTCACAGCGAAAGCCGGTACCATCAGGGTGAATGTTATTCAGATCCTGATCTGTTGGATAATAGATGGGGCAAAATGAACAGGGGAAAATGCAAGACAAAGCCGTCGCTTCGTGAACTCTCACTTCTGCAGGAGGCAGGAAAAAAGCCTGGATGTGTGGGCTACCAACACTAGGTCCCTTTGGTCCACCTGACTCTTTCTCCTAGTACTGAAATACCTACAACATATGATAAAGTGGTTACTAAATAAGAGAACAGTGTGGCACAGTGCATAGCATAATAGACTTAGGATGCAATCCTAACCTGCGCAGGCCAGCTCACCTGCGCTGCATTGTAACGACATTAGGAGGAGGAGGCAGCTCAGCATAGGGCAAGGGAATATTTTCCCCTTGCCCTGGGGTGAGCCCCAGCCAGCCCTATGGAGCTGCTTGGATCTGTGCCCACCAATAGAGCAGGTACAAATCCACGTGGCCAGGAACGGCCCGAATTGGGGCTGCCCAGCAAGGGGACAGGGGTTTGGATATGGCCTCCCATCTCCACCCCTGTCTTCACCCACAGCGCTGCCTCGTTATGGCTCCCACCCACCTCTGGAAGGTTTCTTCATAATGGACGCAGGATTTTTGCAGCAGCACAGAATGCCTGTAGGTAAAGTTACCAGTTATGCCAGACCATGAGTTACTACTCATCTTAATTCCTTAAGAGCCAAATCCTATTGGGCTGTACCGGTGGCAGAACGCTTGTTCCACCAGCGTTAACTGCCTTATGGGAGTCATAAAATCCCTTCTGGCAGCATTTACATGCAGAGTCAGGCACTGCCAGAGCACCAGCAGGAAGGCCAGAGCCTTCCCCCCATGCTGAAGGATCGCCCTGGACCCAACCACCGAGGTAGCACGTCTGGGGAGGCAGGATGGGGTAGAATGAGGAGGATTAGACAGAATGGGAAGGCAAAAGGGGTGGATCAGATCTGGGAAGGAGGCAGAGGCAGCAGCCACCAAATCCCACCAAAACCCAGACCCAATCCCGTGACATGAGTCCATGCAGACCTGCACCAGCAGTTTCACTGTCACAGGTCCAAGTAGACGCATCTGCACTGTGGAGGCTTATCCCCAGGTAAGGGATCATTTGCGCCCTTACCCAGAGGAGTCCTCCAAGATTGCCTCCCCCCCTCTCGCAGGATGCAGTGTGAGCCATTTTGTCACACTGGCCAGGGCAGGGGGGAACCACAGGATTGGGCTGTAATTACTTACCAAAATCTAGAATTAGTGCAAACCCAGCACAAATTCTGAAGATGCACAAGAGTCAACATAAATGACCAATACTGTGATTTGCAAAGAAAAGGGGCTGAGAAACCACAGAAAGGTGGCAATGAGTGATGGAATGCCACTAGACAAATGTATCCGTAACAAAGAAATGTTTTGGGGTTTTTTTTAATTCCACTAACAAGTCCTCTAGTTCAGTGGTTTTCACACTTTTTTAGCACTGGAACCCACTTTTTAGAATGATAGTTTGCCTGGGATCCACCGATATTGATGTCATGGCCTGAAGTACTGTCATTGTGATGCCAGAGCCTGCTGCTTTCCTGAGAATGCAGCATTAAGCTATTTCTCAGCCATTTTCCAATAGCAAAGTGAATCAGAAAGGGGAAAAAGACTATTCACAACCTTGACACAAGCAAAATAACCATGCAACTCTCTCCCTTCCCAATGTCCCATCTTGCATATTTTCAATTATGTCTGTGCTAGGTGCTACGCGACCCACCTGAAATTGGTTTGTGACATAGTGGATCCTGACACACATAGTGGATCCTGACCGACAGTTTGAGAAACACTGCTGTAGGTAAAAGAGTAGCAAAGTAGTGCCTTGCAGAATGAGATAGGCTGGGGGTAAATAATGTGTGCCAACATAAATACAATCATTTGTTTTATACAAGAAATCATCATCATATTAAATCATCATATTTATTTCCCCCCCCCCAAAAAAAGTATATTAAGTCTTATGTTTCTGGGACTCTTGCGCTTCATCTGACCTGATACCACACAGTGGCATTAGGATAGGAATCTCTGCTTCAGTGAGCAGCCTTGTCCTCCATCTGAGAAGACAGCTACACACAAGCCATTCAATAAATACCTACTACTGTTGCCATGCCAACATCATTCTGCAAAATAAACCCATCGCTGCTCGGTAGTACTAGCAAGAGGAACTAAATCTGGCAACAGTCCAGCCACTCCCCCATTCCAGAAACCACAGGGCTCGCTGTCAAGCAGTATTCTTACATTATCCAAATTGGACTTTAATGCTTCCTTCAAATCACCCTAAAGGAGGTAGCAAGGAGGTAGCACCCCTCATCAGCAAAGGTAGTTTTTCAGGCTATTAATTTAGCTAAACCAGAAGCATGGAAAGCACACAAAGATAAGTCCTTCAAGTAAGAAAATGCATTTCTCCCATTGCTAGATTGGAAATCTCAAATTGAATAAATATCATGTAACTGGGAAGTCTTCACTCTTGGAAGGTATAAGAGTGGAACTAAAACATGGTAAGAGAAATACAGTTCTCAGTCATGCGTTTCTTCCAGAATGCTGGGGAGGGAGCATCTGCAGGGGACAATGGCAGGCAGGAATTGGGGCTTAACTATACTTCTGCCTGCTAATTCTCCTCTGCAAATGGACTCACTCCCAAGCTAAGCACTCCCTTCCAGCAGTTAATTTTTCCCTGCAAAGACCCCTCCAGCCTGTCTTTAATCATTTTTTCCCCAGACAGATTCTAAAACCAGCTCAGCTGGGGCAAACAAACAAACAAACAGACTTGGGAGATTGGGCACTTGCAGCTGAGAATCAACAGTGAGGGAAGCATCCGTGCCTCTCATCATTTGCATTATCTTAGCAAACCTTGAGTTGGAAACACATTTGCTAAGATTGTATGGCTCCAATCCTACCTTTTTGCTGGCCTAGGAATGTCACAAATGCACTGTAAAGCATATCACAAGTCAGGAAGAATGGCACAGGTCCATGTGCCAGTCTCCGACTCCAAGAGTGGTGTAAATGTGCTTTATGGCACATTTGAGACACTCCACATCCCTTGTGCCAACCTAACTCCAGGTTAAGATTGCGCCCTGTGTATTTCTCCCAAAGGCAGGAGAAAAAGGCATAGATGTCTCCCAGCATTGCTCTTTAGCAACTGGTTTTCAGAGGCATATTGTCACGGAATCAGAGGTAATGCATAGCCATCAAGACTAGTAACCATTGATAGTGTTGCATGGATTCTCCAGGTGCTAAATAGCACTTCTATGTCAGTGCAGAGTAGTCCTAAAAGCAGAGTAGTCCTAAAAGTTCAGGTGTGGAAATGCCTTGTAATCAGGAGCTGCACTCAACAGGATAGGAAGAGTCACCCTAGGGAAGCGGCCTACTGTGGGGATAAAACATCCTATATCCCCCCAGGGGCGTTTCTAGGGTGTGGCAGGGGGTGGCACGAGCCATGGGCGCCATCTTGCGGGGGGGGCCATTCGCATGGCGCCCGCCCCCCCAGAATGGCGCCCACGGCCCGCCCGCTCCCGCCCAGACCCTGCGCCCCATTCTCCTTGCTCCGGCTGGCTTAAAGAGCCAGCAGCCAGAGCGAGGAGAACGCGCTGCCACCCAGTGCCCCCTCCCGCTTCTCAAGGGGGGCGGGGTGCTGGGCGGCACCGCGCTCTGTTCGCGCCAGCCCGAACAGAAAGAACGCAGCGGGGGCGCTGCGCTCTGTTCGCTGCAGAACGCGGCGCCCCTGCTGCGCTATGTTCGCGCCTCCCAGTTAGGCGGCAGGCGCGAACAGAGCGCGGCTGGGACGCCGCATTCTGCCGCGAACAGAACGCGGCGCCTCAGCCCTGCTCTGTTCGCGCCTGACTGCAAAGCGCCCGCCCGGCGGCTTCCCACCCCTCCTGTCCGCCCGGACGCGTGGGCACTTTAAACTGCCCGCGCGCCCCGGCAGACAGGGCGGGGACGCTTTGCAGTCTGAGCCGGGCCCTTTAAACCCCCAGCTCGGAGTGCGTGCCCCGGTGGCTTTCCTCCCCACCCTCCGAGCAGGGAGGGAAGCCACACCCCGAACGTCATGACGTCGTGACGTCATGACGTGGGGGCGCGCGCAAAGCCATTCCCTGCCATGGGCGCGATTCTGGTTAGAATCGCCCCTGTATCCCCCCCAAGGGAGTTCTATGATGCCCCTAGAGGTGCCTGCTTGGTAGGGCTGATAAGTCTCTATTCCTTGAAAAACTGACATAAAGTATTTGGTGGCAACTGAACTGTTTATGACATAGAAAAATCCCAGGAATCTTAAATATGATGCTAACACCTAAGAATTTTATCCTGGCAGCTAGGAATTTGAAAAATAAGTAGGGATGAGAAGGACTGGTTCCAATTCCATGAAAAAAGATATCCTACCTAAGACTATGCTGGGTTGGTTTGATGGGTATGTATTCCACGGGGTTGTATGCTGCAACAAGATATCTTCTATGATAATACGTAGGATCAGTTACATCATGGCTTTCTATGATACTAGAGAAGATCTTAAGCCTCTTAGAAGTATCTAGTTCTGTTTGCTGGGGTTGTACTGGAAGGTGTATCCTCCGCTGTTGCACGGTCTCATTTACATATGGCTGAAGGCCATCTCTCCCCCTTGTTTCTAGGAGAGGGAAGCCATTGGAACCCAAGCTGGGTGGGAGAATCTTGTTTGAGAAGACAACATGTGTCCCATGAGGCAGAGGAATGTCTGTTACAAGGAGCTTTATGACAGTAGTGGCAGGTGTCCTCCTTAAGGAGATGACTGTTCCACAAGACCAACATCCTGCAGATGCTGTAGAAGGGAGATCATCTTTCCTAATAGGGTATCTGTTCTAAGGCAGGACTTTAAAATTCTGGGTAGCAAAATGCCTTGCCTTAAAGATATGATCTGAAAGATCCACTGATGAGTATTTGCTACAACGGGCTCTACAGCACATAGGCAACTTGTTGTCTAGCATGCTCCCTGAGGCACCTGGTGGGACACTGTGAGATACAGGAAGCTGGACTAGATGGGCCTTTGGCCTGATCCAGCGGGGCTCTTCTTATGTTCTTATTCATGTCCCATAGGAGTAAAGGCTCACTGCTCCAGAGGCTTTATAGTTCTGGAGAAATGTTCCCTGCAAAGGTGAGCTATGTGGTCCTACTTGATGAATGCCACCTGTTCCGTTCGATTTGATGATGCGGACGGGATGGCAATCAATTCTTTCCGCAGGGCATCAGTTCTGTTCCAGGAGGATCTATCGTGCTGTTGGGACGAAGGAGGCGTGTCTTGTTTACGGGTGATGACACATCCGCCCTCTCAGGACCGAGCGGTGCCTGCCCTGTTGCTCCACGAGGCTCGGAGACCTCCGAGGGCCAGGGGCCGGGCGGACCAGAGCGCAGACAACGCTGCGTGAAGCCTACACGTTTCTCTCGTGAGGCGCGCAGCAGCCTCTGCTTGCTCCAGAGCTCTCCAAGGCCGCCAGTACCAGCTAGCCCGGGCAGGCGGGCGGGCGCCTCTTACCTTGAGATAGTCGTTCTCGGAGCGCAGCTCCTCCAGCTCCCTGACGACGCCCACGTCCAGCAGCTCCTCGGTGAGGTCGGAGAAGGCCAGCGAGGTGCTGAGGGGCAGCCTGCTGCTGGCCAGCGAGGCGGCCGTCGACGGGTCCTCGGGCAGCGGGGACGCGCCGTCGGCGGAGGCGCTGGCGGGCTGGGCCGGGGCGCTGCTGCTGGGGGGAGACTCGGTGTCGCTGCCGCCGCCGCTCAGCCCGCCCAGCTCCAGCAGCGAGAGCAGCTTGGCCTCCTCCGAGGCGCTGCAGTCCGACACCTCCGAGCTGCTGTCCGTCAGGCTCGGGGCGGGCGGCCGCTGGGTTCGCGACGGCGGCCCCTTCCCGGACCCGGCAGAGGAGGCCGCCGCGGCCGCTGCCCCCTCACCGGCCATGGCCAGGCGGCTCCGCCCCTTCATTCGGGCCCCCACTCGGCCTCCGGAGCCCTTGCCGGCGCCCCTGGCCCCCGCGGGCGGCACGGCCTTGCCCTTCTTGTCGCAGCGGCCATCCTTGGCGCCCCCGGAGCGCCGCGAGTGCCCGCCGCCCGCGCCCGCCTTGCACGAGAAGGCGGCGGGCAAGCCCGGGTGGCTGCCGCGCCGGCTCTTGGCCAGCGACCAGCCGGGCACATCCTTGGGTCTGGCTGGGGACGGCGCGCGCTGCAGCTTCTTCTTCTCCGGCTGGGGCGGCGGCGCCGGGGCGAGAGGCTGACTGGACTCCGCCTCGGCCGGGGCTGCCATTCCCGGCTGGCGCGAGGCGCGCTGCCGGCTGCTCACTGGCCCCCCCGGAGCCGCCTGGGGCTGCTGGAGTCTCTCATCGCGGCGGCCGGGAAGAAACCGAGTCCCTCGCGGCGCGCCTCGGCTGCGTCCGCCCAACAGCCAGCCGCGCCGGGGCAGAGAGAGGTGTGGTGCGGTCGCGGGCGAAACCGGGTCAGGGTGGCCGTTAAGCCGCTGCTGCTCCTCCTCCGCTGTCTCCAGAAGCAGCAACAGCTCCTCTGCCAGCCTCCCCTCACTCCGCCCAGCCGCTGAGCCGGTGACGCGCGCGGTGTGGGAACAAAAGGCGGAGAGAGGCGCCCGAGGGGCCGCTCGGATCCTCGAGGCAACAGCGACCCCCTTCCCCGCACGGCTGAGAGGCGAGAGGGCTTTCGCTCTCCGGGCCAGGGAGATAAAAAGAACGCCCTGTCCCGCCTTTCTCCTGAGTTCCTCCTCGTTTGAGACGCGGCTCGCCACGGTTGAGCCGCGGGACTCGTGACCTGCGTGGCGCCATAACGAAATGCCTCTGAGCATATAAAGAGCGCATTTCTAGCACCACAGAGTGGCATCCCATCTTCAAGCTCCGAGGATTGTGGCTTCCGGGAATGTCACCGATCCTTTTAGAAACTAACTAAACCACGGGACAGGAGAATGGGCTATTACGCGACTGGGAACAGTACTAAAGTCCTCTCTGATCTTTGCAGACCTTGCTAGATTCCGATCAGCACCGCAGTAGCGTTCCTAAAGGAGGGCAAAATGCTACGTTTTGCAGGAGCCTGAGCTCCTGGGGAAGCGGCCCCTCCCTTTCACAGCCATTCGCGGCTCGGCGAATGCTGTGAAAGGGAGGGGCCGCTTCCCCAGGAGCTTGCGGCTCCACAGCCATTCATGGTTCCGCAAATGGCTATGAAGGCAGGTGGAGGGGCTGCTTTCCCCAGGAGCTCAGGCTCCTGCAAAGGTTAGCATTTTGCTCCCCTCTAGGAATGCCACTGCACCACCTCTTCCAAAGAAACCAGAAGGTTGGAAATCTTTCTAGCCTCGCCCACATAGCCACAAAAAAGAAATTACAATCCCGTTCTGCCGCAGCTCTACCCAGGAATAAAATGGGCAAGCCAGTTCCCTACATATGTCCGAGTTTAGTGAACACCACCATAGCACAGGAAACCCCCGAACAACACAAGCACATGAGTCATGTGACACAGTTTGAATTTGTTTCTCGAAGTAGTGTCTTTCTAAGAGAAAAAATAGCTCCTGTTCATCACTTGTTTCCAAACCTTTTCCATATACAGAGGCTGGCTCATCCAGGAGGCCAACTGAGCCTGTCAACTCAGGCAGCAGGTAGTGGGCATCAATACTACTACTGATCCATGGGTAGTCGAATCCTTAGTTCAAAGCCTGGCTGCACACACAGTACTAACAGGACACTTTGAGGTGAGCTCCTTGGAGCTCTCTTTCTCTCAGACACCTTGTTTTTCAGATGCATATTAAACACATTTCAGTAATCCTTGCATCAGTCCTGAAAAGTAGAACATTATTATTTGAGTACTTCCACATTATATTACATATAGGCAGCTGAGCCTGAGAGAATGTTTTCCTAAGTGACACAATGAATTTAGAGCTAGCTGCTATCCGATCCAGGGTCTTCCAATCTAAGCAAATGCTCCTAACCACCATGCTACATAAGCTCTCATTGCCACCACACTGTCACCATCATACACCAGCTCACCAGTCTCACCTTCCTGACATTCATTCTTCCCTTCCATACTTGGAGCCCTTTACCACTACTCTGGCATTCCTTTTCTGCAATTAGCTGGAAGTAGAATTAAAATGGATGTTCTTTCCCCACGGTCAAGGTCCTCTTATTGTTTACTCCCAAATTTTATTCAGCAACTTGCTTGCAGCTTGCAACTTCCTACAGCAAGCAAATTATTTTCAATGCAGGCTGGATGTCCAAGTTCATCATTGTTGCCAGCTACAATATGCTGCTCCTGTCTATAGATCTGCTAATATTTCTTCATTTTTGAGTTCATTGTGAAGGGATGAGGAGGGGAGTGCAATGCTGGGATTTCTCCTACAGGAGTGGTGATGTCATCTGCAGGGTGATCTTTTTCAAAGTTTTTTTTTTATCCAAACTTTGCTCAAAAGAAGATCACAGCCTGACTATCAGAAATATTACTCTTGTCAACTGACTCCTTTTCTGTTTATCAACAATCCTTCAGTCATTGTGTCAAAGTTTATTTTATAGAACACTGTTTGCATCAAGTTTATTAATTGGCAAAAGTGGTTTTCTTCAGCTTGTTTATAGAAACTTTTCTGGTTCCAACAGCTTCATTTCCCCTCCTGCTTTGGTTCAATCCTTTGCATCCTCTGTATAACATTAAGAATGCAATCCTAACCTGGAGTTAGGCCAACACAGATAGGCTATTACAAGGGACACCATAAAGTATGTTCGGGCCACACTCAGAGTCAGAAAGGCCAGCACATAGATGTGCGCCATCCTCCCTGAGAGAGTGGTCCAAATGAGCCTTATGGTGTCCCTTGTGCCAGCAAAACTGTGCTGGCCTAACTCCAGGTTAGGATTGCATCCTAACTGAACCGATTCTACTGCTTTCTCCTCTTCTTATTCTTGGAGTCTCCAGTATTTCAGCAGCCACTTCTGCCTTTTCCAAGAGAGTACAACCTATTATGACTTGATATTGATGTTTATCCCTTTCATGGATCACTGCCTTGTCGTGGCGAAGGGGCTTGAGTAGCTCAATGAAGCTGTGAGCTATGCCATGTAGGGTCACCCAAGATGGACAGTTCACAGTAGAGAGTTCTGACTAAACATGATCCGCTGGAGGAGGAAATGGCAACCCACTCCAGTACGCTTGCCAAGAAAACCCCATGGATTACAAAACAAAAAGGCTAAACGATATGACACTGGAAGATGAGCCCCTCAGGTCAGAAGGTGTCCATTATGCTACTGAGGAAGAGCAGAACATGAGTACTAGTAGCTCCAGAAAGAGTGAAGTAGCTGGGCCAAAACCGAAAGGAAGCTCAGCTGTGGACAGAGGCAGATCTACAGGGAGGGCAAAGCTCTAAGTGTTGCAAGGAGCCTTACCCTGTCATGTAAATCCCTCCTCTCCCTTGCTGCTGTAGCCAGTAAGCAACGCCAAGATGTTGCTGTTCCCTGTGAGGATTGGCTAAAACGGTGCAGGAGAGGAATGATTTCCATTGCAAGGTAAGGCTTCTTGCAAAACTTAGAGCTTTGCCCTCCCTTAGGTCTGTCACTGAGCCCGAACCTGACATCCTGGAGTGTGAAGTCGTGGGCTTTAGAAAGCATCACTAACAACAAAGCTAGTGGAGGTGATAGCATTCCAGCTGAGTTACTCAAAATCAAGACTGCTCGAACTACCACACCATTGCACTCATTTCACATGCTAGCAAGGTAATGCTCAAAATCCTACAAGTTAGGCTTCATCAGTATGTGAATCGAGAACTACCAGATGTACAAGCTGGTTTCGGAAGAGGCAGAGAAACTAGAGATCAAATTATCAACATTGGTTGGATCATGGAGAAAGCAAGAGAGTTCCAGAAAAACATCTACTTCTGCTTCATTGACTACACTAAAGCCTTTGATTGTGTGGATCACAACAAACTGTGGCAAGTTCTTGAAGAGATGGGAGTACCAGACCACCTGATCTGTCTTCTGAGAAACCTGTATGTAGGTCAGGAAGCAACAGTTAGAACTGGACATGGAACAACTGATTGGTTTAAAATTGGGAAAGGAGTACGACAAGGAAATTGGTTTAAAGGAAATTTAAACTTAAATACGACAAGGAAATTTAAATTGGTTTAAAATTGGGAAAGGATACTGTCACCCTGCTTATTTAACTTATATGCAGAGTGCATCATGAGAAAGGCTGGGCTGGATGATTCACAAGCTGGAATCAAGATTGCTGAGAGAAATATCAACAACCTCAGATATGCAGACGACACCACTCTAATGGCAGAAAGTGAGGAAGACCTACTGATGAGGGTGAAAGAGGAAAGTGCCAAAATTGGCTTGAAGCTCAACATTAAACTAAGATCATGGCAACCACTCCCCTAACTTCCTGGCAAATAGAAGGGGAAGAAATGGAAGCAGTGACAGAGTTTATTTTCCTGGGCTCCAAGATTACTGCAGACGGTGACTGCAGCCATGAAATTAAAAGATGTTTACTTCTTGGGAGGAAAGCTATGGCGAACCTACACAACTTAATAAAAAGCCGAGACATCACCCTGCCAACCAAGGTTCACATAGTCAAAGCGATGGTTTTCCCAGTAGCAACGTATGGCTGTGAGAGCTGAACCATACGAAAGGCAGAGCGCCGAAGAATAGATGCTTTTGAATTACGGTGTTGGAGAAGACTCTTGAGAGTCCCCTGGACTGCAAGGAGATCCAATCGGTCAATCCTCCAGGAAGTCAAGCCTGATTGCTCCCTGGAAGGACAAATCCTGAAGCTGAAACTCAAGTACTTTGGCCACCTCATGAGAAGAGAGGACTCTTTAGAAAAGACCCTCATGCTGGGAAAGATGGAAGGCAAAAGGAAAAGGGAGTGGCAGAGGATGAGATGGTTAGACAGTGTCACTGAAGCGATGAACATGAAATTGGGCAAACTCCGGAAGCTAGTGGAGGACAGGGAAGCCTGGTGTGCTGTGGTCCATGGGGTCGCGAAGAGTCGGATATGACTTAGCAACTGAATAACAACAATTGATGTTTATTCACATGAGGAAATGTCACAATAACTTTAAAATAGTTTCTAAAATCAGTCTCGTTAAATCTGTAAAAACTCAGTGGAGAATCAAAGCTTACAGGCTGACGTTATTGTACTTATTAATTTTTATCCCAACGTTCTCCATAGAGCTAATTAGAGTATCTAGACAGTTTTCCATCCTAGCATTAACCAGATCCAACCTGCCCACATGCAGCATGTTTGCCTTGCTGTGTGCCTTCCATGGACCATATGAAGCCTTTCCAATCAACACTAAGGCGGAATGGCTGCATCCCAGACTGAAGGCAGGGCAGGTGCTTTTGCACCAAGGGCTCAAGGATTGGTTCATTTGCACACCCTATGTGTGTGTGCTGTTATTGTGGGGGGCTGTTATTGTGCCCAGGTAGATAGCTGGCAGGGCCAACCTTAAGCCAATGAGACCAATGTTGTCACATTAGGTCCCATGCTTTGGAGGGCTCCGCACCAGTTCAGCAAGCATATTGCCTGCTGCTGTGATCTCTATGGGCTGTCAGTCAGTGGGGCGAGCAGAGCAGCTTCATCTTGGGCCTTCCCACCTTACCCTAAGTACATAAGAAGAGCCTTGCTGGATCTGGCCAAAGGCTCATCTAGTCCAGCTTCCTGTATCTCACAGCAGCCCACCTGGTGCCCCAGGGAGCTCCGTAGACAACAAGATGCTTGCATCCTGTAGCCACCCCCTTGCACCTGGCACTCTGAAGTAGCCTACTAATAATGTAAGGAGGTTGCACAATCCATCATGGCCTATAGCCCACGATGGACTTTTCCTCCAGAAATCTGTCCAATCCCCTTTTAAAGGCATGTAGGCCAGATGCCATCACCACCTCCTGTGGCAAATTGTTCCACAGATTAATTACCTGCTGGGTAAAAAAGTATTTCCTTTTATCTGTTTTAACTCTCCCAACATTCAGTTTTAGCAGATGTACCCTACCTCTGAATGGCCCAAAATGGGCCTCATAAAAGCAGTTGGTACACCACCAACTATTTCTAGGTGCCATGCTTTGCATGCAGCCCTAAAGTGCTCATCTTGGTGAGTGGGAGGGTGGGCGCAGGAATGCCCTGCATTGGGCTCTGCCACTCCTGGAGCTTGGCCCTGACGGCTGGGGTGGTTCTCCTTTAAAAACATGTCTGAAGCCCCTCCCTGGGTGTCTGTGATATCATTGCCTGCGAATGGGTAAAGAGCATGGATCTTCACTTATCACCTCCATTGCACCCCCTTCCCCAGAGTATGCATACTGCCCCTTTACAAGAAATCTGAAGACCCAGACAAAATAATCTGGACAGGATGTTGCCTACAGTCTTCCAACTGGCTAAACTTGAGCTCTGACTTCGCTAAATGGATATAAGCCCTCCTCCTGCCAAAACCCACTGGCAACGGGATTTCTTAGGGCCAAACTAAATATTATTTTTTAAGGTTAAATAGCTGCTGGATCAGGCCCCCTGCATACTGGGACTATTGCCCAACTGGGACGTGATGTGCTTAAAGTAATACAGGCGTATCCCGGTAACCACTGATTCGGTATCCACGGTTTCAGTTATCCATGGATACTGGGATTCCTATGTAAAAGATTAAAAAAAGGTAAAGGTTTCCCCTCGACCAAATGGTCTAGTCGTGACCGACAGTAGGGGGCGGTGCTCATCTCCGTTTCTAAGCCTGTAGAGTTGGCGTTTGTCCAAGGACAAGTCAGCGTTTGTCCAAGGTCATGTGGGCGGCATGACTATATGCCGTAGCGCACTGAACTATACTTACCTTCCCCCCAAAGTGGTACCTATTAATCTACTCACATTTTTAAGTGCTTTCGAACTGCTAGGTTGGCAGGAGCTGGGACAAGCAACAGGAGCTCACTACATCGCCCAGTCTTGAACTCCCAACCTTCCGGTCGGAAAGCCCAGCAGCAGTTTAACCCACTGTGCCACCATGTCCCTATGAAAAAGATAGGGGGACATTAAACAAAAAATTTTTAACCTTGTTGCAGCAAAACCAGTGATATTCCCTGATCTTTAAAAAGGTGTCCCCAGTATCCACAGTTTTAGGTATCCACAGTGGGATACCTAAACTAATGGGATATCCTGTATCTAGTTTGCCCAGCGGATACCAGGGCATGCCTGTATTCAGTGTGACCATTTCACATATGCTATTCTAACAGACTGTTTCTGAGCCAGTGTTCATATTCTAACCATTTGATTTATGAAAGTGCTACGAGTGGGTAAAAACAATAAACAATCACAAGTTTGGCAGTGACATCTTCAAGAACAACACAATTATTGGGCTACAGTGGGCTTCTGCAGAGAAGAGCCGACTTCATTGGTGAAGATGATATAACAGCTATTGAGAGGGATGGCTTGGGGGGCGGGGTGCAAACTTTTTGCCAGACAAGAATAAAAGACAAGCAAACATACTAAGAGCAGAAACACCACAACAGCCAGTTAATTCACATTCATGCCAAGCCTCAAGTCCACTGATCTGTAGGTAGGCACACCCAGCCAACCTTTGTTAGATTAAAAAGCAAAACTGGTTGTTGTTTTTGCTGCTAGAGATCAACATAAATATACTTTTGTAAAAATAAGGTAGAATCCCATTTCAGAAACATCCTTGCTTTGTAGCACTTTATAACTTCAGGCATATCCCATTACTTCTGCTTTACTGAGACACAAGTTTGTACTTCTGTGATGTGTAAATCTCCATTCTGTGCTAATGTGAATTCAGCTCAAGTGCAGTACAGTAATTTGATACTAGATGTACAGCCAGATCCTACGCCTATGTACTCGGAAGTGAGTCCCACTGAGTTCAATCAGGGACGTACTCCTACATGAGTATGCATAGGATTGCAGTCTTAAATGCTTATTCTCGTAGGAGTGCAGGAAATGACCACAGCAAAGATGCCATTCAAATAGACAGAACTTGCCCACAATGGGCAATTATGCAATTAAACAGCCAGTGGGGAAAAGTCTTCTTAATTACCATCAGAGCCATTTTGTTTTAACCTAAGCTCTAAAAATATCAAGTCAGATTAAATAGCTACATGGCTAGCTAGATCTGTCCAGGCTGGGTGACCCCAATCCAAGCCACTCCTGGCTGCTTGGGCTTGCGCCTACTATTTTGCTGGTGCAGGTCTGAGCAGCCCCATAGGGCTGGCTGGGGCTTATCCCAGGACAAGGAGATAATATCCTTTTGCCCTGTGGTGAGTTCCAGCTGCTACCCAGCCTGCATTAGGATACAGTGCAGGCCTGCCAGACTGCCTGCTCCAATGCAGGTTTAGTTAGGATTGGGCTGCCCATCTTGTAGTCTTGTGAGGCTGCCTGAGGCATTTGGTGGGCCACTGTGAGATACGAGAAGCTGGCCTAGATGGGCCATTGGCTTGATCCAGGGGGGCTCTTATTATACTTTTAGATAACACTCGGCTCTCTGAACAGCATGTGGTATGAAAAGGATGAAATGTGCAGGCTGTAAGAATGCTGACTCATTGGGGACTCAGAACCTATCTCAGCACACTGTCCCTGAGGGTGTCATAAAATGCTGTTTTATCTTGAGTCAGAGCATTGGTCCACTGAAATCAATACTGTCTCTGCTGATTTGCAACATCTCACAAGGGTTTCCGTCCCCCCAGGTGTGTTTGGGATGAGAGGGATTGAAGTTGAGACCTTTGGCATACAAAGCATGTGTTCTACCACCAAGCTATGGCCTCTCCCAAGTCTTAATCTGGTCTTCTTAGAACTGAGCAACTGGCTCTGTTTGCATTGGTAAATTCAGGGGACCTTTCCTACTAAAATCAGTATTCACTTGGAATCTGTTGTGTCTTGTGAAATTCAACTCAGCAAGCAAGACCCAGGTCCCAGATAGGCAGGATCATGCACAGTGCAGACACAAAAATGTGAATTCCTCTAGAAATGCATCTTAATGTTTATTTGGAAAGAAATTTGTTGCTGGTTTTTATGTCTTCTATTTGGCTCCCCCCCCCCATGTTTGTAGTGATTGTAGCTGGGTATCTCATAAGATGTTACATTATCAGCGTGTAAATCAAAGCTGGCATTCAGCACTTCTCAGGAAGTCATGTGACTTGCGCACAGCAGCTGCAGGCAGAGAATACTAAAGCAATCAATGGAGCTGTCTGCTCTACAATTGTAACAATGTCAGAAGGCCTGGCAGCAAGGCAGCTCTCCCTCAGAGCCCCTACAAATCGATTTAAGACCATCATTTCCATCAGACCAAAACTCTGATCCCACCACAAAGCTAAATCGCCATAAAGGTTGTCACCTGGTTATGAAGGTGTGAATTGGTACCATTTTTGTTACTGCACAGATGTACACAGCCTCATGCAAATGTGATTTACTCAGTGCTTGTGGTTCTTGGAAAAACCAGCAAACAAAAAGGAAAGGTAGAGCGCATGCTCCTTAGCAAACAACACACAGGGCGCATACCTAAACATGCAGCCCTGATTTGGGGGACGGGGAGGCAGCTGAGTATGCTATTGTAGCTCTTATCTGTGATTTGATTTAGCCCACTTTGATCCGTGATGGCAAAGGCCGGGCAGTTCATGTATTGGACTTCCCATACTAAGGATGGGATTTTACAGGGGGGAAAATGCAATAGATGCACAATCTGGGCAAAGAATCTCATTTTCTCTGGTGTAAAATACCAAATACTTTAAAAATGCAGTATCCCCAGCAAAAGAGGCACAGTCTGGGGCAAGATACCTGATCTGTAAAAAATGAAGTTACAAAGGGGATGGGCCAGAGGTGGCTCACCCAGGAGGTGTACTAAAGCTCTGAGCAGTGGGCTGGAGGAAGTGGCAAAGTGGGGAAAGGCACTCGATGCCCACCATTTTCCCTAGCTTGGTGCCTGCTCCATTCAGCCACTTCTCTATCCCCTTCTTGCCCACTATCCTTGCAGAGCAAGCAAGAAAAGTGCTGCTGCCAAAGAATCTGGCAGAAGAACTAGAAGAAGAGGTCAGGGTGATTCCTGTGATCCTATTCCCTAGGATCCCAACTCCAGTGAGTGGAAGAAGATAATCACCTGCCTCCTCTCCTCTTCCTTCATGTCATTATTTCTTGTCGTCTCATGGGAGCAAACTCCCAAGATCCTCCATTCCCAGCCAGGTTTGAAGATGCAGGAGGTGGAGGAGGAGGAAGAAAGGAAGTGGAAGTAGCAAGGCACCCCAGTTCACATGTGCCAAAGGGCATCATTTCAGATGCCACCTTGGCTCAGGCCAGGTCTGAAATGGGCCACAGCTGCTCACGGACAAAGCACATGTTACTTTGCATGCAGAAGGTCCCAGATTCAATCTTTGGCAATTCCACCCAGAGCTGGGAAAAGACATCTGTATGAAACCCTGGAGAGCAACTGCCAAGCAGGGGAAACATGGCTGAGCTAGACAATCTAATGATCTGACTCTGCATAAGGCAGTTTCCTCAGATGCACGTGCAAAATGCACATGCACAAGCCTAAACAGTCTTAAGAATCTTAGGCAATGTTGGACTCTGAAAGCTATACATCAGAGAAAGCCTGAAAAAGCTGTGGGAAAGTCTTACAAACAAACAATGACTCATGCGTAACATGAAAACTGCAGCTGTTCTGAAGCCTAGTACTGTAATCAGAAGACAGCTGTATTTTTCACCTCCACAGATTCTGAAATGCTTGAAGAAATGTTATATATACCTAAGATAAAGAGAACTTGCAGTCAGAAATAACTTGTGTTTAAAGCACAAAGCCTTATGAGAACTATAGCCCTGGAAGGACAAATGTAAAGTCTCAGAATTATAGGGAAAGATGACCTACCTATTCCCACACACACACAAATGCAGAACATGAATGAACTGGGTGGTGTAGCTTGGCAACACAGATATGCAAAGTACACAGCTGAGATGTAGCAATGGCTACAGTTAGGACAGCAATTTCCAACCAGTGCACATTAGTGTGCCACAAATGGTCCACAGGCAGGGCCGGCTCCAGGAGCAGTGGGGTCCAATGTGGGGCATTCCCCCCCCCGCGCACCCCCTCCCTGCGGGGGCCCCTCTCACCAAGAAAAATGCTTGTGTTGCTGTGTCTGGCACCTGGAAATAGTTGGTGGTGACATGATGATGTCACCACCAACTGCTTCCAGGAGGCCCATTTTGGGCAGTTTGGAGGCAGGGGCTGACGGGAGGGCCCAAGGTAAAGCTGCTAAGCTTGCCCCACTGACTTACAGTTCATAGAGATCTCAGCTGCAGCAGCAGGCAATATGCTCACTGCACTGCACCCAAAGTGCAGAGCCCAATGTGACAACATTGGTCACATTGGCTTAAGACTGGCCCTGTCCACAGGTATGCTGTGGAAGTTTGGGTGAGGGTCATTTACTAGTAGGGACATTGGGAGATGTGAGCCCCCTAATGCTTACAGTGTGCCTTTTCAACTGTCAAAATTGGATGGTGTGCCTTGACAATTAGTGTGCCACAAAATGAAAAACGTTGAAAATCATAGATTTAGGAAGCCAGTGGGGAAAATGTAATAGAAGACGAACAGCACTGTGAGAAGCTGCGCAACTTTGTGAGACGGACAATTCTAGGATCATTGGAGGGGGCGCATAACCAACATCCACATGGCCATGGTAGTCATGCTTCCTTCGCCTTCAACTGAGGAGCTGCATAATAACTAGTATATGCTAACCCTAACTGCTCTCTGCCACCAGAACTATCGTTCTGGCAAATGAACATGCTTTTACAGCATCATGAAAAGCCTTCTGGAAGCACATAGAGCCACAGGCACTAGCTAGCAGATAGCAGGGAGCAGAGGCATAACTAGGCAAACAAGCACCTGGGCAGTGCAGTGCCCCTGGGCAAAGGGTGGGGCCTCCACGCTGCAGGAAGAAGCAGCAGGGACCTCAGAAAATTGCTTGGAGGGTACTCCAAATTCAGTGGTTTTGCTGAGCAACAGTAAGAGAAGCTATCTGAGGCTTTTTTCTTTACTTTTTAACATTTTTAAAGTGGGTCTGTAGGAAAATTGTGCTCCCTGGGGCAGGTGCCTCTCAGGCTCCACCCTTGTTACATCTCTGGCAGGGAGGACCCTGCACATGGTGGTGGTGGAGCCCCTCTAAGCTAGTAGGGTGGGCAGAACAGGTTGGATTGGGGGAGGCCAGGGCATGTCAGAGGCAGAAAGGTGTGGCACCCAGTGCATGTGATTGGCATCAGATTCTATCACCTCCAGATGAGTGGATACGATCCCTTTGTCTTCTTGGACTTGCGTCAGCTAAAACACTGGTGCAGGTCCAAGGAGACCCACTGGAGGTTGAGAGGCTTATAGAAAGGTAAAGGAAAATGTTCTCCTTTCCCCCTCCCTCCCCACCACCAGTACAGCATGCAGTACAAGCTGTTTTGACTCAGAGCACAATCCTAAACTGGAGTTAGGCTGGCATAAAGTAAGCCAGCAAAGTTTGGCCAGCACAAGGGCTACCGTAAAGCGCATTTGGACCACTCTCAGAGTCAGGGAGGATGGTGCACGTCTGTGTGCTGGCCTCTCTGACTCCGAGAGTGGTCCAAACATACTTTATGGTGACCCTTGTGCCGGCCAAACTTTGCTGGTTTAACTTAGGCTGGCCTAACTCAGTTTAGGATTGCGTTGCGCCCACAGCGGCATGCAGTGGTAGGAAAAAGCATAAGAAGCTGCAAACCATGGAAGTCTCCCAAGCTGAATCTCAACTCAAGCATATAGGCCACAAGCAGTTCTTACCAAGAGTCCTACACCTGCAGAAAAAGGAGTAGTTCAGGCTTAGAAAAGACCAGGGAAAGAGCAGCAAAAGAGCCAGCCGTGGAACACAGCAGGGAGAAATTCCATAGCTATGCAATTTGATCACCTACCAAAGTCAACAGCAGTTCTACAATAAAGGGCATCATCCTTGGTGTGCCAGTAAGGGTAGTGTTCTTCTCTGATCACGTTCTGATCACGTGATCAGAAGTTCTGATCACGTTCTCCTGCAGCACATTTCTTCTGACGGATACTCATGACAATCGGATTGGGCTTTGCAAGCCAGGTGGAACCTCAGTGTCTCCCAGCAGACTTGTATTCATGTTTACACAGGGAGATTTTAATGTTAATCCCTCACACTGCAGACTCTGTTGTTGAGATGTGAAGGATTAGCCGGCAGCACTAGCAGCATGGAGAGAGCAATATTAAAAGCTGGAAGGTTTGTGACTGAAGAAACCCTATACAGTATGTTGTATTTGTCATTGGCTATGAATCAGCAGGGGACTGAAAGTCTGAGGACCTGCATTCAGATATGAAGACTAAGCAGAAAGGAAAGAGGGCAGTGGCCTCCCAAATGGTTTCAGCATTGATCCCCCTGCACAATTCAGTGTCTGTTCCATGAATTTGACCACCCAATTACAGCCACAATTAATTCTGTCTCCAAAAGGAGCAAGTGAGGCAGTGGGGGCAAGGCAAGGGCATTTGCAAGGAAAGGGCCAGGCAGAGGCGTAGCTAAAGAAGTGCACGGGGTGCAACTGCACCGGGCTACGAGAGTGAGGGGGCAACACTCCCCTGCTTGGGGCTGGGGGAAAAACTTGTGGGAGAAGCAAGAGGGCGCTGGGGGGAGGCAGCAGACTGAGGGGGCGGTTAGCGGCAAGATACTGTTTTTGCTGCTGCCACCTTGGTAAAAATTCAGTTGGTTTTATAGAAGCGGCGGCAGCGGTGGCAAACACAGCCATTGGCTGTCCCTTGCTCTGGAGGCTTAGCAGTCTCTGGCAGGACCTCATGACTAAGGA
This sequence comes from Lerista edwardsae, assembly GCA_029204185.1. NCBI lineage: Eukaryota > Metazoa > Chordata > Lepidosauria > Squamata > Scincidae > Lerista > Lerista edwardsae. The sequence continues at coordinate 3,557,576 of JAJKFI010000043.1, read as the reverse complement.
AAGAGACTCTGCTCCACTTCCTCCAATTTTAAACACAGCTTTCCCAGCACAGAGTGATGGGGGGGAGCAGATGCGAGTGGGTCACAACTGCTGAAAGGAAGATGCACCCCTGTGCTCCCCTCCCACTCGGGGGACTCCTCGTTAGCCGCCCCTCTCCCTCCAGAGACCTGCAGCATCAAAAAAACAATGTGCCTCTCCAGCACTCTTCCAAGTCTCAGGTGTCCTTTTAAAATTACGCTCGGTGAGAGGAGATGGAGGTGAGCTGGCGGGGGGGGGGGTTGGTGCCCTCCCTGAAATGCACTGCCCACAGGGATGGCTCAACATCCGGGGGCAGGAGGAGGAAGGCAGCCAGCGCGTGCTTCAGCAGGACCAGGGCTGGCTTTAAGCCAATGTGACCAATGTCATCACATCGGGCCCCGCGCTTTGGGGGGCCCCGCACCAGTG
>JAJKFI010000043.1:3533706-3552670 GCA_029204185.1 Lerista edwardsae | reverse complement strand
TAATAATAATAATAATAATAATAATAATAATAATAATAATAATAATAATAATACTTGTATTTATATACTGCCTTTCTTAGATCACTAGATTTCTCTAATGACTGTAACTCAAGGCGGTTCACATAGGCAGACTTTATTCATAAACCCAAAGGGTTTTTACAATTTACAGAAATGTTCTATCTTACAAGAACTACAACACATACAGATGGATCTTTCTGGATTTAGTCTTCTTTCTGGCCACCTGTTTTGTCTTCTGCTGGCTGATAAGCATCTTCCCTGCTCCCACCAGAGAAGCAGCTGACACAATCCCGGCACACTCCCTCTCACAAGGCAACCAAAGCTCAGCTGTTAATCAGTCGCAATTTACAGGTCTGCCACTCACAGAGACTTCCGGTAGTCCCGAACTGGCGACCTTCAGATCTTCAGCTCTTATCTTCAGGCAAATGGAGGGATTAACCCTCTCGACTAAATCTTCTGCCCTTGCCTAATCTTCTAATATTCCTTTAGAAAGTTGGGAACAAATTTGGAAAGTAAATATTAAGTTAACTAAGGCAGTATCATTTAAGGAAAATATTTATAAAATGTTTTATAGATGGCATATATCACCAGATAAATTAGCTAAGATGTACCCTGGAACACATAACAAATGCTGGAAATGTCAAGATTCTATAAGGACTTTTTTCATATGTGGTGGACATGTTGCAAAGCAAAAAAGTATTGGGAGAAGGTACATACTAACTATATTACAAAATATGCTGAATTCTGTTATTCCCTTTGAGCTTGAATTGTTTCTTCTGAATATTTTTTCAATGGTGTTTAGTAGTTAAACATATTATTGTAAATATTAATACAGCATTTAGACTTGTTTATGCACCGATGTGGAAAAATGTAGAGATACCCACAGTAGAAATGTTAATACAGAAAATATTACAACTAGTAGAATTGGATATACTAACAGAAAGAATGAGAAATGAAGACATAAATAGAATAGAGAATATTTGGAAAGTATTTTATGTATGGTTAGATAGATAATAGTTTAAGCTGAAATATTTAAAAGAATTGATATGACTTGTTTGATTTTAGAATAATATTTCTGATGTAAACGAGTACACTAATGGGTAATGAAAAGATATAATAATCAGATGTGTAAATTACAGTTGTTAAATTACTGAGAACTGACGGATACCTAATGTTTTATCCTTGTATCCCTGTCCCTATGTATTTCCCTTCCCTAACCCATAACTGAAATATTAAATAATAATAAAAATTTAAAAAAGAAAGGCACACATTCTGTACTTAAGAAAACAATTCTCTATTGGCAAGTCTCTGTTCACTTCTTCATTGACAGCTGCTTCCAGGGTATCGTTTGAATGTGAATTTGGAGATATCTCCCGATACTGAACTGATGCATGTACAGGGCTGGTCCATCCATGCCTGTATCCTCCAGAAGATGATACCTTTGCATCCGCAGCATTGTCATTATACTGCAAATGAGCAAGTTGCTGGCCAACCAGTAAAATCCACCCAAAGTTCTCTGATCTAAGTAGCCTCGGTAGCAGCTAAACCACACAGTAGGCCCACATGTAGGCTTATGTGGATTTTAGTCTAGCTGCTGTGGCTCAGGACTCCATTTTATTCTTAATTCCAAGACATTTGGCAAAGCTTTGAACGATAGAAAGGATTTGTGCTCCAGTCCAACCTAAGCACTTGCAGAGCCCTTGCACAGCTTGCAAATCAATAGGAGCAGCTCCTACCTTACACAATGTTTCCTTTCAGCGTCCACAGATGGGAATCCACTTCAAAGGCAGAGAGGTTAGGCAAAACGCACTGCCTTCAGCAGAGAGATCATTACGGCTCCAGAGGCCTTGTACTGCTGCTTACCACTCATCACAGCTCTTGTCAGTAGGGAGAATTAATCAGGGCCAAGCACAAGAACAGAGAGGGGACTGGCTCTCCATATCTGAATGATATTGCAGAAAGCTTCAGCACCTTGATAAAAGATTATTCAGGACATAATCCTAACCTGGAGTTAGGCCAGCACAGTTAGGCCAGCAATGTTTGGCTGGCCCAAGGGCCACCTTAAAGCAGGGAGAATGGCGCACTTCTTTGTGCTGGCCTCTCTGACTACGAGAGTGGTCCAAACATACTTTATGATGTCCCTTGTGCCAGCAAACCTTGCTGATCTAACTGTGCTGGCCTAATTCCAGGTGAGGATTGCACCCTCAGTTCTATATGGGCAGCACAATCCTACTGCCCACGTAGTGTCTACACAACATTGTTGCATCAACACTATGCCACTAGCGCCGACGGGGGGGGCACCAAGCAGCACCCCTGCGGTGGCGCTAGAGCTGTCAGGCCGACGCTACGAGTAGGGACGGCCTGATAGCGCTGACGGCAAGCCTCCCTCACGTCAGCCGAAGTCGGCCAGCACAAGGGAGGTTCCATGTTTGTTTGGACACAGAATTGGCAGGGGGAAGGGTGGTTGGGGGTGGGGCGGGGGCGGGCTTGGGATTCGGCTATAAGGCTGAATCCTAAGCCTGATCAGGAGGCCGCTTGGCCCCGATTCAGGCCACGTGGTCTCCTCAAATTTGCGCCTGCTGTTTAGCAGGCGCAGATCCGAGTAGCGCATAGGGTGCGAAAGTGTCCTTGCCATGGGGAAGCTCCAGCCTCCCCAAGCAGCGCTAGGATTTGGCACTGGCCGGTCAGTCTTGCCAATCCAGAGCTGCTTAGGATTGCGCTCTGAGTCCAGTTTGCATTGTAGTCCTTTCTGTAGCAAGAGCTGCCAACAACAATAGGCTTGTAGAATATTACTTGGGCAGAAAGTAATAGAAGATACAACACACACAGTGTTGGTAAAACACACACACAGCATTCACTAGTCGACCTACTGTCTGCATCTGCATGGCAGATGCGAAGTTCAGAGATCAACAACACTACATGAGCACATGCCATCTCTCAGAGCACAGTCCTAACCTGGAGTTAGGCCGGCACAGTTTGGCTGGCACAAGGGCCACCATAAAGTGCATTTGGACCACTCTCAGAGTCTGGGAGGATGGTGCATGTCTGTGTGCTGGCCTCTTTGACTCAGAGAGTTTTGGACTTTTCCTCAAGAAATCTGTCCAATCCCCTTGTAAAGGCAAATCCCAGGGCAGCCTTCTCCTTAGGCAACATGTCAGAACAGCAGCATTCCAGTTGGCAGCTCTTTGTACAGCAAGAATTTTCTTCGAGAGCCAAACTGCAATCAAGTTCGTCAGAAGCAGGTGTAGGGGAAGAGGGAAGGCTGTGAAACCAGCCAAAGGAGTCGAGGGAAACAATCTATCATTTAGGTAGATCCAAACAGAGCCAAAAGGTTATTTAAAAACTGCCTCAGAATGGAATTGAAAAAAGGGGCTCTGAGGCCACTGAGCTCAAGGATTATAAGGCAGTTTAGGAAGAAAAATCAGAAAAAGTGAATTACAAATGTAATGAGATACCACCAAAGCAGTAACTTCAAACTGCAAATACAAATTTCCATCTTCCGCTTCTCATAACTCTCCCAGACATTGAAAAGATTAAGAGCACATAACAATCCTAATCCGGAGTTAGGCCAGCACAGTTAGGCCAGCAAAGTTTGGCCAGCACAAGGGCCACCGTAAAGTGTGTTTGGACCACTCTCTGAATCAAGGAGGATGGTGCACGTCTGTGTGATGGCCTCTCTGACTCAGAGAGTAGTCCAAATATACTTTACACCGGTGTCCCTTGTGTTGGCTAAACTTTGCTGGCCTAACTGTGCAGGCCTAACTCCAGGTCAGGATTGCGCTCTAAAATGCTGCTAACTTTTTAGCAGACTACATATGAATAGGGTGCCTATATGCATAAAGCGCAGCTTTCCCATTCAAAAGTATATGCACATAGTCACCATAAAATAAATTATCGAGGACCCTCCTTGCATTATTTTGGAGGAAAAATTCATAATTTGTAGTTGGGCACCCTACATAACTCATGCAGCATGCAAGTGTTTTTGTACTTGGAAATTGGTCCCTTCCATACATTCCATAGGTATGGAATGGCCCTCATTGTATTCAGAATCCCAAATATGGAATAAGGATTCTGTTGAGCATTTTGCACTTCACATCTATTCATCACTTAAAACTAGGATTTAGAGGTGTGATTTTTTTTTCCGGCAATAATGGAATAAAAACACACAATACTACTTTCTGTATTTCTCGTTGTTGTAAAAAAAAAAACCAAATCTGCCAAAAAATAAAACCTGTCTTCTAATACCTAATTGACTCTGCAATGATTGTGGCTGCATATGCTGACACTATGACTATACCACTTGTATCACCTACCTAGTACACTTTTAAAGCGATTATAATTTTTATATTTATAATTTAAAAACTAAATTTAATTATATAATTAAAAATATAAAAAATTATATTTTTTAATTATAATTTATAAAAATGCGCCCTTGGATTAAAAACCAGTTTGTGCATCTTTTCCTTGTGGGGAAAACAAAATCTGCAAAAAGATTAAAAACATTTAAGAACACCTCTATTGAGGTTCAATCTTTTCAATAGAGATTACGTGTGGTATACGTGTGGTATCCAAGGGTATGCTTAAGAACATACCCACACATGCACATCGTCAGTTTGAGTCAATGCATCATTGGTGCAATATCAGATTTCTGATCATATCTTTTCTGGTCAGGAAGGGAGTAAGCAGTTGGAAGATGTGTATTGTTCCCCTTTTGAATGTGTAGAGGGCCCCAGATGGTCCATCATTAAACAGTAACAGAAGATGGGGAAAGCACTGGAAATGGAAAACTCATTTTCACTTCCATATGGCTGGCATATCCCCACAATCCCCTTGGCCGCCCCTAACATGCAATAATTGTCTCTTTGAATCTCATTTAAACACCTACTGGGACCTGTGCAAGGAAGTGTCAGTGATAGGTTGGGACTGATGGGAAGATTTGTAGATGCTTGAGTAGCCAAGGGAGAAAGTCAGCATCCAGGTGAGGGAAAGAGGAGGAACAGTCCTACACAGACCATTTAACAGGCAGAAAATCTATATATCATTACCACAGCAAAATCCCATTGAGAACTGATTAGAGATTGGACATGCTTGAGTGGCACTCCAGACTCTTGTCGCTGCAGAAGCTGGGGAAGCTTGGCAGGGCTGGCCTTAAGCCAATGTGACCAATGTGACCACTTTGGGGGGCCAGGCTCCAGCACTGAGTAGATCACCTGTTGCTGCAACTGGAACCTCTATGGCTGTAAGTCAGTGAGGCAAGAAGAGCAGCTTGACCCTTGGCCCTCCCACCTGCCCTTGCCTCCAAATGGCCAAAAATGGGCCTCCTGGAAACAGTTGGCAATGATGTAATTGTGTCACCAACTATTTCCAGGTACCATGCTTTGTGCGTGGCACCACAAGTGCTCTTCTTGGTGAGTGGGGGCCCCCACAGGGAGCGTGGAGAGGGCCCCATAGGAATTCCCTGCATTGGGCCTCTCTGCTCCTAAAGCCAGCCCTGATGCTTGGTGTTATTTCTCCTTGCAGTTGTCACAGTATCTGCGAAAAGCAAGGAGACAAAGTTCAGGACAACCAAACAAAGCAAAGCCAGGAAGGGAAAGAGGCCTTGCAAACCTCTTTCCTTTCCTCATTTTAGTGGCCAGTTTAGAAAGAGTTGCTCCTTGGAGTGTTGTTCAGTAAATGTGAGTTAAACGCAGGTAGCCAGCTTTCAGGGGAATCTGAGGAAAAGCAATGAACTTAACTACTTTCCTTCTACTGAGCCCACCAGAGGTTTGGAAAACATCCAGACTAAAGTCTGGGCTAAACTTCCTAATGCTTGCTGGCAGCTGCTGGAAAGTCTCTGAAGGCAACAGTGAGGTGAACACAATTCAGCAGCTTCTCACTCTGACACAGCAGAGCAGTCCCAACTCTCTGAGGGTACAATCCTAACCTAGAGTTAGGCTGGCACAGTTAGGCCAGCAAAGTTTGGCTGGCACAAGGACCAACTTTGGATCACTCCCAGAATCAGAGAGGCCAGCACACAGACGTGCGCCATCCTCCCTGACTCTGAGGGTGGTCTAAACATGCTTTACGGTGGCCCTTGTGCCAGCCAGACTTTGCTGGCCTAACTGTGCCAGCCTAACTCCAGGTTAGGATTGCGCTCTGAATCAGAGAACTCAGCAGACCCCTCCTCTCCTCCAGGCTTGCTCCAGCCCCCTCTTTTTTTCCAATCCAGGGACTGCCTGGCAGATTACCAGTATTTGGTGAGCTGCTTTGCTTGCCTGGAGGTCTTGGGCCAGGCCTGAACACTAGTCCTGAAAGTACTGCATTGATAACCAGTTTGTTTCCAAGCCTGTTTCAAGGTGCTGGTTTTGACCTTCAGAATGAACAGTCTTCATCCAGAGTCAGTGAAGGAGTACACTTCTCGCATACACCTCCCTATGCCTTGAGATAATTTGGGGAGGCATTTAGAGTACTCCTACGCAGGGCCATGCTAAGACCTGCTGACATCTGAGGCGGCATTCCAAGTGCTCCCCCCCTTCCCCAGTGATGTGCCAGCCTCTGCTCCTTCCACTCTCCAATGTTCTACCTCAGTCCTTTCCTCCCCTCCCCAGTTCCTCTTCTCCTTCTCTTCCATTTCCAATTCAGAGAGTGGTGGGAGAAGGAGGAGCCACGGAGACAAGTAGGAAGACCAAAATGGGCACCCAGCACCACCAATCTGCTGAGGCAACTGCTTCAATCAACTTCATGAACAGGCCAGGCCTGCCCCTGTCATCTCAACTATGGAAAGAGGGAACCATGACCGGGGACTTTTCAACGTTGGCACACTTGTTATGGAACTTGCTGCTTCAGGAAGTCCCTCTGGCCGACTCTCTTTTACCCTTAGAAAGTCTACAAAACTGTTTTTGTTCAGGAAAGCCTGTGGCAGCTGAGTGTGAGGCAATTTCTCCTGAGTGCTGATTGGTCTATATAAGCTATTTTTATATGGTAGTATGTAGAAACCTCTATGTGAACTCCTGGGATTCATAAGTAGGGTATTAAATTTAAGAAAGACTGTATATCCCACCCTCTCTCTCTGCCCCCCCCCATTTTCTTTATTATGATTTGCTGAAAGCAGAATGAGGAGTCCTTCTTCCAATCCTATTATTGTTCCACAGTGACACAATAACTCGGGTAAACTCAATCCCCGCTTTTTTAACCAAGATGCTTATTACTAGGCTGGCCTGTTTCTCCAGATAGAGCCATTGCCATGGAAACCATCAGAGGCTCAAGGGTGCAGGGCTCAGGCAATAAATGATTTAACTACCGCACTGTGTGATGCTGGGACAATGGAAGAGTATATCTGAGGGTCTTCCCTTATAAATTGTTCCCTGGTATAAGACTGGGGATGTGTGATGTTATTTGGTGGTGTTATGCAACAGCTGGGATTTGCTGCTACCCACATTATTCACTGTACTGATATCTGGATCCTGCAGGTGCATAGATCAGTGTTCTTCAACCTTGAGGTCAGGACCCCAATGGGGTCGCAAAGCCTCAGTTGTGGGGTTGTGGCAACTTATGGGAATGAAAAAGGTTGAAAACAATTAAACTAAAGCACCACCAGGAAATGGGGAGGTATCTGGTATACCCATCCATGTACCAGGAGATGGTGTCCCAATTCTGCTCAGGTTCGTAGAAATGGTGCTAAAATAGCTTTCATTCATGCCAGAATGGTAACTTTTTCTGTTCACTCTCATATTTAGGATGCAATCCTAATCTGGAGTTAGGCCGGCACAGTTAGTACAGCAAAGTTTACCAGGGCCACTGCGAAGTGTGTTTGACTCACTTTTGGAGTCAGGGAGGATGGCGCACGTCTGTGTGCTGGACTCTCTGACTCTGAGAGTGGTCCAAATATACTTTACGGTATCCCTTGTGCCAGTCAAACTTTGCTGGCCTAACTGTGCAGCCTAACTCTAGGTTAGGATTGCGCCCTTAGTTATAGTAAACAGTGCTGGGAGCAGAGAGTGGGCGCATACAAATATATATAAAAAGTATGAGACTGGGGACCAGTGGCGTAGGGAGGGTATGACACCATAGGGCATGAGCCCTGGGGCGCCATAATGCGGGGGGCGCCATTGGTGTGCCCCCCGCCCCCCCCGCCAAGCCGCGCGTGCCCTTTCTGCACGGGCCGCTCTGGGCGCCGCGCAACCTCTCCGTGCTCTGGGTGACTTCCCCGGAGCACAAAGAGATCACGCGGCGCCTAGAGCGGCCCGTGCAGAAAGGGTGTGCTCCAAGCCGTGCATCTCCCCTAGCTTCAATTGAAGCTGAGGGACATGCACGGAAGCCCCGCCCCTGCCACTGACGTCATGACGCAAGGCGTCATGACGTCACGGCATGGGGCGCAAATGTGTGCCTTGCCCTGGGCAGGGGCAAGGCACGCTACGCCACTGCTGGGGACCCCTCTGTCCATCCTGCCTTCCCCCAGGACCCTATCTGCCCATTCCCTACTCCCAGCACTGCATTATATAAATATATAGTGAAGACCACTGGCAAAGATCCTCACCCTGTCAGTAAGCCAGTGCCATGACCAACACCAACACCAGGAAATTCTAGCAGCGATGAGACTCCCTGTGATGGGGAGAGTCACAAGGCAAGTTACTCTGTGCTCCACAGCCACTGTTGCATGGAACAGCTGCTGTACATGGGCGGTTTCAAGCAGCTGATTTGTCCCTCAAAGCAATCATGGACAAAGCTACCAAAGGCACATGCAATATACAGCATCAGTCCAGAATGACAGCCTGCTTTTCATTCTCAGCACTGTGTTTGCACAGTGAAAACAGACTGAGAGGGCAATCCTAACCTGGAGTTAGGCCGGCACAGGCCAGCAAAGTTTAGCCAGCGCAAGGGCCACTGTAAAGCACATTTGGACCACTCTTGGTGTCAGGGAGGATGGCGCATGTCTGTGTGCTGTCCTCTCTGACTCTCAAGGGTGGGCCAAACATACTTTGTGGTGGCCCTTGTTCCAGACAAACTTTGCAGGCCTAACTATGCTGACCTAACTCCAGGTTAGGATTGTGCCCTCAGTGATTTCTCCATCACAGCTGTAAATATTATGTGCGTTTGCACTTTGCTAACTGTGGTATTTGGAACAGAGCATAGGCCCTGAAATAATGAAACTCTTGCACTTTCTTTGAAAAGCAGAAGAATACAGAAAGTTTGTATCCCTTAGAATGGGGGTGTTGGGAGGGGGGAAGGAAGACTCTGAGAAAGCATACGCATTGCCTGGCAAAATCACAGAACCCACAACAGAATCAGGTTGTGAAGTCTTTCATTCCTTGTCTTCCTCTTTGCCAGTGGTGTCACTAATGGGTCCACATCCATTTAGAGGTGACACCCCCAAGGATGTGACACCACTAGTGGCTAACATTTTGGAAACCTTAGGACATTTTGTATTTTTGAATAATAACATGGTGTTATATATCATTGGAAAGGTAATTCAGTGCAGGTTGTAATGAAATAAACTGTGTCGTGCTATCTGTATTTGTCAAATGCTATGGCCAATTAACCAGAAAAAGAAAACTGCCTCGTGTAACAAAAAGTGGATTTTCTTAACTCAAAACTGATCAATGAGACTGATTGTTCCAAGAGCCAATGAGGTGTTGTTATGACACAGCAGGGAGCCAATAGGGTGTTAGTATGAGTCAGTTCTCATTTCCATATATCAGTGCTAATATTAACACTTATTCAGTGTTATTCAGTTGACACTGAGTTATTCAACTCCTATTATTCAACTCTTATTCAGTTGTGTGTGTGACATCAAGTTGGCCAATGGTTTGTTGTTGGTTTCTGATTTGTTGGGTGACCTGTACTGTTACATATTAAAATAAAGTTAACAGGAGTGTTATGTATGCAGTAGGTTAGCCAGGGTTTAAGCCTGAGCAAGAGACCTGGAGGGGGTGAGCTAATCACCCCCTCCATTCATGCGGTGGAGTTAACAATACACAGGGGTTGGGCTGTTGCCTTCAGTTCAGTTCTGTTGCCTGTTACAAGAAACGTTCAAGTTGCACATGCCTTGTCTGTGTTTCTATTGTATGGAACCCAATATATAACAAGAAGTAACACCAAACCCATTGATACCACTGCATTTAGGCTTACATATGATATTGTACTGTATTCTGTATGGTCCAGTATGGGAGGAGGTCCATCATGGGGGTGATACAATGAGCTCTCACGCTGGGAGATGCAAACACTAGTGACACCTCTGCTCTTTGCTAACAGATCTGTACCCCTGGTCTTACAGTCCTTCAATCCTTATGGCACCCCTCCTTTCATTCTCCAGTGTTATGATAAAGCAAAATGTATTCAGCATTGGAGGACTCAGTATTTACTAATGTATTCTACATAACTAACAAAGAACTGGCACAACTGATATGTCCAGATGAAAGCCTACATAGCTAATATACTGGTAATATGCACTGGAAATTAGTCTTTTATTTATCAGAAGCCTTTGTTCTACGAACGTTCCCCATGCAAATGGATGGGCTATTAACAGGCATCTGTAGAGTCTCAGCATTCAAACCATCCAAGATCATCACTAAGTTTTATTGTGTTATTTATTTTTCACATTTGCATACTGCCCTTCCTCCAAGGAGCTCAGGGTAGTGTGCATGGTTCCTCTCCTCCTTTTGTCCTCACAACAGCCCTGTGAAGTAGGCCCAAGGTCACCCAGGAAGCTTCATGGTTGAGCGAGGATTTGAACCTGGATATTCCCAGTCTAAGTTGAACTCCCAAACCACTACACCACATATCCAGGCATGCCCCAGTATCCACTGGGGATCCGTTCCGGACCCCATCATGGATACCTGAAACCGTGTGGATACTGGGGATGCCTTTTTAAAGATAGGGGAACATTTAAATAAATCTTTTTTTAATCTTGTTACATTGATGTTCCCCTATCTTTTTAATAGACATCCCAGTATCCACGGTATCCGTGGATAACTGAAACCATGGTACCAAATCAATGGATACCAGGACACGCCTGCACTTTATTTTCTAGAACTGGAAGCATTCCTTTTGCTTAAAAAGTAACTCACATTCCCAAGGCTGAGGTGTTTTGGCTTGGAGCACTCTCCACAATTGCAGAATTAAAGTTCAGAATCAGAGAGGGTAAGCTAAGTCTGTAAACTTTAAAATTCTGGGAAGCTGTGGGATAAGAGCCAAAAGCAGCAGACAAAAGTATATGTTATCAAAACTGGGTCAGAGAAAACAGCAATCACCAACTCTAGACACAATTTGTGCAGTTACAATGATGCTGATTCATTGAGATAGTTTGCAATGCTACAACACCAGTGCAGATGGCTGAGTCTTTCTTACTGGCCAGGCATCGGTGCCCTCTGTTAACAGATTGGAAGAACACACAATGTGTACCATTTCCTTATCTTACCATTCCCAGGCAACTAATTGCAGCATTTCAACTTCTGCGCATCCACAGTGTACTGCGTCATCTCTACGGAAACAGAGTTCTCATATAAAATGACTTTTGCCAGCAGACTAACAATGGCTAACCCACAGTCCACAGGATCTAGAGCCCTGAACCTTTTATTTTTAAACATTTCCACAATACAGTGCATAAGACAGGGAACAAAAAAAGCTAGATGTGTAAAAACAGTAGCATCAATAAACAACGAGAACAATCAAAACCTTGAGATCAGTCCAGTGAAGGCGACAAACACAAAAGGGAATCGGAGCCAAAGTCAGAAGCCAAGAAGCCTGACACAAAAGGAGAACCAGAGCCAAGGCTGTCCATGGGAGCAAAAAATGGGTCAAAGTCTGAGACGAAACAAGCCACACAGATCCTAGAATACATTTTTGGTGTGAAAGGTCACATTTCCATTGGCCCTTCAGAGGTGTGCCTGAAAGAACCACAATCCCCCTTGCAAAATCTCACACTTATCCTTGAGTGGCAATAACGACTTTTACAGTGTACCACCTTTTTGCAGGTCAAAGTCAAACTAGATGTGACAACCAGTGGTGTTCCTATGACAAGGCAAACGCTAAGTGTTGCAGGAGCCTGAGCTACTAGGTAAAGCTGGCTCTCCCCCTCTCATTCAGAGCTATTTGCTGCTCAAAGAACAAAGCCTCAGAGCCAGATCTGGCTTTGAAGGTGCGTAGGAGGGCTGCTTTACACAGGAGCTCAGGCTCCTGCAATACTTACCATTCTCCCCTCCCCCAGAACACCACTGGTGATAACTGCAATTTTGTGTGCTTGAATGTGGAATTGCCCCAATGAATCAGAAAGAAAGGGTGAAACACTGATGTTAACAGTAAAGGGGGTGTGCAGACCTAGAATGAAGAATCCTCTCTGTTTCCTCTACTTACCTCTTCCCAGCTCCTTTCCAGACTGCCTTTCATTCATCCAAGGCCACTTATTGCATTGAAACTCAGCTGCAGATAAAAGCATGGGGAGGGGGTTGAGGATATGTGGATAATAATAAGTAATAATAATAATACTTGTATTTATATACCGCCTTTCTTTGGTCACTAGATTTCTCTAATGACTGTAACTCAAGGCGGTTTACATAGGCAAACTTTATTCATAAATCAAAGGTTTTTACAATTTACAGAAAAACTACAACACATACAGATGGATCTTTCTGGATTTAGTCTTCTTTCTGGCCACCCGTTTGTCTTCTGCTGGCTGATAAGCGGCTTCCCTGCTCCCACCAGAGAAGCAGCTGACCTCCCCCTCTCACAAGGCAGCCGGAGACAACTCAGCTGTTAATCAGTCACAATTTACAGGTCTGCCGCTCACAGAGACTTCCGGTAGTCCCGAACTGATGACCTTCAGATGTTCAGCTCTTATCTTCAGGCAAACGGAGGCATTAACCCTCTCGACCAAATCTTCTGCCCAATGGGTCAAATTGTGGTGAAGCAATGGGTACTATGGGTAAAGGGAGTGCCCTGCAATCCATACTGATGCAATCCATACCGATCCACACCCTTTTGGGGTGTCCACCCACTGTATGAGACTGAGGTAGTCCAGGCTTGGAACAGTTAGAACTGCTACCATAATTTCTAGTCTGGTCTTGGACACAGTTTCATCACCCACTTGACTACTATCACTTGTTTCTTGGGTCAGGCTCAGAGTATACAAGAGCTCCATGGCTTGGGGCAGTCAAAATTCTGCCAAGATGATGCTCGGTATAGCTTGAATCTTCTGAGACTTATCTGCAGACATTTTCAAATGTACTTGTTTGAGTGGGAAAGAGAGTGGAAAACAGAGGCATGAGAAAGGAGAACAGAGCCACCTATTGACCTCTCTTCATTGTTTGGGGAGAGCATAACAAAGAAATGAGAAGAAAGGCTGAACTAGGGTAAAGATTTAAAGGAACAGTTCACCACACAGACGGAGGGTGCAATCCTAACCTGGAGTTAGGTTGGCACAGTTAGGCCAGCAAAGTTTGGCTGGCACAAGGGACACTGTAAAGTATGTTTGGACCGCTTCTGGAATCAGAGAGGACTCTGCACACAGAGTCCTCCCTGACTCAGAGAGTGGTCCAAACGTACTTTATGGTGGCCCTGGTGCCAGCCAAACTTTGCTGGCCTAACTGTGCCAACCTAACTCCAGGTTAGGATTGGCTCTAAATATATTTGGCTCAGCCTCTGATAGTCCTGTGACGTAGCACTCTTGTTGTAGACAAGCTATATTCAGTAAATGCAATTATGGGTAAGCAGATTAGCTCCTGCTTGGGTGAAGCATGAAGTCAGCAAAAACAAACAAGAGCAGGATGGAATTAGGGTGTGAAGCCGGTTAAGGCTCATAGACTACAGCAGTTTGAGATTACAGAAATAGTGACAGGAGCATTGCATCCTGGACAAGTGTGGCCTAGGGCTGGATATTTGCATCCATTTTTTATTTTTTATTTTTGCACCCCTTACATTTGTATCCCAATATATGTCTATTTAGATGCACTTTTTAATGTTTTAAATACAAAGGTAGGGTTAGGGTTAGGGCTGGGGTAAGAGGCATAGGATATATAACATGGGGTTTGTTGCCAAGTTATCGTTTGTTACCCAGTTATAGTGGGATGCAAATGACCTGGATTTAAAAAAAACCCAAAAAACCAATCCAGATGCAAATGTTCCAATGATTGGGGTGCATTTGACCAGGACACCATTGTCCAGGATGCAAATACTGTACCCTAATATATAAATAAACCTGTAGGGACAGGCGGAGAGGAGAACTACAGGTTAGGAGGAAAAGATGGGATTCCCAACCCATAAAGTAAATGTTGGAGCACTTGCAGGAGGGAATTGGTGGGTAGGAAGGGATGCTTAAGCCTCCCTGCAGGAGATGATGAAAAGGAGTCTATTGTCCCAGTGAACCTACAAAGTGGCTTTACACTCAGCCCATTGGTTTATGTACTATAAGTCTGAAAATTAGCTACATTGACCTGTAGTGGTTTCAGATGGGGTGTTTCCCAGACCTACTTTGACTTCCGAGGGATTGAATCTAGGGCCTTCTGCAAAGTATTGTATATGCTGTACTACTGAACTATGGACCCAGTGCAGCTAGGTACATATGCCTACGATGCTCAAAAAGAATTATGAGGAGAAAGATGGCAGACCTGATTATAATGGGAGACAAGGAATGGTTAGGCATCAAGCAAATGTGGAGCGTGGAACGAGAGTTGAGCGGGTCGCTAGCTAAAGCTTATTAAACATATTCATCTGGACTTGGAAGCAAGAACTCACTGAATGGCCAAGAGCCAGGGCCGGCTTTCAGCCAATGTGACCAATGTCATCACATTGGGTCCCGTGCTTTGGGGTTCCCTGCACCAATGCAGAAAGCATATTGCCTGCAGCAGCAGCTGGGATCTCTATGGGCTGTAAGTCAGTGGGGCGAGAAGAGCAGCTTTACCTTGGGCCCTCCCACCTGCCCCTGCCTCCCAATGGCCCAAAATGGGCCTCCTGAAAGCAATTGGTGGTGATGTCATCATGTCACCACTATTTACAGGTTCCACGGTTTGCACATGGCACTCTTTTTGGTGAGTGGGGGGAGGCCTGCAGGGGGGTGGGGGGGCCCACAGGAATGCCCCGCATTGGGCCCCGCCCCTCCTGGAGCCAGCCCTGCCAAGAGCAGATTGCATGTCTCTGACTTTAATCAAGCACTTGTGCTTGTGCTCTCACCCTTATTGCATGTTGAGATATCTTATCTACTGCATATCTAGATACATTGGATGATGACCTGCATTAGCGCCAAGCACTATTTTGTCTTTTCAGTTGGTCTCCTAACAGATGAGAATTCAGAACATGTGCCTTGAGCCATTCAAACCTGCTGTAGCCCAGATAGCAGTGCATCTGTAAAGTTGCCACGCTGTGAATTTTTGAAGCAGACATTTCTGTGCTAGGTACAATCGTGCAGTGCTGACAAGAATACTTTGTAGTGTTGGCAGCAAGATGTAAACACATCATGCCTCATAAGACAGCTGTAACCCACTTTTACAAAATGTTTTAGATAGAACATTTAGGTCACTTGGCTAGCTTATATGAATATTAGGTTACTACAGTTGCAATATGCTTGCCTTTCCCTTACCATAGCAACACTTATGCCTAGCAACAAGCCTGCATGTGCTACTACAGATTCTATCTACACACACTTCCCTCTATCATGGCAACATCTGCACCTAGCAACAAGGCTCCACAGTCTTTGAGTGTACTATGGCACGGCAATGCTATTTTTGAGCCAATCTGATGCTTTGGAATCTTCAGCTTTAGAGGGGATGCTAACCTATCACAGTCAACAGCTCAGACGATGGTTCACATAGGTGTCTCACCTGTAGCACTTGAAAATGTTTCTCTCTTAAAATATGCCAAGAACGAACAAAGCAAGGCACAAACTGCAAGAGAGGAGATTCAGGTTGGGACATCAGGAATAATTCCTTGACGATAAGGGCGGTTTGACAGTGGAACAGATTGCCAAGGGCACCATTGTCCAGGATGCAAATACTTTACCCTAGTATATACATAAACCTGTAGGGACAGGCAGAGAGGAGAACTACAGGTTAGGAGGAAAAGATGGGATTCCCAACCCATAAAGTAAATGCACTTGCAGGAGGGAATTGGTGGGTAGGAAGGGATGCTTAAGCCTCCCTACAGGAGATGATGAAAAGGAGTCTATTGTCCCAGTGAACCTACAAAGTGGCTTTACACACAGCCCATTGGTTTATGTACTATACGTCTAATTATTGCCTAGATTTCCAGGATCAGGTCATGACCCACCAAGTGGGTCCCAACCCACAGTTTGAATAACACTGTGCTACTCTATGTGTGTATTCATTATTATTGTTGCTTTATAATTTTGGCATTTTACTTTTAAAAATTTAATTTCTATATATAGTTCACTGCCTTGGGCCTTATTTTGGGGGGAGGCAGAGTATATATATATTAAAATCAAGTAAATATTAATGCAATTTCTGTGCTCCTAATAGCCCAGACAGTTGCAGTGGGAACTTTGTGACTCCCATTTGTGTACTTCCATTACACATGTATGCTAAGGGAACCCAGCTGAATTACTGTCAAGACACATCATGCAAACCAATATAGTTCCACTCATACTGCAAAACAGCATAACCAATTCACACCAGATGTGCAGGCACAACTGTGTCACACCAGTACATGAGCAGTATTAGTACTAAGGATGCTTGAGAGTTTTCAAAGAACGTCACAACCATCTTATCTTAGCCATCTTTACAAAAATTGTGCACTGTAAAGCGATATCGTTTTGGAAGTTGTGTGGGGAGGCTAAAAAGCGGAGTGGCTTTTAACAGGGCTAATCTGTTGCAGTCAGTGGTGTCATCCAAATGATTTAGGAACAGGTACTCACTTTTGATTGGCACTTGTTGGGGTCCGCCCACCAGAAGTGATGTCATAAGCCAGAAGTGATGTCATGATTGTTGCCATGGATGTGATCATGTTTGTAATAACTTCAGCTTGTGGTTAGTGTTGATTTAACTTCTATTGCTTTGCTTTCTAGAGATGTGTATATACATATTTTGCTTCAACCGTTCCCTGGTTAAATACCAGGGGCCAGCTTCAAGTGGGCGGGGCCAGCTCAACTTCTAGGAACTGGTACTCGCGTAGTGGTGCGTAGTGGGTGCATGACATCACTAGTTGCAGTGCTTTTCCCTCTTGCCATTGTCCCAGTGAAAATTGGTCTCCCCCACCACTAGCTGCTAATAAGCCTCGTTATGGAAAATTGACTGGCAGTGCCAAGTGCCAAGATTTTCATCAGGAATACTGCATGGGGGGAGGGTTAACACCCCCTCGGCCACCAGCGTGACCCCAATCTAGATCCATGGCCACTGCTTGTCAAGAGATAATAGATCTAGTCACAGTCTCTCACACCTCATCAGCTCTGTCTACTGTCCAGGCCAGCATGGCACAGCCTTGGTCTTTCTCTGAATCCCGATGAGATCCTCTGATTTAACCTACAGCAATCTAAGCACATCCTCTAGGCTTATTTTTTAGTTGTTGGAGTCAAACAAATCTCCTGATGCTTAAAAGTTCCTTAGCATATTAGAACTTTCTCGCCTCTGGTCCTATGAGGAAAAAAGAATGCGAACATGTAATTAGAGATGTTATCATCACGCCTATACGAAAGGCAGCCAAGATAAAGTTTACAGGAGCAACTGTAGGGCTGTCATTTATTTCCTAATTTGTTTTAAATGCTTTTGTCATGGATCCAGAGAATGCTCGAGCTGAGTTTTCCCACAGGCCCACACGCAGGTGAGAGTAAGTCAGCTACCTTTAACTAGCCAGCCACCTCACACCATGAGTATACTTCCTGAGACAACTGAGAGTGCAATCCTAACCTGGAGTTAGGCTGGCACAGTTAGGCCAGCAAAGTTTGGCCAGCACAAGGGACACTGTAAAGTATGTCTGGAACACTCTGGGAGCCAGAGAGGCCAGCACACAGACGTACGCCATCCTCCCTGACTCCAAGAGTGGTCCAAACATGCTTTACTGTGCCAGCCAAACTTTGCTGGCCTAACTCCAGGTTAGGATTGCGAACCAAAACAATCTACCTCATGAATTAATGGGAACTCCCCAGTATCAAATACTATGACAGATTATCCCTTTTTCAGATATCAAAAATCTGGACTATTCTAAAATCCAGACATTTTTGTCCAAGATTTTTTTTTTTACTTGATGCAGTGTGAACACTGGAAGGTCTTGTGCTCATTTCCATGTACAGGTGTAAGTTCTATGCTCTGCTCTGTGGTGTGTGTCTATACATGCACTGTTGAAAAATGTCAGAGAGGCCAGCAGACACCCAAATGGGTCATAGTGAAAAGAGCAAGAGGAAGCATTTCTCATTACATTTATGCAAGTATTCCAAAATCCAGACACCTTCCTGCCCCAAGCAGCCCAGATAAAGGGATCCTCCACTGGTATTCGAAGACATCTCGGGCATATGTGGGTTCCAGACCACAGTTTCTCAATCATGCTGAGCAAAATGAGCAACTGTAAACAAAAGAAAAATCTTGCTTAGGAAAAGTCATCTTGTGGAAGGAAGTTGATAGTTGATTATTGCAGGGGGGTTCGCCAAAGTGAGCAGAGTTGTGGAATAAATGCCTCACACTTAGAAATAACAAAAGATAAGCCAAGCTTAAATATTGGCTCTTGCTGTCCTGACCCTGGTGCCAACAATGGTGGAGTTTTGCCAAGAGAATTAACAAATTAATACAGTATATAGCATACAGTATATATTTTGCTCATGTATTACTGATTGATTTGTAAAGACTAATTTTATTGATGTCATTTTAATGAATTTTTGTACCGATTTAGACTGTAGAACACATTTGGCTATCATTTTCAGCACCAAACATGGCTTGGAATTGTTTAAATAAATACATTTTCACCTCAACCGTGGTTTGCAATATGTGTGTGTGTGTGTGTGTGTGTGTGTGTGTGTGTGTGTGTGTGTGTGTGT
>JAJKFI010000043.1:3330969-3533362 GCA_029204185.1 Lerista edwardsae | reverse complement strand
AATAATAATAATAATAATAATAATAATAATAATAATAATAATAATAATAATGGTAAGAAAATTAATGCAGAGAATATTTCCCCACAAGCCATCGATGAATGTCAGTGCCCTCCCCTGCAATTGCTTCCCTGTACATAGTACTCAGTGACGCACTGCCTCTGCATCTGGAGGTTCAATGTAGTCGTCATGCATAGTGTCAGATAAGACTGTTCTAATTTTGCCTTTTTGACCATATCTTTTGATAGAACGAATATATTACACTCTGGTTAGTTTTATTGAATTCCTCATGAAATTCCACATTGAATGGTAAACAAATTGCAATTTTTACATAAGTTGTATTTTAAGATTTTTGGCCATAACTTTTGATAGATTAAAGATACTGTATTACACTCTGTTTTTTATTGAATTCCTCATGAAATTTAATGGTATATAACATGATAGCATTATTCCTTAAAACCGCAAGTTTAGAAATTTTGGTCCCTAGTGGGTGCAGAGGGTGTGGGAGATATCCATCTAGCAACGCCACTGGTACTGATTTAAATATTCTCCATATTTGAGATAAAGCATGAGGGCTTCTGGTCCCAGGCAAACCTGAACAGGGCATAGCTCTTCATTACTTCATTAGCTCATCGCTACAGCTACAGCTTTGGAATTCAGAACTTGCTAATGATCTCATGAATTGAGCTTATTGGCCACTTCACTCAGCCCATTATATATGAAATTTCCTTATTGCACAAAACGTGGCTTCCTTTCAGACTGGACTTGGTTAAGAGAGGTCTTGTGGAGAGTGTCATGTGCCACCATTCATTTTGTTGGATTGAATTCTGTATCAGCTCACTGCCTTCAGTGGAGGGAGAATTCATGCTCATTTCAAGCAATGATGATTAAATGTCTCTCTAGTTTCAAGATACCCCTGGGCATTAGGGCCCTTAACACTCCAAATAACAAGCCTATTGCAAAGGTTGAGCACTCCCAGTAAATTACACAGGGCAATGCACATATCCTTCCCCTGGCCTGGAGCCGAGCTGCTCACTCAGACAAGCCAGGGCAGAGATGCTAATCAGCGTTTCCCTAGGAAGCCTTCTCCTTCCCCCAAAGTAAAGTGAAAGTGCCTTTAAATAGCCAGACCGACTTCATTTCGGTGCCAGGCCAGAAGGGCTGTGACATCCTGTTCCCTTTTCCTTTTCATATCTGTTTGTGACTGCATGTTTGCATCCAAAGTATAATGAAAGGTCATGGAGATTTTTGCATGAGGTCCCATGAAAGAGTTTAATCTCTGACATTTCAAAAGGCTGCAAAAAACACTCCTTCCACCACCACCACCCAAAAAGTCCCTGGGGAGTCACTGCCAGCCAGTGTCGGCAACAGTGAGACAGATTAGCCAATGGTCTGATCCTGGATGGGCAGCCTCATATCAGATCCTATTTGAACTTCACAGTATATCCTTGTCCTTGCAAAAGCTTTCATTTTTTTAAAAAAATACAGTATACCTGTATTAAATTTCACTTCCCAGTTATGTGACAAGTACAAGGAACATATGTAGTTGCCTTATCCCGAGTCAGACCATTGGTCCGACTAGTTCAGTGTTGTCTACACATTAACTGGTAGTGGGTCTCCAGTGTTTCAGGGTCTCTCTCTCTCTCTCTCTCTCTCTCTCTCTCTCTCTCTCTCACACACACACACACACACACACACACACACACACACACACACACAGAGAGAGAGAGAGAGAGAGAGAGAGAGAGAGAGAGAGAGAGCCTTTTTAACTTTTGGCTAAGCAGCCCTAACTAGTTACAGCCTAGTCTCTATTTTCCTGAATAGCACAAATCTGATGTGACCCTCAAAGTGGCACTGCTTAGAAGACTGTAGTCTGCTATCTGATCTCTTGGGTGAGCAGCTGGTACTGGTTAACATGGTTAACGGGCAGAAGATTTAGTCGAGAGGGTGGGCAGAAGATTTAGTCGAGAGGGTTAATGCCTCCGTTTGCCTGAAGATAAGAGCTGAAGATCTGAAGGTCGCCAGTTCGGGACAGCCGGAAGTCTCTGTGAGTGGCAGACCTCGTTAATTGCGGCTGATTAACAGCTGAGCTTCGGCTGCCTTGTGTGAGGGGGAGTTGTGCCAAAAGTTCAGCCGCTTCTCTGGTGGGAGCAGGGAAGCCATTTATCAGCCAGCAAGAAGACAAACGGGTGGCCAGAAAGAAGGACTAAATCCAGAAAGATCCATCTGTATGTGTGTAGTTCTTGAAAGATAGAACATTTCTGTATAAATTGTAAAAACCTTCAGGTTTCTGAATAAAGTCTGCCCATGTAAACCGCCTTGAGTTATAGTCATCAGAGAAATCTGGTGACCTAAGAAAGGCAGTATATAAATCAAAGTATTATTATTATTATTATTATTATCTATCACCAAGGCCGCACATGAGTTCTCCTGGACTGGCACCTAATTTATATTATACCCAGTTCTGCTGCTTAATATCACTTACTCCTATCCTTATACCTTTAGGAAAGAGGTACAATTTTGAAATTGGTCATGATTGAATTTACATACACATATCAGTCATCCATCCCCCTCTCCACACCTGCACTTTCTGTTTTAAATGCTGCTCTGAATTGTCTCTCAGCATAGCTACCCAAGCCTAACAGTACATACTAC
Source organism: Lerista edwardsae (assembly GCA_029204185.1). Classification (NCBI taxonomy): domain Eukaryota; kingdom Metazoa; phylum Chordata; class Lepidosauria; order Squamata; family Scincidae; genus Lerista; species Lerista edwardsae. Next base: position 3,530,710 of record JAJKFI010000043.1, on the reverse strand, counting down.
TGTGTTACTTTAATAGCCTATTGCAGTGGGCAGAAGCATGTCAATGGTCTCTACAGGAACCTCAATTTTGAGGGATTCTGCAGTAGCAGCAACATGGCCTTTCTTGGACAAAATGACATCCTTAAGCTCACCTGCTGGCACACATCTCTGCTCACACCAATTTCAGAAGGCAATTGACTGGACTTGCAACAAACCAAGGAATTTTAAGAACAACTTTAAACCATGTGAGACTGTTCGGTAGCATCCTTGGAAATTCTCTGCGACAGGAGGCGTCTGTGCCCTCGCTTGTTTTGGGCAAATTCACGTAGACATGATGTTGTTATATTAGTTTCTGAGTTCTTATCAAGGGTATGCATATCCATAGCACTGCATCTCGCCAGCCAGCCAGGACAATTGCAGATGAACATTTCAAGCATTGGCATGTTTGAGGGCAAAACTGACTTCGACCCAATTGCATTCACCCTCAAGGAAAGGGGTTGCCCGATTCTCCTGCAAGAGTGTGCTCTTTGATCTTGGGTGGGAAAACTTCCAGGCAGCGATTCCAAAGCAACAAACTTTACTGAATACAGAGCTCACAAGAAAAAAACCGTGAGGCTGTTGCTAGACTCAATACCCATGCTCAATCCAAGCATCTCATGCATACTTTACAGCTGGCTGATGGATCAGGCTGGTGGCTGCTGCTGCAATACTCCTGGGAAAGAGGGCAGTTGGTAAATCTGGGGATTGATTTCAAAAAGGTTTTTCCCAGAGAGCTGGTTTTGGCCTTTGGTTGGACTTGTCACATACTCATTGGTTACGTTTGGTGTTCTGGTCCTGCCTCAGCCTCTGTATCTGGTCATGCGGGTCAGCTTGTTTACTGGAATTTTCCAGATGTTTTGAGTACGTAATCTACTACTAACCATCCTTTGACCACAGCTTCTCTATTCTCCATCACAATGAGACTAGACCCCGCAGGCAGGACACAAGATACTTATTCACTAAAAGTTAAGTATCCACTAAAATTGAGTGTTGGGAGAGTGAGAACAGATAAAAGGAAATACTTTTTTACCAAGCGGGTAATTAATCTGTGGAACTCCTTGCCACAGGAGGTGGTGATGGCAACTGGCTTGGGCAACCCTTTAAAAAAGGGTTGGACAAATTTCTGGAGGAAAAGTCCATCGTGGACTATAGGCCATTATGGGTTGTGCAACTCCTTACATTAGTAATAGGCTACTTCAGAAAGCCAGGTGCAAGGGAGTAGCAACAGGATGCAGGCATCTTGTTGTCTCATGTGCTCCCTGAGGCATCTGGTAGACCACTGTGAGATACAGGAAGCTGGACTAGATGGGCCTTTGGCCTGATCCAGCAGGGCTCGTCTTGTGTTCTCTTCTCTGTTTTTATCTTGCTTCCTTCTTGCTGGGCTCTCGCCTTTCCTCTGGTTAGTTTTGGCTCCATAAGCTTGATATGGGCTATGGTGAGCAATTGCTGGCAGATTTTCCCCAATCATTCTAATTGAAGGAATGTGATATGCACATCATCTACCCCCAATTCTCATTATCTGGGCAATGAGTATATATACCTAGCCAAAATTTAGTGTCCAGTCCTATCCCCATCACACTACAGTGTGCAGCTGCACCAAAAGGACATGTGCTGCATTCTATGGTGGGAGTGGGCAACCTGAAGGCAAATGGGAGGTAAGTAAAAAACCTTTTTACTTATCTCCAGGTAAGCCCTTCATGTAAACCCCATGCCTATGGGTCTCCTTGGACATACACCACCCATTTGAATGGGAAAAGGGCAGAGAGATTTTAGAAAGCATAAGATCCAGCATTAGTGACTGATGCCAGATACATGGGTCCCTCCCCCTTCCTGTCCCCAGTTCCTCCCCCCAAACACCCCATTTCTCCCCGACCTCACCCATAGCTCCCTCACTGGCAGACTTACTGGTGCCATGGGATCTGGCAGGGCCATTCCCAGCTGTGTCACAACAGTGCATAGTACATGACAGTGCAGTAGTGCGTGACAGTGCATTGCATTTCGTGACGCCAGTGCCACAGCTCTGTTTTGGCAGCACAGCCCAGTGAAAGGATTGGGCCATTAAAAACATTGACAATTCAGCATGTTTTTAAAGCCCTCCCATTGAAAGGAGGACAGCGGCACTTTGCATACTTAATGTTTGCTGAATTAAGCCCATAATGTTTACAGAAGAACAGATTCAGTACAGGCAACATTAAAGTGTTGTAGGAGGAGAAGTCAAATGCCCCATCAGCTCACTGGGTGACTTGGGGTAGTCACTCTCAATCCAGGCTACCTCACAGGTTGGATGTTACTGCTGGGGGAAGAGGGAGAGAACTATTTACAACACCCTGTGCTCTTTTTAAGAATGATGTGATAAATAAATGCATGCCTTGATGAATCATATCACAGGTATTCAGCACCAATATTAACTAAGATACAAAGAAAATCACAGTGCAAATTGTAAAGGAATATGGACTTGGCAAATGTCATTGCGACAGAAAGTGGACTTTTTGCCTATGATTTTATTAATATTTGCACACCTCTGCAGAAGTTGACAGAGGGTGTGTGTATTCCACCAAGGAAATGGTTACATGAAATCAGGTGATTATTTCTAACTACTGTAAAATTTGCTTAGTAATAGTGATTCCTGAACCATTTTCTCAGGTGTGGGAAGGATCCGGAATTGCATCCCAGCGCCCCCATCTATCTTATGTGAATATGCAATTGTCATTCAAAAAGGTTTAGGGGAACATCAGCCAAAGACTACACTGTGATTGGGACATGCTTTAAGTGACCTTGAGAAAAGGATCTGTATTCCTCTGAGAATGTTTTGCTACCTCTTCCTTAGTGTTGAGCCTCTTTTGTGCTTTTTACATGTAATGAGTGTCAGGTTCTTGCTAACGCCAAAGTGGGCAGAGGAGGGGCATTTGGAAGTGCAAATAAGCAAACTGGACAATATAGATTTTACTTTAGCATTCCAAACCAATTGAACCTGCTTAGACCTTTTTTCTACAAAAAAAATGCACTCAGATTTGAAAAGTTGGACAGCTCTAGACTCAGAAGGCTGCTATATAGTTGCCTGCACTACCATCTAGTGGCAGTTTATGATATTGGCCTGGTCTAGACATTCTAAAGGGACGTGGTGACGCAGCAGGTTAAACCACTGCTGCTGGGCTTTCTGACCGGAAGGTTGGGAGTTCAAGACTGCACGACGGCGTGAGCTCCCGTTGCTTGACCCAGCTCCTGCCAACCTAGCAGTTCGAAAGCACCTAAATGCAAGTAGATAAATAGGGACCACTTATAGTCATGCCGGCCACCTGACCAGGGAAGCTTGTCCTTGGATAAAACGCTGGCTCAACAGGCTTTGAAACGGAGATGAGCACCACCCCCTACAGTCGGTCACGACTAGACCATTCGGTCATGGGGAAACCTTCACCTTTAGACATTCTAAGGAAGGAGCTCCTAATAAGGTGGTAGAATGTTGAGATAGCAGAATGGACAACTGCAGACCATTTATCTGCAGACTTACGTGAGCTTGCTCTGATCATTGGGTTTCTGGCAGTCCTCAAACTCAGCCTCTCGACTCCATACTATGATAGCTCCCCAAAGAGTTTAGATTACATAAAAGTACAATTTAGAACCATTCGTAAAATATAATAACTGAGAGCTCAATCCTAACCTGGAGTTAGGCCAGCACAGTAAGGCCAGCAAAGTTTGGCTGGCACAAAGGACACTGTAAAGCATGTTTGGACCACAGTCTCGGAGCCAGAGAGGCCAACACACAGACATGTGCCATCCTCCCTGATGCTGAACTCAGCATGGGTAAGGGAACCAATGTTCCCTTATCCCAAGGAAACCTCCAGCAGCTTTGGCGCCACAGAATGCAGCAAGGGCCATTTTGATGCTGCTGTACTTCTGTGTGCTGTCAGGCATGCATACTTGTTTTGCAGAGGCAAACAGCCACTGTCTTTGTAAACTAAACATCTTCCACGGGATCTCTCTTCACCTAGGAGAAAGTCAGTAGCAAGGAAAATTGGATGACAATAAATAGCAACCCTTTGCCCAGCAGCAGAAACATCAGAGGGGGCACCATTACAAGCCTTAGGAAGCTCAAGCACCTTTCTTGAGTGCAAACGTGTAATATAAACATTGAACCATAGGCAACCATCAAGCAGGAGTTGTGCCCTGGTAGGCCAAGTCAATACTAATTAAGACAACGACTTCTCAGGGCAAGTCCCATCTGAACAGGAAGCCTTTCCAGCTCCTCCTGGTGAGAAGAGCCAATAGTTTGGCTGGCTGGGTGAAATCACTCCAGTATCTGAGGTCCCTTTACTGCTTTGTTGTTGTTGTTCAGTCGCTAAGTTGTGTCCGACTCTTCGCGACCCCATGGACCACAGCACGCCAGGCCTCCCTGTCTTCCACTAGCTACCTGAGTTCACCCAATTTCATGTTCATTGCTTCGGTGACACTCTCTAACCATCTCATCCTCTGCCGCCCCCTTCTCCTTTTGCCTTCAATCTTTCCCAGCATGAGGGTCTTTTCTAAAGAGTCCTCTCTTCTCATGAGGTGGCCAAAGTACTTGAGCTTCAGCTTCAGGATTTGTCCTTCCAGGGAGCAATCAGGCTTGACTTCCTGGAGGATTGACCAATTGGATCTCCTTGCAGTCCAGAGGACTCGCAGGAGTCTTCTCCAACACCATAATTCGAAAGCATCTATTCTTCGGCGCTCTGCCTTTCTTATGGTCCAGCTCTCACATCCATACATTGCTACTGGGAAAACCATCGCTTTGACTATGCAAATCTTTGTTGGCAGGGTGATGTCTCGGCTTTTGATTAAGTTGTCTAGGTTTGCCATAGCTTTTCTCCCAAGAAGTAAACGTCTTTTAATTTCATGGTTGCAGTCACCATCTGCAGTGATCTTGGAGCCCAGGAAAATAAAGTCTGTCACTGCTTCCATTTCTTCCCCTTCTATTTGCCAGGAAGTGATGGGAGTGGTGGCCATGATCTTAGTTTTTTTAATGTTGAGCCTCAAGCCCATTTTGACACTTTCCTCTTTCACCCTCATCAGAAGGCTCTTTAGGTCTTCCTCACTTTCTGCCATTAGAGTGGTATCGTCTGCATATCGGAGGTTGTTGATATTTCTCCCAGCAATCTTGATTCCAGCTTGTGAATCATCCAGCCCTGCCTTCCTCATGATGTACTCTGCATAGAAGTTAAATAAGCAGGGTGACAGTATACAGCTTTGTCGTACTCCTTTCTCAATTTGAAACCAGTCGGTTGTTCCATGTCCAGTTCTAACTGTTGCTTCCTGACCCGCATACAGGTTTCTCAGAAGGCAGATCAGGTGGTCTGGTACTCCCATCTCTTCAAGAACTTGCCACAGTTTGTTGTGATCCACACAATCAAAGGCTTTAGCATAGTCAATGAAGCAGAGGTAGATGTTTTTCTGGAACTCTCTGGCTTTCTCCATGATCCAGCGAATGTTGGCAATTTGATCTCTAGTTCCTCTGCCTCTTCGGAAACCAGCTTGTACATCTGGTAGTTCTCGATTCACATACTGCTGAAGCCTAGCTTATAGGATTTTGAGCATCACCTTGCTAGCATGTGAAATGAGTGCAATGGTGCAGTAGTTCGAGCAATCTTTGGCATTGCCCTTCTTTGGGATTGGAATGTAAACCGATCTTTTCCAGTCTTGTGGCCACTGTTGGGTTTTCCAAATTTGCTGGCATATGGAGTGCAGCACTTTGACAGCATCATCTTTTAAGATTTTGAGTAATTCCGCTGGAATGCTGTCAGCTCCACTAGCTTTGTTGTTAGTGATGCTTTCTAAAGCCCACTTGACTTCACACTCCAGGATGTCAGGTTCGAGCTCAGTGACTGCACCATTGTGGTTATCAGGAACATTTGCCATATCCTTCTCCAGCGGATCACGTTTAGTCAGAACTCTCTACTATGACCTGTCCATCTTGGGTAACCCTACATGGCATAGTTCACAGCTTCATTGAGCTACTCAAGCCCCTTCGTCATGACAAGGCAGTGATCCATGAAAGGGCTTTACTGCTTAGGCCAGTATTTCTTAAACTGTGGGTTGGGACCCACTAGGTGAATCGTAATATGGCTCTGGCTTACTCCCAAGTATATGTGGATAGGATTGCAACCTTTGGGAATTTTCCTGCTTGATGATGTCACTTCCAGTTTAATGACATCACTTCCGGTGGATGCAAGAAGGTTAGATAACTGGAGGAGGTTAGATAACATGATGTCATTTTCTTGAAGCCACATCGGGGTCAACCAGTATGGTTGACTCAGATCATTGCCGCCAAGGAGGATTGCCACGAATTCAGGAATGAAAATCTCCCTGCACGTGTGTAAAAGTTAATCTCAACCTCTTTAATCATGCCTGTATGTTCTGCATACGGGTGTGCGAATCGCTGTCAGAAAAATAGGATTTAATTTCCACGGAAAGATTCATGTATTCACATTACATCAGTTCAATAAAACTACAATTCACTGAAATAGTGAGTGCATTATTTTTGAAGCTGTGTAATTTCTTGTTGTTCCTAGCAATCTTATTCACCATTTTCTGACACCCACTGTTAATGGTCTAGAAGGTAAAAAAAAAAAAATTCCCCCCTCCTTTTTCCCCCCTTCCCGTTTACACTTTTTTTCCCACCTTCCATTTTCTACTGTAATATTTTCGAAATTCTGAACATTAACAGAATTTGTGTTTTTTTTGGGGGGGGGTGAATGTAGAAGTTTAAAAAAAATACTCTTAATAGTCTAGAAGTAAAAACGAATTACTCTCATATTGACAACTACTTGTGTTATGAAGAGATTTTAATGTAATTTTCCTATATATTTATCTAATTTTTGCCCACCCTCCCCTTTTTTTTCTTTCCTTCCCGTTCACACTTTATTTTTCCGCCTTTCATTTTCTACTGTAATATTTATGAAATTCTGAACATTATCAGAATTTTTTTTATGGGGCATGACCGTTTTATTTTTGCTTGTGTAGATTTCAATAAAGTCTGTCAAAATAGTGCAGTCTGAGTTTAAATAGACAGCAAGTAGCATTTCGTCAGGTATGTTCAGTAATATAATTATGAGGAATTTAACCTTGTAATTGCATATAAATCATAATAAGTTTACCAATAATGTGTCTACATGATCACATGTAAGGACTTAGCAGATTAGGTTCTTATCAAGTTATTACATTAAAGAACTCTATCTTCATATTTTTTTAAAGTTGTCAGAGACTGGCATTTTTGAATATTTAGTTTCCACTGAAAGATTCATGTATTCACATTACATTGGTTCCATAAAACTACAATTCACTGAAATAGTGAGTGCATAATTTTGAAGCTGTGTAATTTCTTGTTGTTCCTAATGTTCCTGAACATTATCAGAATTTTTTTTTATGGGGCATGACCATTTTATTTTTGCGTGTGTAGATTTCAATAAAATCTGTCAAAATAGTGCAATCTGAGTTTAAATAGACAGCAAATAGCATTTTGTCAGGTATGTTCAGTAATATAATTATGAGGAATTTAACCTTGTAATTGCATATTTAATCATAATAAGGTTACCAATAATGTGTCTACACGATCACATGTTTTTATTTTCGTAAGTTTTTATTTAAGGAATAAACTATTAAATCCTAAACAGTACGAGCAAAGCAATCTGAAATGCTTGGAATGAGGATTGTTTTGAGTCAACTAACATGGCGGCTAAGCCCACCCACTGGCTTCACTTCACCAGCATTAGTTCTTAAGGCAGGGCGCCTCCTGTTACATTAAACCTCCTTGGGTAGATGCGAACAGATTGTCATTCTAAAAAGTGGGTCCCTGTATGAAAAGCTTTGAGAACCACTGGCTTAGAGAGATTCTCCAACCTGTGCACAGAGCTGTGGGTTGCCAATGCTAGATCTTTTGCGGCATGCTCATTGAGAATAACATCTATAATGTGCAACATGTTTTCCATCTTACCTTGATCTCCATGACAATATTACCAGGCACACCGTGATTATGTCCTTCCATAGCTCATCTCTTTGCAAAGGCTAGGGGAATAGTACCAGCATATTTGAAACCAAAACATAGTAATACCTCATAAAACACATGCAAGCGCACACAAACAAAATAACAAAACTCACAGTACCGTACCTTGTTATCCTAATATAAGTCAAGGTGAAAAATCCTTGCCCTGGACCAGCTTCTCACATTACACTTTCTGGGAATGAAGCCTTTTTTGCAACTTGAACATACAGCCTTAGCCAGGCTAGTGGTTTATCAAGCACCACATTGTCTACACTGAGTGGAAGCAATTCCTCAGAGTTTCAGGCAGGTGACGTTCCTTGCCTTACCTGAAAATGCCAGGTATTCAACACAGCCCCCATAGGCATGCAAAGCAGGTGCTTGCCACTGAATCATGACCCCAACCTGAGTTGCTGGTCTCTAAAGACAGGTGCCCATATTATTCTGAAAATACAGTCTTAATGGGTCTTATCCCTAATGAATTAAAAGCTCTTCAAAGCTTTTGCCCCATTCTGCTATCTATATGACAATACATTTTCACTTATTTTAAAACAGTTTTGAAAGTTCACCTTTCTCGAAACAGAGTATAGTATTGTTATGCCTCACTTCTCCAGGTAATAAGTCCAAAGTTTGCAGCATGATCTGGGTTCTGATTTCCCTTAGACAAGACAGCACTGGAGACCAAGAGTGTCTTTGTCATATTAACTCTATCTACATATTCAGGTTGGAGCATTTGAATCATGTAGATTGGTAGCTTGCTCCTGCAAGTAGCAGCAGCAGCATATCCTAGCTTGCAGTTGTGGGGCCCGAGGATCCTGGTTGCTGGCTTGTTTCTCCTGCTTTTCCATCCTAGTCTGTCATTTGTCACAGACAGAAAAATCTTCCTGTCTCGGGGTCCAATCCTATCCGACATTATAGCACTGATGCAGCCATGCCAAGGCATATACTGCAACCTGTGGTGGCTGGACAGTCACAGAGCAAGGTAACATTTGCTCCTTTACCTTGGGCTGTATCATGGCTGCATTGGAGCTGGAAAGTTGGATAGGATTGGGTCCTCAGTCTGCCCCAAAACACATTCACACCCAACCCCTAATCAGAGATGTAACAAGGGTGGCACCTGAGGGGCACCCGCCCCAGGGTACTACACCAAATGGGACGCAATTTTCCTGCAGACCCACTTTAAAAATGTTAAGAAGTAGGGGGAAAAGCTTCCCCTACTGTTGCACAGCAAAAACTCTGAATTTGGAGTGCTCTCCAGGCAATTTTCTCAGGTCTCTACTGCCTCATCTGGGTTGTATGGAGGCCCCTCCCTTTGTCCGGGGGGGGGGTCACAAATACTTCCTTGCCCCAGGCACCTTTTTGTCTAGTTACGCCTCTGCTATTCTTATGTGCTCAGATAAAATGTCTGATGTGCAAGATACTCATCTTTACTCCAGCAGGTTTTTCTTGGAAATACTTCCACCACACACCTGTGCAGGTTTCATATAGCACACCAACCAATGTGTTCCTTGAATATAGAGGAGTTGAGGACTCCCCCATCATCACAAACCCTATAGAAGCATTGCTATTCTTCTTTCCACTGGTTTCTAGAGAGAGGGGATGGAGGAAGCAGTCCCCTTACACTTCAGCTCCTCCTCCCAGGCGGATACTACAGTACACGACATTCTTGCAAGCAGGAATGAAATTGCCCATTTAGGACCATGGAGGAAGTTGTTAGGCACCAACCATTCACTAGCTTCCTGCTTTATGAGCTTAACAAAAGCTGTGGCTGGCCAGCATCCTGGACTGCTAACTTGTAACAACATTCCCTTTGTAGACAATCAGAGGGAGAACTTGAGACTAGACAAGGAGATAAATTCTGAATCTCTCCAAGAGCATTTCAACACAGCATTAAAAAAGCATGCTTCACAGATGCGACTAATGAGGGAACTCCCAAAATATTGGCCAGGGCATGAGTAGACTTCCAGCTGTACTGGGGAAAGATTTTCAAGGTGCACAATAAGTTTACAACAGTGGTGCATTCTACCTTGTACCTTCACCAGTCTTTTTATCTACCCTTCCCACTGCTTTTTTTAAAGTTGTATACATGCCTGATTTTTAACTCAGATGGCTAGGAAATCTTCATTATATCAACAAGCCTTAACATTTTGCTGTCGTCTGTCTGTCTGTCTGTGTTAATCTAAAGCCAGATGATGTCTGACAGCAGCCCTAGGATGTGGAGGTGATGGTGTCAGCCTTTGACGACAAGAGGTTGACGGACAATACCTACATTGCAACATCCTTGTTGCAACTAGCAACAGCTGCATGTTGATCCCAAAATAACTGCCTACAATCTGGCTGCATGTATTGTACTGCACTGAGAGCTTGGCCTGAACGTTGACATCAATGATGAATTGGACAGCATGGACTGGATAGAACTAGATATCAGTTCTCAAGGTCCATATCAACCATGTGACCAGCTAGAGGCATTTTCTTTCCATGGCAATGAGATTGCCTAGTCAGTGATGCTTCCATAGGATTTGTGATGATGGGTGAGTCCTCAACTCCTCTATATTCAACAAGCAAACAAGATTGGCTGTTGAGCTATATGAACCCTGCCCAGGTATCTGGTGGAAGCATTTCCAAGGGAAACCTGCTGGAGTAAAGGTGAGTATCTTACACATCAGCCATTTTATCTGAGCATGTAAGAGTTTTTCCAAGCTTCTTAAAATATAAGTTTTATAGCTGGCCCTCTGGCCTTTTCAGGGTGGAGGAACTGGAAACATGAAGGTGAGCACAACGTTAGATATTGGGAGGAGGAAAGCCTACATAGAAGAGGGAGGATGTATTGGGAGCAGTGATTACCCTTTGAAGGACTTGGAGGAAAGAAACATACTCCTAATTCAGAACAGATGCCTCGGAGAAAATGTCACTGTATGAACTGGACATTCTATTTTAGGACTGTCTTCTGATACCATTCTGATACAGACGGGCACACTGAACTTCCACAAGATTATAAGTCTTCTCAAAAATAACGTTTGATGTAGCATCGTGTTGGATTAGGAAGGCAACATAGTACCATGCTGGCCCTGCTACCCAACTTATCTGCAACTTATCTGCAACCCAACTTATCATGCAAGTGGACAGAGAACTAGCATAAACTTGCAGGTTGCTGTGGCAAGGGAAACCTTGAGTGAGTCCATCTTATACCTTGAGAAAGCGATGGGGATAACTATGCACCACAAAACCACATAGATTTGGCAGAGACCAAGTAAAAAAATTTCCCTCTAAAATCCCAACATTCCTTACAACATCAAATTCCCATGCAAACCCTATAAAATAATATTTAAAGGCACCCTTGTGCTGAATTCAACACAGATTTCCAGCAGAACTGTACAGGGTTCTATAAAATTATTTATTTTCGGGCTTTTAAACTGGGTGCAATTACAGACCTGACAACTGCCTGTGTTAAACTATGCAGTAGGCAGTGCAACATTCCTTTCAGGGCCACAGTCACACATCCCCTCACTATTGTGGAAGACACACACGATCGTTGGGAAAGCCAGCATGAAAGGAACCACAGCTTCTCATAAGATTGTCTCATTGTAGGATTTGTTTGATAAGTAGAACATGCAAGGTTGTTTTGCTTCGGTTTTTTGCTCTCTTTTGTTTTGCTGTCTTCTTAGGTTTGTGCAAATGTCTGTTTCTTTGTTTGTGGAAAAAGACAGTAGTGTTTGGTGGTCACCATTACAGCAAGCAGTTGCATAGCTTGGGGGGGGGCAAAATGATAAGTACTTCTCCTTGAGGCATCTGGTGGGCCACAGTGAGGGTGCAATCCTAACCTGGAGTTAGGCCGGCCCAAGTTAAGCCAGCAAAGTTTGGCCGGCACAAGGGACATCTCAAAGTATGTTTGGACCACTCTCAGAATCAGAGAGGCAGCACACAGATGTGCACCATCCTCCCTGACTCCCAGAGTGCTCCAAACACGGTTTACAGTGGATCTGATGCTGGCCAAGCTTTGCTGGCCTAACTTGTGCCAGCCTAACTCCAGGGTAAAGGTAAAGGTTTCCCCACGACCGAATGGTCTAGTCGTGACCGACTGTAGGGGGTTGTGCTCATCTCCATTTTGAAGCCTGTAGAGCTGGTGTAGGGTAGGGTAGGAACTCCAGGGTAGGGTTGCATTATTAGGCTATAGGGAGCTATTAGGCTGATTGGCAGTGGATTCAGGATAAACAAAGGAAGCCCTTCTTCACAGAATGCATAGTTAATTTGGAGGCTTCACTGCCACAAGTTGTGCTGATGGCTGCTCACTGAGGGCGCAACCCTGACAGATCCAGCAGGGCTCTTTTTACGTTCTTATAATGAACCACCAAAAACATTTGTGTCCTGTGGATGCCATATGTGCCACAGTCCCCTGAGTCTGAAGCTGCTGCTTCTGAATGCCAGGTCGGTGAATAACAAGACCTCCTCAATCCATGATTTAATCTTGGAGGAGAAAGCCGACCTGGTATGTATCACGGAGACCTGGCTGGATGAGCTGGGAGGGGTTAGTCTTTCCCAGATTTGTCCGCCGGGTTTCCGGGTACTTCAGCAGCCACGACTACAGGGGAGGGGAGGTGGGGTTGCAATGGTCTATCGGGACTTCATCCGTCTCACCAGATACCCTGTTCAGCAGTCCACCAGGTTTGAGTGCCTTCGTGTTGTGTTGGAGGGGCGAGACAGAACAGGGATTCTGCTGGTGTACCGCCCGCCTTGCTGCCCAGCAGTCTCCCTGCCTGAGCTGACGGAGCTGGTCTCGAGCGTGGTGTTGGAGTCCCCCCGCCTTTTGGTGTTGGGGGACTTTAATGTCCATGCTGAGGCCCCGGGAACACCTGCGGCTCAGGATTTCATGGCCTCCATGGCAACCATGGGTCTGTCTCAAAGAATTTCTGCCCCGACGCATGATGCGGGACACACGTTGGACCTGGTGTTTACAGCTGGACAGGTTGATGGTGATCTGGAGGTGGAGGATATTGAGATCACTCCTTTGTCATGGACAGATCACTGTCTGGTGGGATTTAGGCTTGTTGCAGCTTCTCACCTCTGCAATGGCGGGGGATCGCATTCTATGATCCGCCCTCGGAGGCTGATGGATCCGAATGGATTCCTGAGGGCTCTGGGGGATTTTCCTGCTGCCAGAGTTGGAGATCCACCCGCTGCCCTGGTCGACCTCTGGAATACGGAGATGGCCAGGGCTCTGGATGAGATCGCTCCTGAGCGTCCTCTGCCCAGTCACAGAATCAGAGCGGCTCCTTGGTTCTCTGAGGAGCTGCGAATGATGAAGCGGCAGGGCAGACGACTAGAGCGTCGGTGGCGAAAGACTCGTGCCGAATCTGACCGGACACGGGCGAGGGCCCATTTAAAAGCTTATTCTAGAGCAGTGGTGGTAGCTAAGAGGGCATACTTATCTGCCACCATTGCGTCTGCAGAGAACCGTCCAGCTGAGCTCTTCCGTGTGGTCCGTAGCCTTTTACATCTTGCCCCCCTTACTGGTAGGGAGGAGCACACGGAGGCTCGCTGTGACGAGTTCGCAAAACACTTTGCAGATAAGGTCGATCAGATCCGGCATGACTTGGACGCCGCTGTGGGCATATCTAGTGATGTCCCTGGGGAACCTGTCTGTCCTACGATTTGGGATTCTTTTCAGCTTGTAGAGCCTGAGGATGTGGACAGGATTCTCTGGAGCGTGAGACCTGCTGCTTGCCCGCTCGACCCTTGCCCGGCGTGGCTAATTAGAGCTGCCCGGGGAGGGCTGGCCGAGTGGACAGGGAGGATGGTGAATTCATCTCTGAGGGAGGGGGTGTTCCCGCTTGCCTTGAAGCAGGCGATGGTTCGCCCCCTCCTGAAGAAGCCCTCCCTGGATCCCACAAATTTAAACAACTTTCGGCCAGTCTCCAATATCCCATTTCTGGGCAAGGTGATTGAGCGGGTGGTGGCATCCCAGCTTCAGAGGGTTCTGGAGGAAACGGATTATCTGGACCCATTCCAATCTGGCTTCAGGCCGGGGTTCGGGACGGAGACTGCCTTGGTCGCCTTGGTGGATGACCTGCGCCGTGGGATGGACAGGGGAAGTGCGACCCTGTTAGTCCTGCTGGACCTCTCGGCGGCTTTCGACACCATCGACCATGGTGTCCTTCTGGGTCGGCTGGCCGGGTTGGGGCTTGGAGGCACTGTTTTGAAGTGGTTCCGCTCCTTCCTGGCTGACAGATCCCAGAAGGTGGTGCTGGGGGATGCTTGTTCGGCACCCCGACCTCTTAGGTTTGGGGTGCCGCAAGGTTCCATCTTATCCCCCATGCTATTTAACATCTACATGAAACCGCTGGGAGAGGTCATCCGGGGGTTTGGAGTGGGGTGCCATCAATATGCTGATGACACCCAACTCTATCTCTCCTTTCCCCCTGATTCTGAGGAGGCAGTTGAGGTCCTGGATCGCTGTCTGGAGGCGGTTGGGGGCTGGATGTGGGCGAACAAGCTGAAATTAAATCCGGATAAGACAGAGGTGCTCTTGGTCCGGAAATCCACAGCTCGGGTACTGGACTATCGCCCTGCTCTGAATGGGGTTGCACTTCCTCTGAAGGAGCAGGTTCGCAGCTTGGGGGTTCTCCTGGATCCACAGCTACACCTGGAGCCCCAGGTGGCAGCGGTGGCCAGGGGAGCCTTTGCTCAGCTTCGGCTGATTCGCCAGCTGCGGCCGTACCTGAGCTGTGCGGACCTGGCCACAGTGACCCACGCCCTAGTGACATCTAGGTTAGATTATTGCAATGCGCTCTACGTGGGGCTGCCTTTGAAGACGGTCCGGAAACTACAACTAGTTCAGAACGCGGCGGCTCGTGTGGTTGCTGGAGCACGTCGGTTTGACTCTGTCGAGCCACTGCTTCGGCGACTGCACTGGCTGCCGGTTCTGTTCCGGGCCCAATTCAAAGTGTTAGTTTTGACTTTTAAAGCCCTTTACGGCTCGGGTCCGGGGTATTTGAGGGACCGCCTCCTTCCATATAATCCAACCCGTACTCTTAGATCATCTGGGGGGGCCCTGTTGACTGTGCCGCCACCAGGAGAAGTGAGAGGGGTGGTGGCTAGGAAGAGGGCCTTCTCGGTGGTGGCCCCCCAACTTTGGAATACCCTCCCCTTAGAATTGAGAACTGCTCCCTCTCTGTTAACATTCCGGCGGGGGCTGAAGACCTTTTTATTTCAAAAAGCTTTTAATTGTTGACAGGTCTGGCGGGCTGGCTGGTTTATTATATTTTAGGATCCACTGGGTTTGTTGCTTTTAAATTGTACTGTTGGTGGTTTTAATTGTTTTATTGTATTGTTTTTTATATTGTTTTTGAAATGTTTTTAATGTTAGTTTTTATATTTTGTAAAGCCGCCTTGAGCACCTTTAGGCAAATAAGGCGGGGTATAAATCTAATAAATAAATAAATAAATAAATAAATAAAATATGTGGCTAACAGCCCGATAATCCTATCCTCTGCTGATGGGAAGGGCTGCCAGGGCTGCCTCCACCAAATCGCACAGTCCAGCAGGGCACCAGGGCACCCAAGGGAGGTAAGTTTTAAACAAAACTTTTACATATCTCTTCTGCCTTCGCTTGGACCCCTATAGATTTACTCAGATCTATGCCAAGTGTTTTGCTCATATAGATCTGCAAGGGCCATGTCTGGCCTGGAAAGGGAACATTGGATCTGGCAGGCGTTGCTGCCACTGTCCCACCCCTGATCTGCCTCCAACCCAGCTTGCCCCCTAACTCAACTGACCCTCAATCAGCACCTGCCACCAACATACCTGGATCAATGTCCAATCTGCAGGGTGCTGCAGACAGCACATGGCCTCCCAGCTCTTACATTGGCAGTCACCCACTGCAGACGGTCAGAGAGGTTGTTGCAATGGCAGACTGCAGGATATCTGGCGGACCTTGTGGTTACCCACCAGATAGGATTGGGCTCTAGGTGAATTTTAGGGAAGTGGGCTTACAAACTGCCTCCCATGCCTTCATCCCAGGTTATCCCCATGACTCATAAAGCACAGTCATTTGCATGTTGCCATGGATCCTTATACAGATCTCTTTGGCAGTAGCTACACCTCTTGGGGTCAATAAACCACTTCTCTGGCCTTCAGGAGACAAGATCACTCTGGAGTGCAGCCGGCTGGCTGGGTATTCCTGGGGTAAATACTTTTGCAGGGCACGTTTTCCTGAACAGAGCAATTTCATCCAAAGTGGAATGGTCTGAACCAGAGAGCCTTCTTCACTTCCCGTAGTCACAGTCGTTCCATGTTCATCAGCCTCTGCACCATCCCTATCCATGCTCACAATAATGAGGAAAGATCCCAGCTTGAAAGAACAAATGTGAATGTCCATCTTGTAATCCTTCAACCTAGTCTTGGCTTTCCAGTAGCCTCTTGAAGCTCCCTGCAAATAGCAACATGTCCATTTCAACATTCACTCCCCTACTGGAAACCAGGTCTAGTCTGTAGCACGTTAGTTGCTCCTCAGAGCCTGACCGTCTCAAGAGGTGGTTTGGGCCACTTTCTCCTTCCCGCATGTCTGTCACTCGCATGTCTGTCACTATAGAATGCAGGGAGAGTACAACTGGATGGGTTTATGCATAGCAGCAGTTCCCCTGTGATAGTCGATACAGGTGACTGCAGCTGTAGAGCAATAAAAGAGAGCTCTTGCTTACGGAGGAGGAATAAAGTTCACTCTGTTGATAGGGAAGTGTTCCCCACAGGCTATTGGCAGACACCTGCTCTCCACACCCCTGTTTGCATCGCTGCCAGGAAAAAGCACTTTTCTAACCCTGCTTTGGACAACAGCAGACAAGATGAAAACTCCACGCTGCCGCTACACTCTTCTGGTAGGTACTGCTGTGCATGCGTTTGGGGTGGGCAGGAGGGAAGATCATGAACCCAATGACTAGCTCCCCCTCCCAGCATTGGCGTCTTTTGCGAGCTGTCCAGCATTGTTGGAGAGTATTGCCGCTCTGCACAGAGGCTAGCAGGTCTAAATAATGTTCCTCGTGGGGAAAAAAGAAATAGTTGAAGAGGCAATCTTGAATGTCGGAAGCCCTGAAATATACATTAAAAAATTGATCTAAACCTAGCAGCTTGGAAAACTGTTTAAAAAATACCATGTCAGAATCTGCACAAGCAAAATCAAAAGAGTAAGCAGCGATCTGGGTCGTAGACTCTGACCTCATTCCAAAAGATAATTACTGTACAATTAATTAACCATTGGGTTATGACTTGTGACATGGCACATGTCAAGTGGCTGTATTGTTCAGCCAAACCACATCACTTTCTATGCAGAAGCATCGCTCACCCACTGCCTATTCTAGTACCAACAGGTGGTTGGCTCTCTTTTTACTGCCATGACGTTATGAGAGAGCAGCGGTCGCTTGGCATTTGAAACCTCACTGACCCACTGGGGGAATGTGGGCCAGTCGCATACTCTGTGTAAGCTACCTCAGAGGGGTGTTGAAGGTCTAACTTGGGAGGTGGGGAGAACTTTGTATGCTACCCTGAGCTCCTTGACAGGATGAAATAAATAGCAATAGCAACAACCTTTTTGCTGTCTTTGAAACAACGGTGGCTGCTGCTACCTTATGCACCCTTTCCTGGGAGTAAGCTCCATTGAACACAATGGAACTTACTTCTTAGTAGACATGTGCAGGATTGTGCAGGTAGGGATAGAGGGAGGAGGAGATGCAGATTGGATGGGAGGAAGAAGACTGGGAGGAATGGGAGAGGAACAATAGCTTTCAGGGAGAGGAAAGGTGGCTTGTTTATTTCATGTCATTAGATGGGGGTCCCAGGAGACAGAGGTGGTGGAAGTAAGTGAAAGTTATCTCTTGGTAAACATGCATAGGATAGCACTCTAACATGTTTAATAGGCGCGGCACGGCACATTTCAAAATAGAAAATAAGTGGCTAAAGGTGAAAGCACTCTCATAAAGAAACGTAAAGTGGATTTTTAAACAAACTGGATCACCAAATTGGATCATGCCGCTGTAGAGCATGGCTGTGACAGGAGAGAGTCATGAGGCCCTCCTTACTTTAAAATCTAGTTTTCAGTACTGAATTAATAAGGAACAACCTCTCTTTTCACAATGGAATACTTTAATTAGGAAAACCATCAAGACTTCACATTCAGCGGCTGCTGGTAGGGTATTCCAGGAAACAAACAGTCCTGCCCCAAAGATGCACTAATGGAGCATTAAATGCATCATTAAATACACTTTGTCCTCCCACGTTATGAGAGTGCTGAAGGCTTACTGGAGCAAAGATAAGTAGAGCTCATCCTGATTCAGTAAAATGTATGCTCCAGATGTTAAATATTGTTTTATATTAAACTATTAAACTACTACTCAATTCTGTATTTTGCTCTACTCCAGGGAGGTGCCACAGTCATATTTCACAAGTCGAGTCTCAGGTTAGTGACTCTACAACTCAGGTTGAGTCTTGAGTCCTAGCATGTGCCATCACAACTCGACTCATGGAAAAATTTTGAGTCATTTTGACATCCATGACTTGAGTCCAACATGAGTCATGAAAAACCAGCATTTTTGCTACTCAAGTCTGAGTCCCATGACTCAAGTTCTCATCCCTGCTCTACTCCAGTAAAAGAATTTTACTTTGCTTTGTTTTTTTTTACCTTTACGGTAAAAAGAGTATGAAGAGTATCCTTCCAACCAGCATGCTTTGCACTAACAGGAAATATTCTGTGGACAAAGCAGGAAAACTCAGTTGTTGTGCTATTCCTGTCCCATTAAACAATGCCTGTTCTTTTTCCAGCCCAGTCTCCTGGAGGAAACCCTGTCTTTGGAGCCTGAGGAGGCTGATGAACAGGAGAGCCAAGACTGGACAGGCACAGACATTCCAGTTTTATTCACAGAAGACTTTCATGAGCCTGTACTGAATGGGCAGAGCAACATCATGCGCGAAGAGGAAATCCGGAAGGTGAGCTTCACAGTAATCTGTTGCCCCTTGAAGAATTACATCTAACTGGAAATGGCTTCACCTGGAAGTTCAGCATTTTTGTTAAGTGCAGCATTTTGGCTGCTGTCCCAGATAATCCTATATGAGTGAAGCCGGAGTCCTCATAAATCACTGCCCAAAATTTTCCTTATCCAGTGCATGTTCTGTTGAGACATCCTTACTTGTAATACCCCAAATACAGTGGTGTCATCTAAATGATTTAAGAACAGGTACTCACTTTTGATTGGCACTTGTCGGGACCCACCCACCGGAAGTGACATCATAAGCCAGAAGTGATGTCGTGGCAGGAAGTGACATGAAAAAAGCCCTTTTTGAGGACTCAGACTATTTTAAACTGATCCAACAATTGCAACAGTATTCCACAGCACCCCCAGAACATGTTAAGGAGGCCTGGCATCATATTAAAGTGACCCGACAGTTCCAAAACCCCAGAGCAGCTCATTTTTCAGTGGCAAGGCAAGGCAAGGCTCCGCTCGCTGCCTGCCTGCCTGGCTCTGAGAACATGCAGGCAACTCAAACATGCAGGAAATTCAAACGTTGCAGGGGGCGGAGTCGACGAGTGGGCAGGCGAATGGGCGGGGCCAGCCGTAATCCTAGAAACCGGTACTCGCGTACCCCCGCGTACCCCCTGCATGACATCACTGCCCAAATAGATAATTTTCAGCAGGATGGAAGCATTCACCAAGGGCTTAATGTTCACTTCTGGTAAGACAAGATCCAGGAGCATGTGTGTGTGTGGGCACAATCCTAACCTGGAGTTAGGCCAGCAAAGTTTGGCTGACACAAGGACCACTGTAAAGTGTGTTTGGTCCACTCTTGGAGTCAGGGAGGATGGCACATGTCAGTGTGCTGGGCTCTCTGACTCCGAGAGTGGTCCAAACATACTTTACGGTGTCCCTTGTGCCGGCCAAACTTTGCTGGCCTAACTGCGCCGGCCTAACTCCAGGGTAGTCTCTCTCTCTCTCTCTCTCTCTGGTTCAATAACTGGGATAATCTTGGATACAATCTGAACTACCATAGCAGAGCATGCTGATGAGCCAGATAAATAAGTTGGGACAAATCTGTACAGTTTGAGGAGGTGTAAGAAGTAGAGAGTCTGCTTAGGGAGTAAGAACTGAAGGACTGAACTCATATATTCACATATGGCCCTTCATAGCTTGTCCCACACCTTCCTTTGAGAGTGACTGGACACCCATGGAACCTCATTTATGGTACAGCAAAGGATGGATTTAGCCTGAAGACCATGTACAGAAGCATGACTGATGTAGCCTCACCTGTGCTGTTGGTTATTAAAGACACAGATGGCCAGGTAAGCAGAGCCCTCAAAGAAAAGCAAATCATAACTTTATTATTGGGCTTTTGAGAAGTTCTTCCTTACTACAGTGTGGCTATCACTGGGTACTTTCTCCACAGTCATCAGGGATAGCTAAAGAGTACATGTTTAGAGCAGTTATTTTCAACCTTTTTCATCTCATGGCACACTGACAAGGCACTAAAATTGTCAAGACACACCATCAGTTTTTTGGCAATTGACAAGACACACTGCACTGCTGGAGGGAGGCTCTCATCCCTCATTGGCCCTAATATTAAATGTCCTTCCCTCAAATTCCCACAGCACATCTGCAGACCATTCATGGCACACCAATGTGCAATAGAACACCGGTTGAAAATCACCAGTTTAGAGACATTTCAGAAGAAACTACCTGTATCGCCAACGGTGGAATAAAGTTATTAGATTGAAATAAAATCATGCAAAGATGTGCAGAAAACAAGGTGGCAGTCCTGGGATCATAGCTTAATGGCAGAATACTCTGTTTTGCATGTGGAAGGTTCCAATTTCAAACCCCAACCTTTCCAGATAGGGCCGGTTAAAAACCCTGTCTGGAGACCTATTGCCAGGCAGACAGTATTGACCTAGCAGGACCAAAGGTCTGACTCAATATATGGCACTTTTATATGCCCAATTGATGGAACCTCAGAGGTGCTTAAGTAGTATCCAGCAACATGAGCAGATTGGTCTGTGTGCCCTGCATTCAAATAAATAAAATAAGATTCCTAGCCAAGCGTAATTTAAATTCTTCATCAAGAACAGTTGGGATTCTAGCATTTGTAAATGGATGCATAATAACTGCTAGACACAAGTAAGTGCAAAATCTTATCCTGTGTTAAAGTGAAATCTTTGTTCAGTCTTCTCCCTGCAGCTGCTGTTTCAAAATGAAAGTAACCCTCTAAACTAGACCACAATATATTTCAGCTCTAATCTAGACCACATCTAGCTTAGAACTAAGCAGAGAGGGGAGAAGACCCCTGTTCCAGATTTTTCAGGAATATTCTGGAGGAATAAAGCCAAATTCTGCACTATTTTGAGCAGAATTACAAGGCAAACCTTACTGTAGGAAGTTCCCCTGGTTTGAGTTTGAAAGGGACTCTGTGGCATCTGTGCCAAAGACAACAATCCCAATAGCAAAAGAAGGAGAGGAAACTCAAGCACAAGTAAGTAGTTCACTATCCATGTGTGCATGTTTGCCTTGTAACATCTTGCTCTTCTGCATATTTTTCAGATATTTGGGGCCTTTTCTTCTACAGCCATCCATATCAGCAGTTGCTTCTATGGCAATGGAGAAACATTTCTCTTTTCTTTCATGCCACAATTGAAGGTGATTAAAGCTAACTCCATTAGATCCAGATACGGGGGTTGCACATGCATGCATGCAATTAATAGAGTAGTATTCATTTTGTTTTATATAAGCTATCATGCCTGAAAAGTGACCCATGCACAATGATCCACCATTAGGGCCAAATCTACCATTTGGCAATTGCTGTTCTATTATATACTTACAATTTGTAAGTGCCTATCACAGAGAAATCTAGTTTTCCTCTTATGGATTGTGGCCTTACTCCTAAACCAGACAACTACAAATGACCTCAGTCCATATTTTACAGATCTACAGAAGTTATTGCATGTTAAGGCATACTAGTGCAGTGTTCAATAAGCTGGGTCCTTCAAGTTAATTGAAAGGGAATGGACTGAGTTTCGAGTTAAGCACTGGAACACAAAGTAATGATTGTTTTCTGCGGCAGCACAGCTGTACCTCTTATTCCCAAGATGCGCTGTTCTTTTAGTGATTGTTTGTCTCTGTTTCCCCACCCACCCACTCCGCCTTTTTTCCTAGGTATTTAAATGGACTGGCAAAAACATGTTCTTCATGAAGGGGGATGCAGATTCACTAGCAATTGGCGGAGGCAGGTGCGTAGCTGGGAAAGGTAGCCTTCAGCATGAGGGGATGAGAGAGCAAGTTCACCTGATATTTATCTCTGCAGACTTTGGCAATTTCTGGAGTCACAGATCTTAGCAGTACAGGCCCAGCAGAGAATATAGACACTTCCACATTTTTTAGAGCTGAGTTCCCACCCTTGCTGGAGCTTGTGGAGCATTTCACAACCAATCAACACTGTCAGTTTCACCAAGCTACAAAGGATGTCACCACAGCAGTGGCACGTTCCTGTGTCCCTCAAGTTGTGTCCACTTCCAGTGTGGGATTCTCACAGATTAAAAGAATCAAATCAAAGTTCCAGGTTACATTTGTGTGGCTGCTGCTGATCAGTGGGCATAAGTAAAAATATATAACAGGGGGCACTGTAATTTTTGCACCTGGGCCTCCTTTAATTCCATCACTGCCCAACAGATACACCTCATGTATTAATTCTAAACTCCATTAGATCAGAAACTTCCACAATCCTGGTAATCCAGACTAGTGTGCAGCAAGGGTGTGCAAGTATGCAGCAGTGGAATAACTGCAGCAAAAGAGCAAATAGATCTATATAACACAAGCTGTGCATCAACCTCTATGACATTCTTTAATGTTAGAGATCTTGGGTCTATGATGCTGTAGAATTCTCATCACCCATACGTACTTTCTCTTCTCTCATTTGCAGTGGTAAATTTGGATTGTGGTTAGATGGAGACCTGAATCATGGAGGAAGCCACCCATGCGAGACGTTCAACAACGAGGCATTATCTCCCAAAGAGGAGTTCCTCATCCAAGACTTGGAAGTTTGGGCACTGGATTAACCCCCCCAAAAAAACAAATTCTGTCCCTGCTTGAACTTGTCTAGTGCCATGAGAACAGGTTTTAGCCAATAGTCCTCCTAAAGCAGCTTCTCAGATCTGCTTCAAATGAGCATAAATCTGCTGTGGACTCTCTCTCCCAGGTGAGCAGGGAAGAAAGAGATATTGGTGACCTGGTGATTCTCCAATAGTTTTCCACCGCACTGCTGCCTGCTGCTCAAAGGTCCCCTGTTCTGACTCTTGAAAGACAGACATCTTTGGCTCATTGCTTGACCTTGACCTTTGGGTTGAGAATATATGCCAGGGCAGGGCTAGATGGTGTTCCACACAGAAGCTGGAAACAACATTCTTGCTGTCACTGTAGAAATTGGTAGGTAAATGGAGTATTGGCCACTTTTTTTAACCAGGGAAAGAGGTCCCAGTCTATTTCCACTATTGACTTAACCTGAGCTACTACCGTACACGCAGTTGGCTTGGCCTCTTCAAAACACTCTCATAGAAGATCAAGGAATTATTTCATACAGACAGTGGAATGTCAAAACCTTCACAGGAGTGCACTCCTCCCCATAACCTTAATGTTGCCCCGTACGCTTTTGGCATAGCTGTTGGAAGCATCAAATCTCTTCGCTAGAACAAGCTAACCGTACATTTATGCAGCTACAGAACCATCCTCCTGAGCTACTGCCCTCTGCTCACATCACCAAACTATCTCTAGGAGGGCTATCGTTTCCTAGATGGTGTGGCCATGGGACTGCTTATCACAAAGCCAGCCTTGGCAAGCGGAACAGAGATTTACCAACAACATTCAGCTCCATTCAGAATAGGCAGTCTGCTGGGTTAAAAAAGCCCAACTTATCCCCAGATCAAGGACAATTTATGTATTAGTGTATTGCATATACAACAGAAGTTGTTTGAGAAGTAACCAGTCTCTATTTTTTTCCTTATTACACATAACCTTGCTAAATGACTTGTTTTGCACAATAAATGTGCAGTTTTTACTCTGATTATGTGGGATCCAGCAGTCCTTCTCCAAGGTAAACACTTCTTTGGGGAACATTCTGCCTTCTTTAATCACACTCTTTTGTGATTAAGTGCAAAATCATTCATGAGACCAATGCCTACCACTTGATAAACTTCTCCCTTAGCCTAAAACAACCAGGTAAAAAGGTAAGTACACACATGCATGTTCATAATGCAATACCAAAGCCAAGGGCTTGCCTGTGTGAAATAACTTACAGATCACATACCAGACTGAGCTTTCATATGTCACATCATCTTTGGCATGCTTTGCAATAGAAGCAGTTCACATGTTCAGTTGTAATTGAGCACTGTTCTATGGAGCACTGTACATGCATGTGCAGATCAGCCCTTCCTTTTGGCTTTTAATTTTGGTTCTATATATACTTCTGCACTGCCGTGCACATCTTCTCTACAACAGCAAACATGCCATGACCCTGTAGCAATGCTCTGTATCCATCAGGGCACATCAGTACAGAATTTTAAATTTTTTGCTTGGGTTTTTGGGGTCTTCTGGAGCAGTGGTTCCCAACGTTTTTTGCACCGGGACCCCCTTTTTAGATATGACAACCTCTCAGGACCCTCCTAAAACCTAGGGCCAGAAATGATGTCATTAAACGGGAAGTGAAATTGTTTTAATAAATCACACTTTTGGAAAGTTAAAAGAACTCCACATCCTTTTTAGAATGTTCTGAATGCTTTGTCTCTAAGTGACATCTGAGTTTTGAGTTCAGTGATTTATTCAGTACTGAGAACATTGCACAGAAAGCACTCTGGCTTCTCTATGCCATTGCTGGTCAAGGTGGTAAAGCCAAATTTTAGACAGTCTTCAGAATATTTCTGTCCCTCTTTCCAGTGTGCTGAGACTCACCTAGGCATGCACACGGAAGGCGTGACATGCCCGCTCCGAAAGTCCCAGGTGAGACTTCATCACACACATGCACAGACATCAAGATGAACTCATAGGGGTGAGGGGTAATTTCCCTCGCAGTCACAAGTATTGAGGAAGTGGCAGTTTAATGAAGAGGAAGCCTCTTCCCTAGTCAAAATGAAGCTTCCAAGATGGTGATGCCCAGCTTTGTAAGATGGCTGTCCCAAGCTCTTTGTCGAGAGGGTTAATGCCTCCGTTTGCCCGAAGATAACAACTGAAGATCTCAAGGTCATGAGCTCGAGACTCCCGGAAGTCTGTGTGAGCGGCAGACCTTGCAAACTGCGGCTGATTAAAAGCTGAGTTCCAGCTGCCTCGTGGGAGGAGGAGTGTGCTGAACTCAGCTGCGTCTCTGGTGAGAGCAGGGAAGCCTCATCAGCCAGCAGACGACAGACAGGTGGCTAAAGAAAGAAGGCTAAATCCAGAAAGAAAGATCTGTATGAGTGTGGTTCTTGAAAGACAGAACATTCTGTAAATTGTAAAAACCTTCGGGTTTGTGAAAAAGTCTGCCTATGTAAACCGCCTTGAGTTGTAATCATTAGAGAAATCTAGTGACTTTAAGAAAGGCGGTATATAAATACATGTATTATTATTATTATTATTATTATTATTATTATTATTATTATTTGTGACCACCTAAAAATCAGTTTGTGACCTCCTTGGAGTCTTGACCCCCAGGTTGGGAACCACTGTTCTGGAGAAACCCTTAGATATTCCTCTAGTTATTGTTATATTCAACCTATATGTCTACTGTCTCTCTTTTAACATCTTGTTGTTCAGTCGCTAAGTCGTGTTTGACTCTTTGCAACCCCATGGACCACAATACGCCAGGCCTCCCTTTCCTCCACTAGCTTCCGGAGGTCACTCAATTTCATGTTCATTGCTTCGGTGACACTAACCATCTCATCCTCTGCTGCCCCCTTCTCCTTTTGCCTTCCATCTTTCCCAGCATGACTTTTGCCCCACTGACTTACAGCCCATAGAGATCACAGCAGCAGGCAATATGCTTGCTGAACTGGTGTGGAGCCCTCCAAAGCATGGGACCTAATGTGACAACATTGGTCTCATTGGCTTAAGGTTCACCCTGCCAGCTATCTACCTGGGCACAATAACAGCCCCCCCCCCACAATAACAGCACACACACATAGGGTGTGCTAATGAACCAATACTTGAGCCCTTGGTGAAAAAGCACCTGCCCTGCCTTCAGTCTGGGATGCAGCCATTCCACCTTAGTGTTGATTGGAAAAGGCTTCATATGGTCCATGGAAGGCACACAACAAGGCAAACTTGCTGCATGTGGGCAGGTTGGATCTGGTTAATGCTAGGATGGAAAACTGTCTAGGTACTCTAATTAGCTCTATGGGGAACGTTGGGATAGAAATTAATAAGTACAATAACATGTCAGCCTGTAAGCTCTGATTCTCCACTGAGTTTTTACAGATTTAACAAGACTGATTTTAGAAACTACTAGCTTTTTGTTACCCGGTGTTGCCCGGGTAACAAAATGATCCTTTGCCCGCTGCTCGCCCTGCGGCGTCTTCTTTCTGCGAGCTTTCCATGATGCCTAGCCCCATGGGCCCCTTTGAAGGCATCTCCGCACCCTCGCTCCAGGATCAGTGTGCACTCGCCCCCAGGTGTTGCGCCTCCAGCTTGGCTCACCGGTTACAGCATGACCGCCACCCTCAGCCCACCTCTTGTGCAAGCCCTTACATGCCATGCATGCCCGGATGGAAAACTTAGGCCAGTTGCTGGGGCCTTTCCTTGGCGCAAACACGCTGGGCACGTCCTCGGCCTGTGTACCACAGCCAAGGGTCGAGGAAGGACCAGCATACTTTCCCTTCCTCCGAGAAGGAGATTCTTTGTTCTCTTCGCCCCCAGGACACTCCTGCCTCCTGGAGCGTGATACATATGAGTGAAATAATGGCAGTTTGAACAGTGTATGTTAGCGATGACCTGTGACCTATTTCAGTTTAGCTCCAAAATGTACCAGCCTGCACTGCCTGCACATAAATGGGTTTAAGTTGAAAGATAAGCTCAGGAATGCAAGGACGTACCATGTACCAGGGCAGGCTGACCAAACTGATTAACTGTATAGCTTTCTGATGAGGCTGAATGTGACGCCTATTCTTTTGCATAATATAATGCATATTCTTTTGCTTAATGTAGTAGGCTACTACGTAAAAGTAGCTATATAAACTTGTGTAAACTATTTCTCGGGGCCGCTGCTTTTGGTCAAGAGACACTGGGGACGGTCCGCTGCGCAGTGAAATAAACTTTGAAAATCCTCCTCCGGCCATCCTGTGTCTATCTTATTATATCAGGTAACAAGCGATGCTACCTCTTTGCCGCTGGTGGGTTGGAAACCTGACACCGACCTTGGGAACTCCAGCTGGACAGTCTCGGCTTTCAGCTCTCCTCACATCCCCTCAGACATCAAGGGCTTCAGGCACGACTCCGTCGCTACTCTTCCCTGGCGCTCCATTCCTTTAGCACACAACAGGCTGGAACGGCTTTCTCTATGTGCTGGAACATTCACACAGCAGTCAAATTTCACAGCGCCGCCGAACACTCTGGGCCACATAACCTAAGAAGAATAATTGGGAAGTTTCCCCAGTAACTGTCTCCCCTTTAGGGGGACTCCCCGGTTGCCGGGACCCTGTAGCTTGCCAGAGGGCCCAGCTGTCTAAACAGAGGAAGCAAGGCAGGACTGTGGAAGATTTGGCATTCCAGCAGGGAGGTGAAGATACACCAACACACAGCATTTACCATGTAGCGAGTTTGTATTCTTCAGGGGTCAGGCAGATTAGTCAAGATACACAGGCCAAGATCAAAAATTCCAGTACACAGTCAGATAGTTTGCAGCAGATAGATCCTACAGATGTTATTTCATTTCGGCAGCATGTCACCCTCCTCCTACCTCAACCCACACTGAGGGTCAGCTGCCCAGCTCTTAAGTACTACTGTGGGCCCAATCTTACAACGTGCAGCCTTGAGATGTGCGAAGTTGTACCGTAGGCATTTTCCACAGCTGCTAGCTGATTGCTGCTCTGACGCCAATGCACACAGGTGCATCTGAAGGCAGGCCTCATGCCAAGACTCTTGTACCCAGAGCAAGAAGTATCCTGGGTCTGGGCTCAACCTGCGCCAACTAACCTGACACTACCATCTCCACATCATTCAGGAGGCTAAAACGGAAACACATTGCAATAATCAATCCAAGAATGAAGATAGCAACATCTTTAGTCTCCAAAAAGACACAAAATTGATGGGGACAACGCCGACTGTTGCCACAACTTGTGGATTCAGGTGTATAATACAACGCTGATGGGCTAATATCAATTCCATCAGCCACATGTGAAAGTATCCCACCTAAACTCTTTTTAACATTGTCACAGAAGGTTCTGGGTACGTAACTGATGAAGCAGGCTGGTGATACTTTATATCTATAGGTCCGAAGGCCTTTGATTATTTCAACAGCCTCATGCAAATGTGAATATGGATGACAACAACCCCTTCCCCCCAAAGCTCATGAAGAAATGGAAGGGTTAAAAAATAGAAGACATAGAATTTTCTTGAAATGTGGACGTGGCTGAGGAAATAAAGCTAAAACATACAGAAAAAGTACAGGAGTACAGGTTTAATGATCAATGTGATGTACCAAGAAATGGAAGGTCATGTACTGAGTGGATGGCAAAAATGTAAGTTAACCCCAGATCCCAACACGAATGCCTCTAAATATTGAGATGACTTCTGGTGAATTATCTTTGCCTAAAGGGAAATGTAGATATGTAACTTTAATGCACCATTAAGCTGCTGGTCCTCTTTGGGATTTGGGCTGCTCTTTATTGTCAATGCCCATGGTAATACAGGGAATTTAATTTTAATATTTTAATACATCATTTGCTGCCTTTGTTTCCTGCAGTCAGTCAAACAAACTTATTCGGTGGACATTGTCCGCAACACTCGCATAAAGACTGGAGAGCTCACCATAAATGTTGCAGAGCTCTGGATTTACTTTCTAAGTTTGAATATTTCGTTTTCATGTGAGGATTAACCGCTTAATTTAAAACAGATTTTTCAAACCAATTTCAGAACTTAGAACAGAGCAGTGATTGGAGCATTTATTACTGAGTTGAAATAAACACAGGTAAGACTTTGCATTCAGATATAGAGCATGTAGAATTTGTACTAATAGGTCTGACAGTTTTACAGACCATTGTTGCATGTGTATTACTCTCTGTTCCTTTATAGGAAGCATAAGATTAACACATATTAGAAGCTCTGTTTTGATTCAAACTTAAAGCAACTGACTACTCATTCTGGAGCTTCTCCTTGCATGATGTAACCCATGTGCTGTATGCAAAGTTGGGCCACTTGAATCTCCCACATGAGAAGACAGCTAAACAGGGGCAAAGGGGGTAGGAAGCAGCAACCTGCAAAAGTGAATTCCAGGTATAGGTGCAGCATATAAAGAGGATCGTGGATAACCTCTCAATTGCTCAAGTCTGTAGCCCGAAATTTCAGAAGAAATTCAAAACACGTTTCCATTTTAAACTTAGTATTTAAAAAGTTTATACCATTTTTCTGAAGCTTACTTAGGTTCATTAAATTGGGCATAAAGAAAAATAAAAAATTACTTTCAAGATGAAATTTTGGTTCTCACAATTATAACAGCATGTTTCTCATATTCAAAAAATATTTTCAACAGCATAAAGTGCACAACATAGAAATATTTCCAAAACAGATATGACTTAAAGGAACAACACATTATTCCATACATAGACAACCATAGTATCCGTGGCATTAGAATACATTCACATGCTTTGAAACCCAAAAGGCAACCTGTTAACCCAGCAAGTACTATTTGCTCACAGCGTAACAGTTACAGTATTTGTCTCTCTATGCAAAACTTTTCCGCTCTAACATGTGGTTTAAAGGACACAACACTGAGTTTGTATTTTGCTGTTGCCATTAATGGATAATAGCACAACTAGCACCTTGGTCATCAGTAACTCCCTTTGAAAATGTAATGAGCATTCTAGTCATACAAAGACTCCTACAAGTAGAGCAGTTCTGTCCCAATGGCAAAAGTACAAGTCAGGCTGTCACCCATTAACTTTGATTATTAAAAAGTATAAGCAGCAAGAGTTTAAAAAGAATAAATAGAATATCCTTGATTCTTCCAAATGTGTGTTTTGATGAACATTTACCAACTTTCTCATAATTTGGGGGAATCACAGAGATTTTTCTAAAGGACTATGTCATAACAACAGTCCTGAACAACATATGTGAATTAAGGCAAAAGGCACAGATTCTCACTCTTCCTCCACATATCTTTTGACTATAGAGTTTGCTGTGGAACAGAAATTATACTATTTTCATGACTTTAGCAAAATGAAGTGAGTCAAAAACCAAGCTTGCTTAAGTTCTTTACCCTGTTTGATATTCATGTTTAGAGATTTTCCAAAAGCCTTTGAAATTTGCTTTGGAAGGGCAGTTCTGACTTTACTAATACATTCAAACTAGAAACAGAAGGCCATTCTTAAGTACTAATGTTCCCACTATCTTGCAAAAGCCAGAGTGTAGAGCTCTCAGATGTCTATGCCGCTAAGTTGCTTTCTGGCACACCTTTTCCAAAAAGCATCATACTGGTTTATACTGCAAATTTATATACAATATCAAATTGTATATCAAGCCTCTCAAAAAGTAAAGACTTGGATCTAAAGACACCCTTCTATGAGTGGGAAAGATTTTGCTGTTGTAGACTGGGAGATGTGCACTGGGGCATTATGAGATGGTATTCCTGAGGGTTCCTCAAAGCTCAGGACTGGGTTTACTGAAGGTGCTTGCAGATGCAACGTTGAATAAGAGCAGGAAGATCTCATTCCACCAATGTTATACTGCTTATGGTGGTCTGGATCCAAGCCAAAATGCTATGTATAAAAATGGCAGCCCCAAAACTTGAGCTTGTCAACAGAAATGTAAATGCTTAAATCAGTCTTTAAAAAGTCTTGTCTTGGATTTTAAAGCTTCACTGTGATGACTTAAACCTGGCTTTTCATCATCTTCAGCTACATTCCAGTTTGGTTTCATTGGAGTAAGTTCAGGCGCAATCACATCACCATCCTAACAAAGAATCAGCAGGGGAAAAATCAGTCTTGCGTAGTCAGTCAGTCGTTAATATATTTATCGTATTTTTATCCCGCCTTTCTCCCCCTAGGGGCACCCTGTCATATGGCGGAATGACAACTGGAATAAAATCATCACAATCAACTTTCAGACAACTGGAATAAAATCATCACAAGGCCTTTCATTCAATATATTCCAGAGGAGATGGCAATCCAGTATCAGTTTTAGGCATTCGCTTTCTCTCTCTCCCCACTGCGAAAAGAATCAACAGCATTGTGCCACGTTTGTGCAACCACGGATGCCGAACCTCCCCCCTACACCCTTGGAGGGGCCCACCTGGACCATCCAGACCTGACTGGAGCTGAGCTCAGGT
This sequence comes from Lerista edwardsae, assembly GCA_029204185.1. Taxonomy (NCBI): domain Eukaryota; kingdom Metazoa; phylum Chordata; class Lepidosauria; order Squamata; family Scincidae; genus Lerista; species Lerista edwardsae. The sequence continues at coordinate 3,499,158 of JAJKFI010000043.1, read as the reverse complement.
CTGGAGGGCTTTCTTGAGGCCTAAAGAGGCTGCATGCAACTGGGACCCCCATAGATAATGAGGCCATGTGTATCATCAGCTTATGTAATTAGTTGCACATAAGGTCACAAACATAGAAAGCACACAACTTCTAGTTGGAGGTAGCATTACAGTTATTCCAAAATTCATCCAGAAGGGCTTGTGCCCCCTTTTGTTTCTGGAATATTCAGAATTTTCACTAGTGTCTAGGCCTCTCAGGTCTCCTGAGTTCAAGCATGTAGAAAGAGGTAGTGTAGGATGACATTTAAAATCTCACCTACAAGTTATCCACATTAGAAACTCTGATATAGAGGAAGGAGTACAGATCCCTACCCACCAAGTGCTCTAGAATACATAAGAATGGGTGTAGGACGTAAGAGATTTTGATGATCAGGGTATGAGACTTCCTTTGGCAGATCTATGTATACCTCATACATACGTAAGTTCAACACATTTTGGAGGTTTCAATCTGTATCATGAGGTCACATTCCAAGTGCAAAATCTGTGGTTCCCTAAGAATTTCTTACCGGTGGTTTTGTAAAATTTCTGTCTATACACCACTGAACAAAATATTTTCTTGCAACATCAAGACTCTTTTCATCCGTTTTCTTCCAATAAACCCTGATTAGTTGTTCTGCAAATTTCTCTGGTAGGAAGTTTGAAACCTACAAGACAATGGGCAGACAGAATAAACCAAATGCACGCTAACACTCCCCTACTTTTAGGACCAGTGAATTTTTTAAGTTCCTCCAAGGAGCAAAATATAAAATGTTAAACTACCATAGAATCAGCATTCAAGCATTCTACAATTTGGCAGAGAGGAATTATACTTTAGGACTATATCTGTATGGCCAATACTTATATTAGAACAGTCTCATCACCTTTGGCTTACCATTTCCATAGTATTTTAAAACATTTTCACCCATAATCAGATTATTTTCCGCAAAAGCCAACATAAAAAACAGGCTAAACAATACCCCAAATATCTACTAACCTGCTCTTTAGTAATTTTGATTGCATGAGTAATGTCGGCTTTGCAATAGAAATGAAAATTATCAATGGGATTCTTCTCTTTCATCCCATAATCCATGTTGATAACCTCCAAAGGACAGAAATAAATAGTAAGTACTTTGTAGGCAAGCATGCTTAGAAAACAAGTCCATGTTAAAGAATCATATTTACGTCAACTATGAAGTCTTCAGCCTTCAATTCCATGTCCTGAGAGCACGTTACTGGTTTGGAAGCAGCAATTTCAGCAGATAACCCATCATACTCCTCCTGGAAGGCATAAAACCTTTTAGTTTTTTGTGTGTTCCAATGAGTAATGAGCACACACCCTCAACAAATCAGGCTTCCAATTATTCTGGCAAGCTGCTTTGAAGGAAATCTTTTCCTCACCAAAATAATTACTTTTACTGTAAGCATCAACATTTTAACATACAGGTGGGTCTCCATATCCATGTATCCTGTAGCTACGGTTTCAATTATCCATGGATGGGGGAGGGGGCTTACCTTTCTTTATTTTTGCTTTGGGTTGCTAAAACCTTGCTTTGACAGATTGCTAAATGGGATCTGTCAAAGGCAGAAAGTATCACAGGGACAGACTGCCAAAACATTAACAGGAAACAACTTCCTGTTGATGATCTGGCAAACTCTCCCTTTATCATGCCTTCTGCCTGCCTGGTTGTTGCATTCCCATTTAGTGACAAGGCTGTATACTGTCACTCTGCTTATTTAACTTATATGCAGAGTACATCATGAGAAAGGCTGGGCTGGATGATTCACAAGCTTGCTGGGAGAAATATCAACAACCTCAGATATGCAGACGATACTACTCTAATGGCAGAAAGTGAGGAAGACCTAAAGAACCTTCTGATGAGGGTGAAAGAGGAAAGTGCCAAAATGGGCTTGAAGCCCAACATTAAAAAAATGAAGATCATGGCAACCACTCCCCTAACTTCCTGGCAAATAGAAGGGGAAGAAATAGAAGCAGTGACAGTCTTTACTTTCCTGGACTCCAAGATCACCACAGATGGTGACTGCAGCCATGAAATTAAAAGACGTTTACTTCTTGGGAGGAAAGCTATGGCGAACCTAGACAACTTAATAAAAAGCCGAGACATCACCCTGCCAACCAAGGTTCACATAGTCAAAGCGATGGTTTTCCCAGTAGCAATGTATGGCTGTGAGAGCCGGACCATACGAAAGGCAGAGCGCCAAAGAACAGATGCTTTTGAATTATGGTGTTGGAGAAGACTCTGGAGAGTCCCCTGGACTGCAAGGAGATCCAATTGGTCAATCCTCCAGGAAGTCAAGCCTGATTGCTCCCTGGAAGGACAAATCCTGAAGCTGAAGCTCCAATACTTTGGCCACCTCATGAGAAGAGAGGACTCTTTAGAAAAGATCCTCATGCTGGGAAAGATTGAAGGCCAAAGGAGAAGGGGGTGGCAGAGGATGAGATGGTTAGATAGTGTCACCGAAGCGATGAACATGAAATTGGGCGAACTCCGGAAGCTAGTGTAGGACAGGGAAACCTGGCGTGCTGTGGTCCATGGGGTCACGAAGAGTCGGACACGACTTAGCGGCTGAACAACAACAACAAAAAGTAAAGCAAAAATAAAGCTGGTGGGGGGAGGCAGGAAAGAATCCTTTACTTAACATAGGGTTCTCTCTTATTCGTGGTCTCAGGTATCCACAGGATAGCCAGGAACCTATCCCCTGCAGATACCAGGGCACACCTGTACAATGCTATTCTCTTATATGTAACACTCAAAGTAGTAATGATGGCTTTTAATATAGTCATCCTCTACTGGTAAGAATACACAAACCTCTTTTTCAAGCAAAATAAGACACAAATTAGTTCTCCATTAGGAAGAATAAGGTTGTAACATTTTAGCACAGAACAATATATTGACTAACATGTACGGGCACCCCCTGGTATCCACAGGGAATACGTTTCCTGCTGATACCGGAAATTGTGGATAAGGGGGAACCCTATTGAGAGAGCAGCTGCCACATGTCTAGTACAGTACCTTCTTTTTTCTGCAGCAGCGTGGGTGTTTCTTGCTTAACATTCTTGCTTAACTGAAGAACCAAACGTGCAGGTAACTAGCCTGCAATGCTACAGAGAAGAAACTAACTGAACATTAATAGGAAGCAGAAAAGTTCCTACTTCATGTTAATGTTCAGTTATTCCCCCTCTAGCATGTAGGCTGGTTGTCTGCATGTTCCATTCTTCAGTTAAACAAGAATGTTAAGCAAGAAATACCCAGGCCACAAGCACTAACCACAGAAAAACAAAGTTACTGTAACAGGCATGCAGTGGCCACTATTTATATAGGGTTCCTCTTTCTGTATCCACGGGGGTGGGGCTGGAATGGAATCCCTGCAGATATGGGGGGAATGCTTCCTAGAACACAAAGCAGCAAGCCATGCATTCTTATCGAGTAAAGATCTTTATTCTCCAAGTCTTTTAAGTAGGTGGTTAGAAGTTCTCCATTTATCAAATTTCTTTGTAAGTAGTTCTGAGAGTTTTGCTGTTCTGATTTTGTGTGTGTGTGTTTACTGGAAGAAGCTGCTTCAGAAAAGCCACAAATTTTTTAAAAAAGTTACACAGGTAGGCATGCAAAACATCCCAATCCCCTATTAAAATTCCTGTCTTTTGCTTGAGTTGAAGAGATAAAAAAATTGGTCTCCGGAATCAGACTCATTTCAGCCCATGGTGACAGGCCCACGCCCAACCTGTCCAGCAAGCAGCACGGACCTGGCAGACACTAGCAGTCCTGCCTGCTTGCCAGAGCCAATGGCACTCACAGGGAAGAGTGCAGCTTGCACAACAGTGGGTGTGAGTGATCTGACCCCACCCATGAGGGTGGCTCCCTATGACAGCATCTTGTGCATGGCACCGATATGTCCAGACCAAGCTCAAAAGATCTTAGCACTGCCCACCTTCCCACTGACCAAAGATGGGTGGGCCCAAGACAACCCCTAGCCCCTGTCCAGGTGAACCCAGAGCCACCTTGGATGTGGCATGTTAGGATTGTGGCCTTGGAAGAACTATGGGGACATATGTATATGTAATATACCCTGCCATGTATTTAAGCATCTGTTTCCTTCCTGTTCCTTCAGCACCCATATTTGCTGCTGCTTCTGCTGCTGCTAGCATCTCCTGATGTGACGCCAGGTAAGTGAAAACTGAAGGGGGGGGGACAATGGAGCAGTGTTAAAGGAAACAAAAGTTTTCCTAGCAGCCTTGTTTTCCTGGAAAGCCCATAGCCTTTCAAAGCCCAGCAGGGTTTCTTCTGCCACCCTGCTGGGCAACTGGCAACCCACAATCAGTGCTAATTGGCCTCTACGCAGGTACCTGACTCAGTCTTGCCTCCCTATTTATGGAGCCATGGAGGTACAGTACACTGGAAAGAAGTTGGGGGTGGAGGGAGCCAGAAGCCACAGGAAGCCGGACCTGCTGGAAATGCTTTGGGACAAAGAGTAGCCAATTTGAGAGACAGCGGTGGGGGCAAACGAGGGTAAGATGAACCCTGGTATTCTTTTTCTTTAAGAGCACTCCATATCTTTGAAATATCTACTTGCTGTGCAGCTTTAAAGAAAGGACAGAGTGGAAGGTGACTGCACCAGGAAAGGGCTCTCCAGGCAGAGAGAAATGCAGCTTCATCTCAAAGCACTGCCAGGGGAACCCTGTGAGGCCACCCCCACCCCCACCTGACCAGGGTGGTTGGTCTGTGCTACCTGAGCAAGGAATGTGACACTTGCCATGGAAACAGCTGTTGGGAAGTTGCTGCTGCTTATTTAACTTATATTATATGCAGAGTACATCATGAGGAAGGCAGGGCCAGATGACTCACAAGCTGGAATCAAGATTGCTGGGAGAAATATCAACAGTCTCAGATATGCAGACGATACCACTCTAATGGCAGAAAGTGAGGAAGACCTCAAGAACCTTCTGATGAGGGTGAAAGAGGAAAGTGCCAAAATTGGCTTGAAGCTCAACATTAAAAAAAACTAAGATCATGGCAACCACTCCCATCACTTCCTGGCAAATAGAAGGGGAAGAAATGGAAGCAGTGACAGACTTTTTTCCTGAGCTTCAAAATGACCACAGATGGTGACTGTAGCCATGAAATTAAGACGTTTACTTCTTGGGAGGAAAGCTATGGCGAACCTAAACAACTTAATCAAAAGCCGAGGCATCACCCTGCCAACAAAGGTTCACATAGTCAAAGCTATGGTTTTCCCAGTAGCAATATATGGATGTGAGACCATAAGAGGACCCCTGCTGGATCAGGCCAAAGGCCCATCTAGTCCAGCTTCCTGTATCTCACAGCGGCCCACCAGGTGTCCCAAGGAGGCACAAGACGCTTGCATCTTGTTGCCACTCCCTTGCACCCGGTACTCTGAAGTAGCCTACTACTAATGTAAGGAGGTTGCACAATCCATCATGGCCTATAGCCCACGATGGACTTTTCTTCCAGAAATCCGTCCAAAGCCCTCTTAAAGCCATCTAGACCAGATGCCATCACCACCTCCTGTGGCAAAGAGTTCCACAGACTAACCACCCGCTGGGTAAAAAAGTACTTCCTTTTATCTGTTTTAACTCTCCAAACCCTCAGTTTTAGCAGATGCCCCCTGGTTCTGGTGTTTTGAGAGAGGGAAAAGAACATCCCTCTATCAACTCTATCCCTTCCGTGCATAATTTTGTATGTCTCAATCATGTTCCCCCTCAGGCGCCTTTTTTCTAGGCTGAAGAGCCCCAAACGCTGCAGTCTTTCTTCATAAGTGAGGTGCCCCAGCCCCGTAATCATTTTTGTCGCTCTCTTCTGCACACAATATTCCAGGTGCGGCCTTACCATTGATTTGTACAATGGCATGATAATATTGGCTGTTTTATTCTCAACCCCTTTTTTAATTCCCCAAGCATGGAATTGGCCTTCTTAATTGCTGCTACACATTGGGTCGATACCTTCATTGAATTGTCCACCAGCACCCCAAGATCTCTCTCTTGAGCTGTCACAGACAGCTCAGAACCCATAAGCCTATCGGTGAAGTTTTGGTTTTTTGCCCCAATGTGCATCACTTTACACTTGTCAACGTTGAAACGCATCTGCCATTTTGCCGCCCATTCCCCCAACTTGGAGAGATCCTTCTGGAGCTCTTCACCATCCCTTCTGGTCTTCACCACCCAGAAAGGTTTTGTGTCATCCGCAAACTTGGCCACCTCGCTGTTTGTCCCTGTCTCCAGATCATTTATGAACAAGTCATTAAGAAAGGCAGAGCGCCAAAGAATAGATGCTTTTGAATTATGGTAAGAACATAAGAAGAGCCCTGCTGGATTAGGCCAAAGGCCCATCTAGTCCAGCTTCCTGTATCTCTCACAGCGGCCCACCAGGTGCCCCAAGGAGGCATGAGACAACAAGATGCTTGCATCCTGCTGCCACTCCCTTGCACCCGGTACTCTGAAGTAGCCTACTACTAATGTAAGGAGGTTGCACAATCCATCATGGCCTATAGCCCATGATGGACTTGGAGAAGACTCTTGAGAGTCCCCTGGACTGTAAGGAGATCCAATCGGTCAAACCTCCAGGAAGTCAAGCCTGATTGCTCCCTGGAAGGACAAATCCTGAAGCTGAAGCTCCAATACTTTGGCCACCTCATGAGAAGAGAGGACTCTTTAGAAAAGACCCTCATTCTAGGAAAGATGGAAGGCAAAAGGAGAAAGAGGCGGCAGAGGATGAGATGGTTAGATAGTGTCAATGAAGCGATGAACATGAAATTGGGCGAACTCTGGAAGCTAGTGGAAGACAGGGAGGCCTGGCGTGCTGTGGTCCATGGGGTTGCGAAGAGTCAGATACGACTTAGCGACTGAACAACAACATTTCTGGTTGCTATGGCAATGTTTCCTTGGCAGCTGCCCTGCACACTGTCAGTCCCCCTCCTCCAAACTGTCATATCCCAACACCCCCCTCTCATCCACCCCAATGATATCCTAGCAACCTGCTGCTACATTAGCCATGCGGTTGGCATATCCAAACGCTCTCTTAGCAACACCAGTCATGCGTTTGACTGAGGGTGTAACCCAGAAGTCCTAGCTCTCAGCACACCCCTTCTGAACTGATCTTCCCATCCCTCTGTGTAGTGGATTCTCCCCAAGTGGAGAATCATGGTGGCATGGGAAGTTGGGAATCCACATTTGTGACAGCAGATGAGGTGGGGACATTGACAACAGAGGTGGCAGTAACAGTTTCCTCCTCCTCCACTTAGCATCATGGGGATCTTATGTAATTGCATAATTACAATTACATGCAGAGACATGTGGGTGGAGCAGTTGTCCCTGGGAACTAATAATAAAAGGGAAGTCTGTGATGAGGTCGAAGGAAGGACAAAGAATAAGGCAGACCCTGAGGGAAGGTAATACCCTATTCTCATTGCCACAAACATGTCACTGGTGGCCAGAAGGGTGAGGTTAAGTCCCTCCCTGCCCAGATTCTGAGGCTCCCTAGGTAAAGGGGGCAGATGGTTGTCCATCAAGGATGTAGACTCACACTTGCTTTGGCTTCTATGACTGCAGGAAAATACAATACAACACTATAACTAGAGCTGAGAAGGACCCAAACAATTGCAACTTTAAGAGCTGTACCTACTTTTGTAATTTCCTCATCTCCAGGCTGAGTCTCTCCCACGTACTTATAGAGCTCACGACACTCTATTTTATGCAAAATTTCCTGTGCTTCCCCCAATTCTGGATCATCAGAATGCAGAATCTTCAGAAAGATATCATCTGCCAAAATTAAACAAGTTACATGCAACGATAAACACAACCAATTCAGAATTTTCTTCCACACACCTGCATAACATAATCCACACATAGAGACCTGGTCTTTCAACAGCTACCTGAAAAATTACTATACCAACATTATTGTAATCTCTCAAACTGCTTTGACATTAAACAGAAGGCTCTGGAAGAAAACACCACTGGTATCATGTCTGCTGTTTAGTGAAATACCAGGAGCCATTTCAATTTCAGTTACAATCTATCTTGAAGGAATTTTCCACCTGTAGAGACTTCCTCTTTACAGCCCTGGGCCTTCTCCTACATTGGTGTCCACTGCTTTTGCATATGGAATACCTACTTTATAAATGGGAGGAGTGATGCTTCAGTTTCCAAAACAAAATCCTGCTGGATAGATGCAGAATCCACTACTTATATTATAAAGGAAGAACTACCTCTTCCAATTGTGAGGAAAGGACCTTGCTCTCACATAAACACGTAGCAGAGTGTAGTACATCTCTACGCCATTAAAATATTTCAGTTGTATCCCTAGACAGACATACTTATTACTGAGTAGGAATCAAATCTCTATCATGGATCTCACATTGGGCCTGTCACTCTGTCTTAACCCAACATGCCTCACATTGTAAGGATAAATACAAATTGAGCTCCACGAATACTTTCCTGAACTCAATTGAGAAAGGATGGGCTATAAAAGAATGAAAAGCAAAAGAACCATCTACTGAAATTAGCAAGATGTGTGTCAGTTTGGTAAGCCAAGTGCTATGATTGCTCATACCTGTTAACTTAGTATAGGCTTCCATATCATCCAGTGCTGTCGAGATCTTATATTCTTTCCCTCCAGATCCTTTTATTCTGATATATGGATCAGCTTTTAAAAAAGCATGTGTGATCCTGGTTTGAAACATGCAACATGAATGCATAAGTATTCACAACTAGCAATAATAACTTCCAATTGGGGATTTCAGATAATTCTTAGAAATGTCCAGAACTAGGGTTTAATATATCATCTGATTTATTAGATGATGCCCGAAGAAACAACTTTTGATGAATGAAATATGCACCTGAATAATTGAACAATACATTGGCTCCTTTCTGTTCCTTAGAATGATCAGGAAATATGCATAGGATATGCCAATACACCCATAACCCCTTTATCTTTCATTTGCTTAGTTAAAGAGAAGTCTTCCTCCCTCACCCCCAATCTTGCCATAAGGTCTCAACTGGCAAATTGTGGATTCAACCATTCCTCCAAATTAGGATTGAACCATGTTTTGAAGTAAACATCACTTTGCCAGTTCAGACGTCCTGTCACGTTGTGATTGGAAAAAATAAGAAGACTTCTGTTAAGTCAAACGCACAAGAGAAGGAAGTAATTACACACATATGCACAAGCGCACACGTACTTCATTCCCTCTAGTCTGAAGGAACTGAAAATACAACACCTGTAGGCAATCATTTTTAATATATATATATATATATATATATATATATATATATATATATCTCTCTCTAAAAACTGTGGGTGGCAAATCATCTTAGAAGAGGCATTCTCCCTTCAGTCTTATGCAGGAGGAAGCATCTCTGTAACATTTGATGGTGTGCTTAAAAATCAAAACAGAGCGAGTGTTTCCCCTCAAACCTATTATTCTAATATTATCTTCTATCTATATACTGTATATAAAAAAGGGTGTGTGTGTGTGTGCGTGCGCGCGCATGTTCCGCATAGGCTCCGCAACGCCTGGACTGATTGACACCAAACTTGGCATGTAGACACCTTGCGGCCTGGCGACAAACACTGCAGGGGTCAGGCCCCCTCGCGCCTCCAGGGGTGGGGTCCCCACGTGAAAGTGGTCACCTAAGTGGGGAGTGGGAAGTCAGCTAAGGTATGACATGGTAATAATGGTGTGATGGTAACTGATGACAAAACAATGCTTGCTGGCCAGGAGGAGTTAGCTGTCCTAGGGTGTATCTAAGTATACACCTAGCTTTCCTACGAGTGCATCACACCATCCTGAAATAAAACCACAGCACCACCACAGAGCGGTGACGCTCCCCACGCCGTTGGAGTCCAGGTTCGGGGCCCCCTCAAGGTGGGGGGTGAGAAAGAGTGCGAAACAAAACGTCCGCCATGCCCCGCTGGAACGCCTGCAACGATTGGCTGAGCTGATTGGTACAATTCATTCCTTTTCGTGTCTAATAGAATCTTGGGATAAATAACTATCCAGGCAACGCTGGGTAACAAAAAGCTAGTTATCTAATATAATAAGCTATTATGCAATTCCCAAATTGTGGGTCTATGGCCCATGACCCAATTTTTGGTCGTTTATGAAACCAACAAGGGCAAGATTAGGTTATATGCGCCAAAAGTTAAACAACCTGCTACTTGGGGGAAGCACTGCTGCCCAACCACCATGATAGCCAATGAGGCTTGAGCAACTGATAAATTGGAACTTTTTTTAAAACGTGGGGCCCCGGTGCTAAAAGGTGGGGAAACCACTGTTCTAGTTATATGTAACTTTATGCAGATGCAACTAAATGACTGAAATCCTCACAAATAACTGAAGTTTCTTTAAATAGAGAGGCAACACCATGAATAATACACCAATACACACTTACATGGTTTCAATGATGTTACCAATTTTGTGCTGGTAGGCTCTGCGATGCAGGCAATTTCGGGTATGGAACATGTCATACAAATTTCCAACCTCCTGAAGTTCAAGAGAAAATGTATCTTTAATTTATAAGCCATATATTAAAATGTATTATTCAGGTTCTAGCCACCATAATCACAGAGTCCTTTGGTAGCAAAAATATTTTGATCCCTTTACTTAGGGCCAAACTATACATTATGATACGCATTTAATATTGGAATCAGGGGTTGGTACCATAGCAACTCCCTCCTCTTCAGACTGAAGCATCTGGGGAAGCAGGAAGTCACTATGTTTCATTATTACCTATCTCACGGGATTGATTTGACAGTAAAATGGGATATTGCTTCCCCAAGCTTTTTGAAAGAAAAGAAATGTAAAATGCATTGCTGGTTTTGATCCAAAGTGCTGCTTAAGCATGCCCACTGAGGCTCAGGCATGCACACTTGAATTTTTTTACTTCTTCTATTTGTAGATTATCACACTATATCAAAAACTGTTTTTCAAATATTCCTCAGTTTCAAAGTTTGCCATGCAGCATTGGGAAGTTCTTTGAATTAGATTCAGAGTAATTTGCAGGAAAAGGCTTTCAAAGCTACTGTTGAGAATATAATGCAAATATCACTGAAATAGAAGAGTTTACCTTGTCACGAGTACATATATGCTTCTTGTTTTTTACTTGACAGACACGAGCAAACTTAAGGAAACGTTGAAAATCAAAGTTATTCTGGATTCCAAGATGGTGACAATCCCTAATGTTTTTCCAAAACAGATGGAGATAAAGTAATTAATGATCAAAGTCTAATCATTAAACACACACAAACTCACACTCAAAAGAGCCACTTAAAAAAAACCTCAGTTGATTTAGGTCAGACATACATTCAATAACATAATCTGCTGAACTTTTTATCCTTTTCTTTCCTGCAAGCACCTAAACATTTCTCATTTTCTGATGTCGATATGCATACAAGTATGTGACAATTTTTCTGTTCTCCAAATGAATTTCTAACATTTTGTCATTTATTCTTAGAGAAAGATTTGAAAGTTAGTTAATTCAAAGCTAATTCAAAGCAATTTCAACTTCAGGTACAGTATTATGATCGCATTGTTTCAGTTCTATAGCAAATACTTTACACCATCCAAATGCTTTATGATTACGTCTCCATACCTGGCAAAATAATCCCATTTATCAACATCAATGCCATTTCTTTTATTAGCCACTATCTCATAAAGAAAACTTTTCTCTTCAGTTCGCCCACGGTAAGGCCACTAGAAGACAGGACACACATAGAAAAAACACTTTTATTCTCACAGTGGATTAATTTATTTGAATGCACATTGATATCCAAGAGGCTCTAAGTTCTAGTTACCCCAAGCACTGCAGTTTTACATATGGTGAACTGCATTTTAAAACTGCTAATACATGTTGAGAGGAAAAGGATCTGGTTTTAAAACTGAATCCTCCACCACCACTCCAAAATCAGGGTAAGCAGATCAAGAACCTTTTGCTACTCCACAGGAATACTGCAAAATGAAAACTTTGTGTCATCTGCAAAAATTACTTCTCTCTTTTACACTCTGCCTATTATGGAATTAAAAGAACAATATGATTCATTTCTGACTTCTCTCCTTTCTACTAACAAGTCATATTCCCGATAGTGAATCACACTCAACTGGACATGAATTTAATCATCTGTCAAAGCGGTCCAGTAGGTCTTAAGATTGTGACCTTATTGGAAAAGGGACAGTCTGTATGAATCTGCCTTATACTAGGATTGTGACTGTTGGTCCAGTTAACACAGAACCATCTTATATTCAATGTCAATAGTTCTTCCAAGTTTCAAGCTGAGATCTTGCTCATCACCTGTTGCAAGACAGCCGTCAACTGGAAACGCTGGAGGCTGAGCTTGGGATCTTCTGCATGTAAAGCGCATACTCTACAGCTTAGCTACAGATCCTCTTGAATACCGTCTTCTTCAAAAATGCACACCACAGTAAAATAATCTACAGTTTATAAAAAATATTTGTCTTCTTTCCTTAAAAACGACAGTAATATCATATTCCATTAAACTGAACAGCATTTCATGTAGATAACATCCACTGAGGTGGATAGCAGGACTCACCGAAGAGCTACCGCTGTTTGTCTCCATAGGTCCTGCTATCTGTTCTTTGATAAAGTCCATATCTTCAGATAAGTTGAGACCATAATACTCCATGACAGGTCTTAGTTTATTGGACTCAATCAAGTGTTCAAACATCTGAACTGAAGCCTTCTCATGCTGCAGGAACAGTGCACATTATTCAAAATCATGTCAGCCAATAATAACTAAATGATTACATCAACATGAAGTCAATAAATTTTGCAAATGCTGCAACTGTATCTAGGTTGGTAAAAGTCTCATTAAAAATATCTATGCCAACAAAGGCACATAGCTAGTATCAAGCAAACTGCTTTTGAGACCATGAAAATTAGGTTGAAGGCTGGGATTCAGCCTCTCTTACTTCCTTCTCCCATAGGTTGGGGCAATTAAAAACTAAGAGAAGAAATACAAGAAGCACACACAACACCACTAGGGCAGTTATTTTCTACCCCAGCCCTTTTAAATTTTCTCCCCTTCTTTCACATGTGTTTTGTGGCTTTTGATAAACAAAGGTTTTAGGTTAACTGATAAGGTTGAACTCTGAAGTTACTCAAAAAGCAAATGAAGTAGCAGAGATACTGAAAGAATGCACGGGCAAAATTTCTCTGAGAAGAGTATTGCCTAAATACACAGAATGAGAATCTTCGTAATTGCTGCTCAATGACCCCTAGCCATTTCACTCTAAAAAATACCATTAGCTGTAGCAGAAGGTTCACATATTTTACAAGGAAGCACTGTCTGGCACAGAGAAAAAACAAAACCTATTATTATGGGCTTGCCATTATTCTGTATGTGTCATACCCACCTTCCATTTTAATCCTGGACGAGCAAGTGGGATGAATTTTCCATCATACATATGCGAGAATGGCCCATGTCCTAAAAGAAAGGATTGTGCAGTTTACCTGTGTGGCATTGATAATATATATTCAGTATACTAACATTGACATCCTTTACCAAAATGGCTTCCCTGTACTTGTATCTTAGCCTTTTAGTCAGAGAGTAAACCTTCAGCCTCTTAGATCTGATTGTACATTGAGCAGCTATGGAATCTTCAGAGCCACTTTTAGATAGCCCTGTAAATGATTTTCTGAGAAGAGACAAAAAATATCTACTGGGCATATGGCCTTTTTTTTTTTTTTTTTTTTTGGTGGCAAAATTATGATGTAAGTCAAGATAGGAAAAAGAATCCCAGCAATTCTCTGCCTCTGTATGATCAATCAGCCTGCTTTAACCTACAATGGTCATTCTTGCTGCCACCAATCAAAGCTAGGGAGACCAAAGCAGATAGGAGACTCAAAGTTTGAAAAAAAACTCTCTCCTAGATTAACAAAAATCTTCAAAACACGGGTGTCCCTTTAAAACTAAAGGCAGGCAGTCTGGAAAGATGAAGCAAGTAAACTGAGATCAGGCAAGTAAAACAGTAAAATAAAGCAATTTTACTAAAGAGGTGTTGAAAGTACTAAAAAGGGGAATAAAAGGAAAGAAACAAGGCATCTGCAAGAATGAAACAGCTGTGTGGGGGGTAGGGAAGGGTTTGGGCAAAAAGTGGGCAGAGATTAAAAGGCTAGCTGAAATAAAATAACACACAAACTCATTCTAGATAATTTCCCAACCATAAGTTCAGGATCTTGGTCTTTACAGCCATACCTAGCTGGGCAACCCTCATAGAAGCATCCAAGACTTTGGAATTAGTCAAATGCATAAAGGAGTTACAATCTCTAGGCATTAATTTTAAATTTAGGTGAGACTGAATTCTTGAGATCATCCGAGCTTCTTTCCTATTTAATTCCTGAGAAGGATGAAAACCTGTGATTTGGGGCAGAGTGTTAAAATGGTAACTTAGAAAATAGCTTAGCTGAACTTGTTTGCCTAACTGCTTGCTCAAGCATGATAGGTGTTTAGAAATAGCAGAGACAAAATGCAAGGACAAAAAGGCAGAAGCAGATAAGGCCAAATGCTTCTCTAAACTAAACATGACCCAGAGCAAAAAATAGTTGACTGGTCAGTATGCTATGTGCATGCTTAACTAAAAAATGAGTATTTATTTGTATGCCCACCAGGGCTAAGCAGGCTATTAGCATGGACATGTGATGTACATATGGGATGGGGAAACATGCCAAGGAGTAAAATGCAGTAAGTGGTTGGGAAGAATGTAACCTCCTAGTACTCAGCCAATGGTGAATAGAGGAGGGATTTCTAGCCAGGATAGAGTTTATAAAAATCTGTATTTGTGTAACATTCCGGGGACTTCAATTCTGGACTTCAAATCAGGACTTCAATTCTGCTGCTCCCCTTTACTGCAGTAAAGATTCATAACTCTAATCTTTTCCAGCTTGGTGCAGTGTTTGCCAGGGGAAAGGGATTCCTCTTGGAGGTACAAAGGGAAGAGGTCCTTTTTATACCTTTCAGCCATACCCAACATTCCACTCTGGAGCATTAGGTGGGCACCACAGTCCAATGAGCTGGACTTTGTCCAATGAGCCAAGTTTACCAGTTTACCAGTCAAAGGAAGAGGTCAAGCAACAGTACAAAAATGGCTACTTAATCTAAATGACTATGGTCAGAAATAGGTGAAACATGGGGCAAAGTCAGGGATTTTCACTTTAACGATCCATCTAATTTACAATGCTAAATTGGATAATTAGTTCCAATCCATAAGGGATGTAGTGTCACTAAACACTGTAGTGTCACTGTAAATTTAAACATCATATGGTGTATACCTCAAGCCACTTTTTGCCTTTGAATGGGCACATTTGAGCACCAATGACTAAGGGTAGCATCCAGAGTGCAGTGCTCAGAAGCTACATTGTTAGAAGTCACTTTCCTCACTGCTTCCTCCTTACTGAAGCCTCGAGGCTGCCAAAAAAATAGGGAGATGCGAGGTGGTAGAAACACAAGGTGGTGGAATACTCGCCAAAGAACCATAACTTCGCCAAAGAACCATAAATGAAGTTTTCAAGGAGGAGGAAGAGTTAGTGGGCGCTGTGGCATTTGTCAGTGCTACACTGACACTCTATGAACACAAAGAATACATAATAATAAAGAATTATCCCTCTGAAGGATGTCATTGATTCAAACTAATCCATCACATTTGAATTTCTTGTAATTCCAGGAATAAGCCTGAACGTTGGCATTTTTTCTTCCATACGGCAGATTCCGCATATAGTTACATCATAATGCAGTATTATACTAGTTTTTTCCCCTCCTTTCCCTATATTCATGTTCTTAGTCTCCTGAATAAGCTGTACTGCTTATTTGTGAGTTTTGCCTGGGGGTGAGGTTCAAAATGCAGGGCTTTTACCCTTATAAAATTCAATTCATTTGAGCTTAACATAAGAACATAAGAAGAGCCCTGCTGGATCAGGCCAAAGGCCCATCTAGTCCAGCTTCCTGTATCTCACAGCGGCCCACCAGGTGCCCCAGGGAGGCATGAGACAAGATGCTTGCATCCTGTTGCCACTCCCTTGCACCCGGTACTCTGAAGTAGCCCGCCACCTTTGTAAGGAGGTTGCACAATCCATCATTGCCTATAGCCCACGATGGACCTTTCCTCCAGAAATCCGTCCAATCCCCTCTTAAAGGCATCAAGACCAGATGTCATCACCACCTCCTGTGGCAAAGAGTTCCACAGATTAACTACGCGCTGGGTAAAAAAGTACTTCCTTTTATCTGTTTTAACCCTCCCAACCCTCAGTTTTAGCGGATGCCTCCTGGTTCTGAGAGAGGGAAAAGAACATCCCTTTATCCCTTCCATGCATAATTTTGTATGTCTCAATCATGTCCCCCCTCAGGGGCCTTTTTTCTAGAGCTTATGCTACTTAGACAATGTTTATGCAAAAAATTCCAAGTAAATTAGATAATTTTTGATTGGCAGGAGTTTCTTATTCGCTAACATTCAACATCATCCTCCCACAAAATGGAAAATAGTAAAAACTAGTAAAGGAGTGTCAAACATACAGCCTTCCTTATCTGGCCATGGGATAATTGAGCTGTGAAGTGACACTTAGGCAGTTGTAATAGGAGCTAAAATAAGTTGCTGCCAATTTATCTCTGTTGTCTAATCTTTGTTGTCTAATCTTCCTGTAGCCAGGAAATGTGTGCAGATAGCCTGATACTGACTGACTTAGAAGCTTTTAACTTAGGGCTAGTTCCCTGCTAACTGGGCAAGAGGCACTTTTTCAAGTGGTGTTCCTCTTATATTTAGCAGGGGGGAGAGTAATTGTCCCTCTTCACCCCTGCGCAGTCTTTCCAGTGGCTTTCTAGTGGCTGTTGCTGGTGGTCTGCCTTTTTTTTTTTTTTTTTTAAGATTGTGAGCCCTTTGGGACAGGGAACCATTTAACTTTATTATTATTACTATTGGCCTGTAAACCGCTTTGTGAACTTCTGTTGAAAAGTGGTATATAAGTACCTGTTGGTTGGTTGATTGATTGAGTGATAAGATGATTGAGTGAGGCAGCATTAGAGAGTAGGTGCCAGTCAAGGTAGGATTGGAGAATGTGGGTGGTGTGGTCAGAGTTAAATCAGACTGGTTATAGCCCATTTTAAAATGAGTGATTATGTGCTGCTAAGTCATTAACTTCACACAGAAAAATTAGAGCAAATACTGCTCAGCAGCAGTGCTGCTGGAAGGGCAGCCTGCATGCTAACTGGGATCTCTCATATCTTGTAAATATAATCAGGATTGGTATTTTCTGTCATTTGCCGTTATTGAGTTCCTAGGTAAGAACAAAGTGCTTATTCCTGCTCATCACCTGCATCACCATGAATGCCAACCAGCCCACTGTACGAAATGGGTTTGAAACACCTGGTCTAGTCTAACAGCTTTGTGGTAACTAGTCTTTATGACTTTAAAAGGGAAATTATAATGCTAAAGCCTTGTTTTCTGTAATTCTTAAGATTATGTTAACAGACCAGCTGTTTTTAATTTACTATATAAAGATAAAATAAGGAAGTAATCATGAACGAATTACATGGGCATCCGTGTTGAAGTACTTTAGATATGGGGGCACTATGTGGAACGTTATCACTTTGTTGAGTAGGTGCTTACCCAAATCATGACACAGACCAGCAATCTGTACACACAAAATATCCCTCTGGTTGATCTTCAGCTCTGGTTGTCGCTCCCCCAGTGCCCGGATCAAACGGCCTGCCAGATGGCCAACCCTGTTGCAAGAAGCACAATTTCTTGATTTTGGGGTTTACACATGCATATGCCCCAGAAAAGCATTTCACAACTGCACTACAGTTCTGAACTGGTACCATAGCTAAGAATTATGAGCAACTAACTCTTACATTTCACTGTTTTTCTTTCCCATCATTTTTTCATCATTTAGCATTAGGACCTGTACCATAATTTGTAGAACACAGCACAAACACAGATACACTGTAAAAGGGAGCATATAATGCACTTGTCTTCCTGAAGAGCACTTTTCTAAAGCTCACAGGAGCGCATCCAAGAAAAGGGACACCTCTGGATCTCTGTCCTACCAGAGGGAAAAATCCAAAATTCAATCCTACTTCCTGGAGCCCTGCCCTGAGCATGCCAGACAATTTTTTCTGCTTCTCTATTGCCAGAGCTCAAAAAGGAGGGAAAGCCTCCATGAGGGACTTGGTCCTCTCCGCCCCCCCCCCCCGGTTCCTGGACCTTATAGTGATAATCTTGGTATGCATAAAGAGGGACGGTCTTAATATGCACAGGATGGATAAGTAAAAACCTTTTAACAAATGTACTGATAAAGAGGGAAGAACATACTGCAAGTGTATATATAAAGACCAATTGCTAGAAGTGGGAGAAAACAGTTATATTTTTCACTGATTGTTTTCCAAAAGTTAGAAGTGCCCTTCCCTTGGGTAAGCCCGGAGACCGCTATTTTGCCGGCACATATGAAAGGGCCTCTGTGTCAGTCTGCATAGCCTGACACGGAGGATAGGATCATGCAACAAGGTCACCGCCGGTCCCATCCCTGCCCCCTGGACATCGTGCAACACCGAGGACTGGCCCTGTGTTGCTGCTTCCTGGCGCTCTGCTCTGGCACACCCATGCCGAACGTGCCTTATGGCACATTTGTGACACCAGTGCCCATGGTATGCTTGTATGTGGACACTGTGGGGCTCAGGATCAAGCCTTGAATCTAACTGAATACAATGAGCTTAATTCTGAGCAACACTGTTTTCATACACCTCTAGAAATCAGTGAAGATTTTATTCGATCAATATAGCAGCAGTAATTATATCAGCTGTATAACCTTGAGCAATAAGGAGTCCCAAGGCTCCAAAATAAGTTAACCAAAAGGAATCAAATCAGTAAACAACAGGTCCCATGGGATTATCAATAAAACAGATCCAGAAAGTGTGTTTACATAGTTGTGTGTAAAGCATCCATTCAAAACAAAACACTAAACTTGTTATATTATTGGACAGCAAGAAGCAAACCCATTATTTAACGAGTGCTAGAGGTAAGTCTCCCTCAGTAGAAGAAAAATGGCAGAATTTCCTTGTATACATGTATGTTGCAATGGAATGACGATAAGCCAGTATAACTGTAGAATTGGCAGTGGCCATGAGCAACAATCGCATAAGACAGGTGGACAGGTATACCAGTTCAAAAGAAGCAAAGATAAAGGAATTCTACAGAGAATGCCCTGCTTCCTTACCCAATGGAATGTTCAAAGCGGTTGTGTGTTGCTCCTGGGAAAACATAGTAAGTGCCACCCAATTGCTTTATGTATCGGAGACGCTGAAACTGAGGGGTGTCAATGATTCGAACAAGGAGAGGATGTATTTCAATGTGACCATGGATTGGGTCATTAAATACCTGGAAAATATAAGCCAAAATTAAACATAAAATTAAAATTGCTTCCACCAATTTTTTAAAATCATTTTTTTCTTTAAAATAGTTATAGGATAAATACCTAAAAAAGTAAATAAATTATAAGTCAGCTGGGACAGATATTGCAACCTCAAAGGCAACTACTCTCATATGATGACTTAAGAGAAATAAATGCAGGAAAGGGAAACATGAAACTGCCTTATACTAAGAAATAAGCTTTTGGTGCATCTAGTTTAGCACTGCGTAACTGCCTCTGATATTTCAGGTAGGCATCTTAAGAACATAAGATGGGCCGTAGGCTTGATCCAGCAGGGCTCATCTGATACAGCTTCCTCAATCTCACAGTGGCCCATCAGATGCCACTGGGAGAGCACAAGACAAGGTACCGTTATCCTGTTGCCACTCCCTTGCATCTGGTATTCAGAGATAGGCTGCCTCTAAAACTCAGAGGATGCATACAAGCATTGTGATTTGTAATGCACGAGGGTTTTCCCCCTCAGTAAATCTGTTCACTCACCTTTTAAAGGCATCTAGGCCAAGAGCCTTCACAACATCCTGTAGCCTGGAGTGCCATAGGAGTTCCCCAGCACTACCTAAATACCCTAGGAATTACACCTGGAATCTTCACATGCATTTGAAAAATGAAACTTTACAACAGAACTCCAAGCTACCAAAGCTATATTTGTGCTAGCATTTTTCATGTACTGTTGGCTTTATTTCAGCACTTATCTTGCCCATGAAGAAATGATTAAAAAAAACTACAAATTATTCAAAAATAAAGACTAAACTTCATTTTGCTTTCTATTATTTCTCCGGGGGGAGGAGGGAGTTCTGCGACCTGGGATAAGCCTGGGAGTTCCAAGCCTGGGAGGGGGGCTTCCCTCTGTCCTTGGGGGCCCAAGCTTTGATGAGAGGGGTTAGGCTTCACCCTCAGGTCTTCCTCCCTGGCTACTCCACCTTTCCACAGTTTGTCTGTCTGCTCACTACAGAGCTTCCTCCACCATTTGCCCTCAGGTCAAAGTGTCCTCCTCATTGGTGTTTGGTAGGAAGTTTCTATTTCCATTGAGAGTCAAGAAGCCCTGCCTCTTCCTGACCCCTGTACCTTTGAGACTTCCCTCTTCCAGCAGCGCTTCCCTAGTCTCTCCCTCCTCTGACTGACTTCCTGGGCCAGGAGGACCTATCCCTATCAGCTCCCTGGAGGGCCTGCCAGTCATGGCTGCTGCCCCAGAATGCCCATCCCATCCCCAGGAACCGAGACCAGTGTTTGGGTGACCCCTGGGTGGCAAAGCTGCAACCACCACTGATGCCATGGGGTTCCAACCTTTTCCTTGCTCAAGCAAACAAGCCAATCATGTCTCAAGGGCTTTCTGCACTTCCCCACCTGGGCTACCAACATCCTGCCAACTTTGATCCTCCCAGGGCAGGTGGCCCCCCAACACAGATTAATGCAAATACTTTTCTCACCTTCATTATATCTGCACCATTTTGTCCCAACTTTCGCAGACAATCCAGGAGATTAAGTCTTAAACCTACAGCCCTGAAAAGATCAATTGTAGGATATAATTAACAGTTCAATATTTTTTTCTACAACATACTTGACATTAAAGCTAGGTTATGCTGGTAGACAATTATACAGTAAAGCAGCTCCAAGCTATTTCAAACCTATTCATTTTAACTGCAGCAAGCATAAGGAAAAATGGTTTATTCCCACATAATGTCAAGGATGGCAAGTGTGCTTCCTTCTCTAGCTAGCATCTGTGCAAAATATTTCCAATTTGTAAAAAAAGGATGAATATACCCACATTTATGTAACAAATTGATAAAAATAATGCACACCCTCTTCTTCCCTGGAGAATTAACTATCACCAGAATATCTCATTTAACACATTTCATAATCCGATACTGCTTGAAGAAATTTGCTGCTATTATAGCATCTCATTCTAATGAACTTGTCCTGCTACAATCACTATGGGGAGTCATGTCCACAGAAAGAAATGTACTTCCTGCCAATGTTACAAGAATAGTCGTGTTCATTTAATGCAGCAGGGACAACAAAACAGAAGGATATTTTGCCATACAGTACTGTATATAGAAACCTGGAACTCAACCACTATCTCTCTACCTATGTGGGGCTATTTAGGTGCACACATGCACCTTTTTCTGTCTCATGTATTTGATGATGCAAACTTCTGCCTATGAAAATACTGTAATTTCCTGCAAAAAACAACTTCCACTAACCACATCCAAAAACTACAAAACATTTAAGATTATGTAACATTTCAGAGAGTACTGATAGCCTTTTGTGATTCTCTTTCCTGTTCTTTGTTCAAAGGCTCTTTCTTAATCTTACTTTTAATAAAAGCAACTGCTCTATTTCTACTCCACATAAATCATAGGTATGTCAACAGCAATTAAGATGAAGCAACTTCTATTATATTGTTATAATCAGGTCTGGCTCTATATTTCAGGGGGCCCTAAGCAAAGATGATACCCCTAAACTGGTTTTTGCCTTGATATGAGTTAATGTTCTTGAAAGCCAGCAGTAACATGAAAAGACAAACAGTATACCACGCAGGAAACCACACAGGAAATGACAACAGAAAATCAAATTTCATGTGCAACTTTCTTACCTAGAATACTCAATTTATGCATAAGTTAACGTCAACCCTGACAAAAGATTAATTTCAGAGTCACTGCCTTTTTCCATGCAGCAAATAATTGTAAGACAAGCACAAAAAGTATATAAAAAATAGGAAGTCTCAATTTAAGTAACAGAGACTCTTAATCAAATTTTAAATATTTAAAAGTTTCCATTACCCAATTCCCATTTCTTCAAGATGAGTTTCAGTGAGGTAGGACAGCGCTGAGCCAGTTATTTTATTTTCTAAGGACATAATGAAATCATAATTAGCTTATTTCCTTGCTTTTGAACACTTACGCTCCCAAAATTCTTTATCCTTCAAAATTATTTGCCCAGGTTTCACATGCAAACCAACATGCTGATTAAGCACAACTGTGTTGCAGTTTCACACCACACACTCCAGAACTGGTGGAAACTGGCATTCCGTCTCTCCGTCTCCAGATCAGATAGAGCACCTGCGTATCCTTGAGGTGGTCAGCTTCCCAGCTTGTTAGTGCAACCTGCTACACAGTAGCTGAACTCCCTTTAGATAGTGTAACATAAGCAGGCAATGTTTCTCACGGGAAGCGCTGGCTAGCAAACATCCACTTTCTCATGAGATCATGATGTTCAAAGGGGCACCCCATTGGTTAACATGGGGCACAAGGGTCTTCAGGTATCCACCTACCAGATATGCTCTGGCTACACCCCTTTGTTCCTATATAACTTATATTTTTACTGTGTGCGCACTGAGACTGAGACTGTAACTGAGAATGTAACAACATGCGTTGAAAAGCCGCTTGTACGCGGCAAGCCTTCGCCGGCTTTCGCTGACCGGCAAATAGAACTTCTCACTTTCTAACTATCGCTACTGTAACCAATAAAAGACTTTGTTATTGAAATGTAGCGATCGCTTTGTTCCTCCGCTCCGATCGCGCTAGGCAAGCGCTGAATGGGTCCACAAGCCCCCAACTCTGCTATAAACACTCCAAATAAACAACAAACTGCACTTTTATTCCAAGTTCCAGAAGAGATATGTTAATGTTATTCTAATCATCTAATAATTTCACTTTTCTACATTAGTAAAAGGAGATGGAACAATGTGAACCGAACTGTATTTAAAGTGTATGAAGAGACCTATAATGGATAAATTTACAATGCCTCCAGTTACATCCTCTCAGAGCAATGAATAGGAAATGTAGGAAGGATGCTGGAGATGCTGTGCTTTGAAACAAGATACCTTTTCTGTTACAGTTAGGCTGGCACAAAACACTTGTGCTGACCCAAGAGTATTGTAAATGCATTGTAAAGCACTCTAAGAGTCTGGGAAGCCAGTGCACGGACTCAATGACAGTAAAGCTTTAATAAACTTTCTAAGTACATTGCTGTAGTGTGTGCTGATTGGTTGACCAGAGAGAACTGGGCTTCCCCAGGGAACCTTAGAGAATTTAAGTAAAATACTTGAATATCCAGTGATTCCCCCTCCTTCTGTAGCTGTGGAGCTGGAGAGATGCCTGAAGGATGGAAGTGTTGGATGGGGGATGAAGAGCAGAGGTTTACAGAGCAGATGATGTTGTAAGGAGATGGGGTTTGGGTGAGAAAGCATAGGAGCTGTTAATTACAGTCCTGTTGCCCAGGAGACTGGGTGCCTCTGCCCCTTGGCGCAACAATGTTATACCCCCAATGGTAATTGTCATGAGGTGGTGAATCAATGTTTAGGGGTTTTATTACATATTGGAGACTGATTCTAAATTATGCTGGTGGCATAAAAGGGAGAAACACTTTGATTGTAACACCTATGTGATATTTCCTTGTAACGTGGGATTGTGTTCCTGGCAATTCATCTTGGGAAAAGTTATATTGCTATGGAAATGCTTGCTCTTTGCAATGTGTGAAATGGAAACAAGTAAAGGAAGGATGAGTCTTTGAAGCAGAAGGACACAGAGAGTCAGGGAGGTGCCTTTAGACTTGGGAAAGTATAAATAAGAAGGTTATCAAGAAACATTCCAGGTGCAATTAATTAATCTGGTGGAATGCCAATTTCATGGTGAAATTTATGTGTTGAAGCTTCATTTGTCACGATGGGGTGACCACGAATCAGTAGAAACATCAGGTTATGATTGGGTCAGAACCCCTTGTGGGGTTAGTGCAAATTTCCTATAAAAATAGCCTTGATCCTACATTGGACACACGTTGCATCCAGCACCTGCGGAAAGAAACTGTCCATATGAACAGTGAAATGGACCTCAGCATCTCTCTGTGTGATTCAGTAATGCTGTACGTAGAATAGATTAGCTAGGTTTCTTGTTTTAGGTTTGGCTATACGTACGTACTGAACATTTTCCTTGAGTCCAACCCTTGAACCACCCAGCTCAGTTTCCTGAGAGCTCAGTCCACCAGGGAGTGTGTCTACAGCTGTGACTACTGCTTCCATGTTTTGCTGGGACCAGCCACTTCCAGGTTCTGTCGCCCCAGGAGGCTGTGCACCCGGAGTTAGGCTTGGGCTGTGAGTTCAGTACGAGTTACTCCCTAGTAAGTTGAGGATCGTTTCAGCCTGAAATATAGTACTTTATCCCCTCAATTTCAACTACACACTCCCTTACTTTAAATGACACTTTCATTCCAGAGAACATTCTGGCATAAAGTTTCCTTTTCTCATCATCTTTCTTACTTTCTGTTTCATTTCTCCTGAACAGAAATTTGTTCCCTTGCATTACAGCAATCCTTTTACATGTTGGACCACACCCAGACTTCGGGCCAAGTAGGATGCAGTCTGCTGATGACAGAGTTCTATAGGGTGGTTCACTCATAGTTTGGTGGTTGGGGGAGAACTTCCAATTTCTTCCAAAACTTTCTAGCGCCAATGCAGCTGCAATGCAGCCCTGCAGTAACAAAATTCCCTTACCTTGAGCAGGCCTCTATAATTGCTCCCCCACCACAGAAGGCATTGCACACCGCATTGGCATGGCTGCATCAGCCCTGGAAAGTTGGATAGGATGGGGCTGTAATTTACCAAAAAGGAGAAATCCCACCCTAAAATTGGTCATTTGCATGATCTAAGGAACAAATCAATACCATTCCAATGCTTGCTTCATTAGTAGTCCCAATGAATGTATGTTTGGCTGACTATTAGGCAAAGAAAAGCTGCTAGTCAGTTCTGGGCAGGAATGGCTGGCTGCTGTGACACTTAGGGGCTATAATCACAGCTGTAAATGCACACCCTGATGGAATGGTAAGCATCATACATGGCGGAGAGGAGACTGCTGGTCTATACTACAGTATATCCAGCACAGGTAAAAAGCAGGCTGGCAGTCTACATATAATAGGATATTTGTAATCCTGCCCAAAGGGGCCTCTCAGATCTGCGTCAACTAAATTGCTGGCACAAATCTGGGAAGTCCTGTGTAAAGCTAGCAGGCCCAGGAAAGTGGTTAGGCTATGCTGGAGGCCTTCTCTGCTGATCCTGCCCTGGTTTCACCCTTGTTCCAATCTCCCCTGCCCAGAAATTCCCCCTGTTCTGCCTCTGTTCCACCCTCCCCCTGTGCAGCTTGGTGCATTTCTTACTTTCACTAGTGGCCACTTCTTCAGATACAGTTCTGGCAGGCTGTTGCAGACCTTTCCACCAGCACTGTCTGCACTTCAGTAGTTGCAAACATGTTTTATGGCATGTTTGTTACACTTTAGGCCAGCACAGTGGCTGCTGTTCCAGTGGATTTTAGAGAAAAAATGCTAAAAGTGGGAGGGGGAAATTTTGAAAGAGGCATGCTAGAAGACCCAACAACAATACATTACACTCTTCAAATAGCAAGTTAGAGAACTCTTTTCAGGCTACCTTAGGTTAGTTTGTGCCTAGTACTGAAGATGTCTACTGGGCTCCCTGAGGCACATGGTGGGACACAGAGATACAGGAAGCTGGACTAGAGGGGCCCTTGGCCTGATCCAGCAGGGTTCTTCTTATGCTCTTATGTCAGATTGCACAAAGCATACTGGAAAAAGTAGTAGGGACACTCTCTCTTTAAAAACACAAAACCAGCAATTACTAAAATCTGTCCTCAGCTTTCACTGATACTCACGGGTCCCTTATCAGGAAGAGAGCAGAAGAGAAAATGTGCTAATCCTTGTATTTGCAAAGCTAATATGCTTGGTACAAAACAGTATTTTTTGCACTGAGCACAAAGTTATTGTTTGCTTTGAATGAGATTCCCAGATCAATGATCATTTCTAAGACAGGTACTTATTATATCCTGCCCACTGTCAGCAATCCCATTTTTCCCCCTGGCCTTTTTTTAAGCTAACACAGAATGAGAAGAAAAATTCTACAAAACTGAAGAGCTAGCTCATTAATTTGTGACCTTTAGCCAGAAGGTGTTAAAAAAGTCTTGCATTTGTGTGGGTTTTTTTTTTGTTATTGTTCCTAAGGGGCCCAATATTGAGAATTATCCATATTTTCAGAGATGAACCCTCCATCCACCCTCCAGCCTTTGGGACTACTACCTGGAACACCACAACACAGTAATAGAGTGGTCTAACCCTTTAACGTCTTTCTTACATCACACCATTCCAGGACAGGTGGCCAAAGCACACAAATTTCCCTTTGGTTTTGCCTTCCTGGAAGAGATTGCCTTATCAGATCTCTGTCTAAATCAATATTGTGCAACTAAGGTCTACACAATTGTAGGATATGAATCAATCGTAATATAAACCCATGGTGACTTTGAACCTCAGCAATAAAATATAAGGCCTCCTGTTCTCTCTCAAGAGCAAAAGGTGGTTAATGGTGTTTTAGGCACAGGCAAGGCCTGACTGGTAAAAGTGTGCGTATTCCTAAACTGATACATTCAGCTTAGTTCCCAGGACCAAAACCCAGCTGTAACCTTGGGTGAAACTTGCATTGAGTCAGCGTAATAGCCATCCCTATGCATCCTGGGTAAAAGCATGTGCAAAGGAAGGATGTACATGTGAAGAAGGAAGGGAGGGGGAAGTAAATTATTCTGCATGAATGCTACCAGGTGGGTGGGAATAACCAATGAAAATACAATAAGAAGCTCCGCCTCAGTAGTATAAATTGTTGTACCCATTTTGTGCAAAGTGTGGTACGCAGCTTGTTCTGTTTTGGTATTGCTTGCCACCCATATTTGCAAATATGACAATAAACCTTTCTTTTAAACCATACATTTGGGATCCAGAAATTTATCCTTAACACAATGACCACAGGGATTAAATAACACAAATGTTCAAGTTCTCTCTTAAATTTCTGGGGGGGGGGTGGGTTTGAGGAGAAATTAATATACAATGACATTAATATATTTTGACATTTATATCAGAAAATGTTGCATATACACAACAATGGGCAGGAAAGGGTTTTAATAGCTCAAACTACACCTACAGGCTTCTCTACCCTCAGGGAGATTATTCAGGAGAGCAACGTTTTCAATTATACAAAACTTAGCGTAACAATGCCATGTATTCAGCACTGTAACCATTACGCTGGCTGGGACAAGTTTCTAAGTCTTAAGGCAGAAAAATAAGTGTTCCAAGGTTTTAAACGGCATGCAGCTAAAGCTACATTGAACACCCTAAACCGTGGGAGGGGACAGGCAGGCTGTAAGTTCTGTGAATTAATGAATATGGAAGAACATCCTTCGGGGGCTGGTTAAGTTAGGGTTAACTGCGCTTCGTAGCACGCCCAGACCTCGGGCCACGGTGTGCAGCTGCAGCATCTTGCAGGACAGAGTCTGCGGCTGGTGGCAGTCCTGCAGTTTGCTTCACCCTTGGCTGGGTGATGGGGGGAGCTGCTAATCCCCGCTGCTTTTCACAAGACCTCTCCGCCACGTGGCTTCCCCACGCCGGGCGACCCCCTTCAGTTCCCCTCTGGAAGGAAACTCCCCACTGCCCCCCAAGATCAGAGAAGCGGGATTTCCCGGCCGCGCAGGCTGGAGTTCCCGGCGAGCGCCTCCAAAGCGCAGCGAGGCGCGCGGGCTCAGCAGAGCCACCGCCCCTTCCTTTTTCCCGCTCACCTCGGAAGCGACGCAGCAGGTCCGGATCCTCAAAGCCGCTGCGGCGCAGAAAGTCGCACAGCTGCTCGGCGTCCCA
Organism: Lerista edwardsae; assembly: GCA_029204185.1. Lineage (NCBI taxonomy): Eukaryota > Metazoa > Chordata > Lepidosauria > Squamata > Scincidae > Lerista > Lerista edwardsae. The sequence continues at coordinate 3,471,002 of JAJKFI010000043.1, read as the reverse complement.
GTACTGGGGATGGAGCCCGCCAGGATCTGCCGCTTGCCAGGGAACGGCGCGCTTTTCAGGCGTACAGAAGCCGTCGACTAGGCTATTGGGTCGGGCCCGCTTTGGGGTTCCCTCCCTGTCCGGGTTCCACATGGCCTTCGCCTCGCCGAGCCCCCGCGCACAACCTCCTCAGTGCGCCCCCAGCTCGAGTGCACGACTAGGCGGCCTTGCTTTGCAGTTAGCGGCGCGCCTCCCGCCGGGATAGGGAGCCACGTGACCGCTACTGTCCTCTCAGGGCCGCGGTGGGCGGGTGGCCGCCTGTGAGACGCGAGTTCCTCTGAGGCTTTGGAGGATTAGGGAAACCGACCCCAAATGGATGGGCAACTCTCGTACGAGCAGCTGGAGGACGCCCAGGATCTGTCCGCCTACACATCCCAGCGACATCGCCGCCCATCTCTTTCCAGACTTTCGTTTCTTCCTCAGACAACACAAAACCGATTACTGAAAACCTGGCTATAGGTTACTTTTGCCACGTGTCCTCCTTATCAAGCCAGTCTCTGGCTATAATTATTGTAAGCAAGTGCCAAGTGTTCTTGCAAATACAATGAGAACAGAGCGCTCTTTACAAACAGCAGCGTTAAAGGCCGAGGTTCTTTTCTGCGTAGAGCCACAACTAGGTTTCCTAGCTCCTTCTTAAAGCTTTGGCTTTAGCCAGAATGTTCCCTTGCTCCTGCCTCTCTTGGCACCACAGCCTCCAGCAATGAGCTTAACAGCACACTCCTAGCCCGGAGTTAGGCCAGCATAGTTAAGCCAGCAGCTTGACAGGAACAAGCATGTTTGGACCACTCTCAGGGAGGATAGCACACGTCTGAGTGCTGGCCTCTGACTCCAAGAGTGGTCCAAACATACTTTACGGTGTCCCTTGTGCTGGCCTTACTGTGCCAGCCTAACTCCACGTTTGGATTGCTCTCTGAATTGTACCTTGCCTTCAGTTCAGCCTCAGGAAACACACATCAACTCCCCACTTCCTTTCCTTTTTTTTCCTCACTCAGTGCAATGAGCATTTCTTTTTTTAGTCAGTGCAATAATATGCTTTGGCTTGGCTGGCTCTCTCTCTGTTTGTTTTGTGATGTGTAGTATGTACAAGTGAATTTATGCTACAGTGCCATCCACACTTACTTGGAAGTAAGCTTCACTGACTACAATGGAATTTCTGAGTAAGCACACATAGGATTGGGCCCATAGTCTAGTTTTATGGGAGCCTTGAAATCCATCTCCAGCTTCCACTGACCTAATCCCTTTACCAAACTACCAAGGACTCCAGAAAACTCTACTTCCTGTTGGCTGGTAGGGACATTCAAAAGTCCCTAGTTTTCCTAACCTACGCTGGATACAGCAGATTATATGGCCTGGCTGTCCCAGTGCAGGTTAGAATTGGGCTGCAAGTTCAATACGACTTCCTCCCAAGTAAGTTTAGGATCATTTCCACCTGAAATACTTTATCCCCTCAATTTCAACTACACACTCCCTTACTTTAAATGACACTTTCATTCCAGAGAACATTCTGGCATAAAGTTTCCTTTTCTCATCATCTTTCTTACTTTGTTTCATTTCTCCTAAACAGAAATTTGTTCCCTTGCATTTCAGCAATCCTTCTTTTAGATGTTGGACCATACCCAAACTTCTGGCCAAGTAGGATACGGTCTGCTGATGACAGAGTTCTATTATATAGGGTGATTCACTCATAGTTTGGTGGTTGGGGGAGAACTTCCAATTAAATTTCTTCCAAAACTTTCTAGCGCCAATGCAGCTGCAATGCAGCCCTGAGGTAACAAAATTCCCTTACCTTGAGCAGGCCTCTATGATTGCTCCCCCACCACAGAAGGTGGTGCAATGCAACACTGCATTGGCATGGCTGCATCAGCCCTGGAAAGTTGGATAGGATGGGGCTGTAAGTTGCCAAAAGGAGAAATCCCACCTAAAAGTTGTCATTTGCATGATCTAAGGAACAAATCCAATGCTTGCTTCATTAGTAGTCCCAATGAATGTATATTTGGCTGACAGACTATGAGGCAAAGAAAAAGTAGCTAGTTTTCTCCAGGAAATGAGAAGAGCAGCCAACTATTTTTGCTGTTAAATGTAGTATGTGCTCCAAGCCACAACAGTTCTGATCCAAACCTCCCCCCTAAACAGCTATTTGCTAAAGAAACAGCTTTATTTGATCTTAGGTCTGTGGCCAGCCCCACATCCAAGCTTGGGCCTGGCCAGGAAGGAAGAAAAGGGTGTGCTGATCAAGTCCTTCCATTTCCTTCCCAGAAGGGGGGGTGTCTTATTCACTCTGTGAGTAGAATCACCTTTAAACAGGTATGTTATTCCTGGTTTTACACACACACACACAGTTTCTTCTCTGTATCGGAAAGGAGTGACTAATAACTTACAACCTGTACATCTGTCATCAGACTAAGTACCAAGTCTGATGACAGATGTACAGCTTTGTAAAGAGCAAAAGAAAGCTACACCATGGCTTGACTCCATTTTATTACAACATAACTCCAGGTGTAAAAAAGAGCTGTAACTACTGAAGACCAGTTGGTGGTCATCAGCACACTTCCTGATGCAATCAGGGGTGTAATAGCCTATCTCCTTTGTTTTTGCAAAAGGTGAGGTCATAGCTGGGGTCTATTCAGCAAGGTTCCATTTAGCTACTGCTGCAATCAGGAGATGGCTGACCTTTATCCTTATAGGATAAGTGATTGGGCCAGAGGGGCACAACAGCCCACCCACCATCAAGACCTAGAGAGCTTCAAGACTCCTCTGGACCATTATCCAAGAAGATCTCCAGACCTGAAAAGACCTTCCCAAGCTTCAGACCACCTTTTCCACGTCAGGCCAAGATGCTTCAGCCTAGACTTGCTGTCTTCTTGGACTTGTGGACAAGGTGAACTGGCAGGGCTGAACATCTTGCTGTTATTAGAGCCTAGTCAGTGGTAGGAGCCTAGTCTTTGTTTTATTTAAAGTGTATCTCTGTTAGTTCTTGTATGCCTTTCTAATTTTGGTAACCACTTGTAGTTAAAGTGGTTAACTGTAAATAAATTACAGTTAACTCTCTAAAGTTTTGTGTGTATTTGGAACCAGATTAGATTCTGTTCGCTAATTTGGCACACTTACCAGATTTAAGGTTTACAACTTGGAAAAGGTCCCTATAGTTAGGGCCTATTTAGTCTGGGGAGATTAAGAGACTGTTACTCTTAGCTGGGATCCCAGACTAGTAGCAGAGGATGTGTACCTTGTTGCCTTGTATAGAATATGCTTAAGGTCACACTCTGCTGGAAAAATCACTGTTCATATGGGCCCTGGGCTGGTTACAGGGCATATGAGCCTGTGATTTACAAGGTTGTAAGTTATTAATTCACTCCTCCTTTGAGATACAGACTAAGTAGTCGGTCAGTCTCTCCCCCCATTCACTCCCCTACCCCACCCTTTGTTCTTGTGCCAGTGCAGTTTAGGATTGGGCCACCCACCAGTCAGTCAAACATCAACAACTGTGGTTCTGTCAGTCCCAATGACTCAATTAAAACATCAATGCCTTAATCTGAGTTGATGTCAACTTCTGGATTCATGCAGCTATATGATGAAAGCACAGAATATATCTCAATGGAGTCCAGAGGAAGGCAAACATTGTCCCTATATGCTACTAAATTGCCTCATTCATTAAGACAATTTCATTTATCCAAAAGTCTGTGGACCTCAGTCTGTCAATGTATGTGAACAGATATCAAGAACCACTGCATTAGTTTAGTTCTTCTTGTTCACCCATTTCTTAACACAAGACAGTCTGACAAGGTTAGAAATCTGACCATAAATGTTCTCACACACTCACATAGAATTAGCAAACAATGAAATTCAAATAAGAAAAATCAGAATAAACGTTTTTAATTTTAAGATTCATATTTACAAGCATATTTACAAGCTTCTAAACAGCTCCTTTTCCAGCAAGCTGAACATTTAATCTACAACACTGCTAGCCTCTTCTAGGCCAAGTTTAGTATGAAGTTTCAAGTCCAAGCAGTAAAAATATAATTCATATGAACCATTAAATCATGATTAATAAAAATTTCACACCAGACTTTTAATAAAATACCTGAGAATACAGATATACGTGGAAGGCAAAATAGTAGTACATGAGAAATTAATGCACCAAAAATAACCATACTTATAGCTGAAACTATACCAAGCTTCATTATTTAATATTACAAATTTAGCGTTGTCATGCCATTTCATAAGGCAACATTCACTTTGTTTGAAATTCTCACTGCTGTGGAGAATACTTGTTTCATGAAAAGCCTAATATTTAGATCCTGTGGAACTTATAATTTTCTTTTCACTAGTAAAGCACAAATACAGTGAAGTTCTATCAATACAACCCCAACTGTTCTTCAGCTTTATTTCCTTGAAACCACAGTTCTAATATTTGGTACTGTCAGTAACCTCTGATTTAGGACTAATAGACCACCTTGTATTAAGAGCTTGGAAAGTTGAAAACACCCAACACATAATAATTAGATGCTTATGAAAGGAAGTAAAGCACAAGGTATTTACAACTACATAAAACTACAAACACAAAATATAGTATCGTATGGCTCTTATCTTTAAAAACACATCAAATAATAAAATGAAAGAGTGGTCCTATGCACAATAATTGAAATGTGAACTTTCCCATACTTCTATAAAGTATAGTGCTCCTAATCAAACTAATTTTTAATAAACATTTCAGAGGTGAAGTTTTGCTTGATATGTTTAATGATAGAATATAAAAAGCTTATACATAATACAACTACATAGTAATTTTATGTACAGGCCCATCTAATTTGATAAAGCTCACATTCTGTGTAGATACTACACAAAATATGCTTTTCAAGGAAAAATATTAATAGGAATGGAAAAGCCTGGCTACAAGATGCAGTTGCACATGGGAAAAAGCAGACTCCAACCATTTGGAATCCCAAAGATCATCTAGCCCCACTAGATGGAATCCCGACTAGTAGCCCCACAGGCAGAGGAAGAGAAAGTTGCTTGAATTTGTGGCTCCCTTTCAGCTTTCCCAGTAAGTCAAAGTAGTAGGAAAAACGTCTTTGCCTGAAAGGATTCATCCTCTTGCTCTTTTTCTGTCAGTAGGAAGAAAGGGGGAAGCACTGAAATTACAGATCTTCTCTACTCCTCTCAAGCACCGTAAAATTTAAAACAAAAGCAAACAGAACAAAAAAGTAGCTAGAAATAAGGCAACACCACCTTCTCCCCAAGCAAGGCACTTTTCCTACTCCTTTGACCCCCTACGGGTCTCTCTCTTTCTTGGGCAGGGAGGAATAGGCAAGGAGTGAACCAGTGCTCAGTCAACCCAATTCTGAGCCCAGGAAGTGCCACTCGCTCACAGGCTGCTCAGGCAACGGGTTTCACAAAAGTGTCATAAGGCAAATTGCCACCAACGGGGAACGCGTGGTGCTGGCAGAGAGGCCAGTACAAGCTGGCACCGGGCCTCTGCACTAAATGGACGACTGGCAGCACCGCAGAGCAGTTAGTTCCCTCGCTGCTCAGTGGGGAGGCAGGGGGAGGATGGGAGAAGGGGCATAACTGGACAGAGGGAGGATGGATCAGGACAGGGGGCAGTGGCACAGGCTGCCAACAAATCTCATACTCTCTCCCAAGCCGTGGAGCCCAACACAGGTCTCCTCAGTTCTGCACCTGCTAAAGAGGTGGCACAGATCCAAGTAGACCCATTGCAGCTGCTGAGGAGACCTTCCTTGGCACCTGAGGATAACTTCCCTGGCCCCACAGAATTCAGCAGCGGCAACTTCCACACCTCTGTATCGCTGGGTGGCAGGGAAGCATAGGATGGGGCCCTAAGTCACACTTGCTTTCTACACTTGTTGGGATAACTACAGAAGACACACCTTTGGATTTCTAAACAGCGGAAGTCAGCTTCTTCCCACATAAGCAGCCCTAACATGTAGTTGGGGTATAGGTAGAAGAACAGCTAAGTGAATTGATGTACAAGACAAAAGTATAGCGTGATATGCTTTTAATCAGTTTCCACTGTGAGAACTCCCAAAGCAGAACTCATCATTTCTAGAGGAAAGCGAATTCCAAAAAGAGGTAGAGAGAGAACACAAGTTTCCCCAATATGGGGCTATGATAGAGAACCGCATACAGCTTCCCCCCCCCCGCCCCCGGCAATAGTACCATTTACAAGAACAAAACCCAGAACAACCATTCCAAAACTTAATTCAGTTCACACTGAATTATGTTGCCATTCTATCCGTACTAAGAGTACACCATTTTCTATAGTTATATTCCTGGTTTTAATCAAATATCCAAAGATTTGATAAGAAGGTGACCTTTCTGCACTCTAAATTAGGGAGTAAAACACCAGATCTCCCAAACTTACTTCATACTATAAAGAAAGCTCAGAAAACTGTAATTTTCTTTCAAAGAATAAAAACACTCTCCCAATCACTTCCCATTTTATATGAAGTAAACTTCACACCAGGGTAAACCACACCAGGGTAAAAAACCTAAGGAATAGTTTTTCTCCTTAACATCTAATGTTTGTGAGCTGAAATCTTTGAACCTCTCATAGTAGGAGTTCTCTCCTACAACTTCATAAGTAACAAGTTATATTAAGAAGGTAAGCTTTCTGCTCCTTGATGTATAAACCAACATCAAAATAATGCTGTGGAAATTCATGAGCTATTTCAGAGCTTAATTTGTCAAATAATTGTCAGAAAATCGGTAATTTCTCAAAAGGTTCCACTTCTTATGTAATAATTTATGTAAAAAATAAGTATAACCAAACCAGTACATTTTAAAATGTTGATTGGCCTACCATAAGGAAAATCAAAAGACTGAAGAGTGTGTGTGTGTGGGGGGGGAGAAGAGTCTTAAATTACTTGAAGCAGATCTGCATCAGTGTTGGTCCACGTAGTACTCTAGTTGACCTAATGATTTGCTCTTTCACTGACAACATCCTGAAGGCGTTTAAGTAAAACATCATCATTCTCTTGGCACAATCTCTTTGCTGGTGATTCTGTGTCACTATCAATGGATATTGCTCTCTTCTTGGTTCTTTGTCCTTCCTGTTTTATCATGTTGTTGATTTCCTTCAAACTCTGTCAAATTAATAGCATTACAATCAAATACCAGAAAAATCAAAAGTCTTCTAAATGTGCTTTATTAGAAGCAAAATTTTCAAGACACGTATATAGAACAATATTTTTGCTGTTTTGCTTTTATGCAATAACGTAACGCACTCAAGTTTCAGTACAAAATATTCAACTTTACCACTAGTGCTACTAGGATCTTTCAAAGAATGTTTAGCAAGGTTGTATTGAAGCCAATGATGAAAATCAATGAGATTTTTAAACTGTTAGAAACAGAATACATCTTACCTTTGAAGGACTTCCATTAAATTTATATAACAGGGCAGTCTTGGGTGTCAAGCAAGCACCATTTTTATGTGGTGAGACATAAACAGAATGTTGTTGGGATATTCGCCGAGGTGATACAGGCTGCTGTTTAATGCTGGGAAAAGGAGAAAGGGGAGGTGCTTCCACCTTGAAATGAAAAAAAATGTATACTTAATATACGAAGTCAACAGACCCCCCTTTGTTTTGCAGCCACAGGGTTTAACTGGCAAACACAAGCTAAAAATCAATCAAACAACAATATTTATGTACCACTTTTCAACGGTGCATAACAGTACATCATGTTGTTGAAAAGCTATCAAGTTCACAAAGCGGTTTACAGCAAATAGTAATAATGAAGTTAAATGCCCCAAAAGGGCTCACAATCTAAAAAAAATGCAGAACACCAACAACAGCCACTAGAAAAGACACTGCGCAGGGGTGAATAGGGACAATTACTCTCCCCCTGCTAAATATAAGAGCAACATCCCTTGAAAAAGTGGCTCTTGCCCAGTTAGCAGGGGTTAAGTATAAGTAAAATAAGTGCTTAAGTATATATACACCATACTGAACACAATGGGATTAATTCTGAGTTAAGGAAAATATGATACTTGAAATAAATGTAACCTAGGCAATATGCTCTTTGTAACCATAGAAGTGTAAGGCTTTTGGACTGGGTGGCCATATAGATAGCAAAAGATCTTTCTGAGTAACTAAAACAGGGCGGTCCAACTCTTCCTGGTAAGGGGGTCAAAACACCCTGGCACCCCCCGCAATGGGCTCTATACAGAAGTATTTGGTAGTGATATGATTATGTTGCCACCAATTACTTCTGGGTTCTGAACTGCCAAGGAGGTGGCAGTAGGTGCTGCGAGGCTTTTCTAACTCCCTGCAGCGCTGTTCCAGCTTCTCTGAGATGACAGAATGGCATGGCAGGGAGATAGAAAAGCCGCTGAAGCAAGAGGGTGCGGTGGGACTTCTCAAGGCCAGAGATTGGCCAGCAAGCCACATAGACCACTCTGACCTGAAAGGTTCTTCAGAGATTCTATAATACATGATCCACATTATGGCTCATGGAAGGCTTTGAGTTCTCTTGCTTTAAACAAGAGATTTTACAAGTGTTTAGTTTGGGCTATTTTATCAGGAATCCAGCTTGTTGTAGTCAAACACTTTTCTCCACTGTATCAAGTCACTGTTCACTTGCTAGACATTCTACATTTCCTACAATTTTCTAAGGCAGAGTATAGGAGTGTAAACAATACCAACTGCACTAAGGAAAAATACATGTGGGAGAGAAAGTCTGATCATCGCCCAGTTTATCCTTTGACTTACCCAATAAACAAGTATTGTTTATCTGAGATAGAGACATCCTCATGGATTTTACGGCTCCACTGAATTAATCTGACTCCTCAGAATTTTGCATTGTGTAGTCTTTTAGTACCTTACTAGAACTCCAAAAGAGGTGGGGAAAGGAACTCTCAGAAGTATATCGACCTCTTCTAAGAGTTCTGCTGGCACTCCATTTGTCCCCCTTGCCACTCACTGAGGGGAAGTAGGTACCCCTCTTTCTCTTTTGAAGAGGCCATGACTGTGCAATGTTAGCAAATGTCAGCAGCTACCTGTAGATCTCATCTCTGGATTATTGTAGCACCTCAACCCTATGCTTTCGCTTCAGACCACAAGGAATTAACTGTATTTGAAATCAAATACTGAAGACAGTTCCACTCTTCAGGTCTCTAGATTCTTCTCAGTTGCAGCACAAAGACTAGATGCCTCCAATGCATAGGAGATAAAGTACTACCACTATAGAATTACAGGTCAGATTGAAGATTTTTCAGGCCTATTCCAGTCCAAGTTAAAGATTACAAAACGGAAATTTTGATGGAATCCCATGAAAAATTAATACCAGCCCATGGCAGTTTGAAAAGGTCAAACTATGCCCCATATCTTGAAACAGATCCACATACCACATGATCTTGGCTGGCAGCTTTATATTTCATCGCAAAGGTTTGCACTCTCCCAACATAGATGGTATTGTAAAATTTTATTAGATCTCCTCTTTCCTCCTTTTCCAACTCTCTGTAATTTTCTGGTTTTTCCCTTACAGGTGAACAGTTCATCTTCTTGGGAGAGTCTTAATATCAGGAAGGAGAAAAGGAAGAGAAAAAATTCAGTATGATTTAAAATTTCTAAAAAGTAGATGGAAAATATTATTAAGAATATTTATATACCTTTTCCAACATAAAAAGTTCACAAAGCGGCTTACAGAGAAAATAACTAAGGTCCCAATCCTGAGGCCCATAACACCGGTAATACAACCGTATAACAGGCTAGAAGTGTTGTGAATGTGCCATAAAGCACATTTGTGACACCGAGCGAGCAAGCACTGTCTGTGCTGGACCAGAGCTAGGTTGCGCCCAACTTCAGCACCAAGCAAGAGGCTGGCTGGCACTCCAGCAGCACCAGCCAATGGTAAGGAGTTTGGGGGCAACAGGAGGGGGGAGTGGGTGGAACAGGGCAGATTGAGAGGAGGATCAGGCCGGGGAGGGGGTGGAGATGGCTGCAGCCTCTGACACTGTGACCTGAATCCCCTCCCTAGCTGGGCAGCCCGACACATGCTTCCTCAATTCTGCATCCATTCAGGCATGAGCAGAGCCAAGGAGACTCATTGCTGCTGGCTGCAATCTCCCTGGGCGAAGGAAGCAAATACTCCCTTCCCCCAAGGAGACCTCCAGCAGTATCCTGGCAGGGCCAGGACGCAGCAGTCACCATTTCAAACTCGCTGGAGCCTTGGGAGCTGCTGGGCTAAGGTTTGGGCTGTAAGGCGGCAATCCTATATGCACTTTTCCTGGAGTAAGCCTCATTGAACACAATGGGACTTACTTCTGAGTAGACATGAATAGGCTTGGGGTGAAAAGGGACATTTACTCTACCTGCTAAATGTAAGAGTACCATCAATTGTAAAGTGCCTAACCAACCTTGTAGAGGCTGATTTCTTGACTTCCCCAGAAGCCCCCAGAACTATATCCTATGTTGTATATTGTATTTTTATATTGTTTTTTAATCACTGTTTTTAAATTATGTTTTTATTCTGTTTTTTAATTGTTTTTTGTATTGCCGCCTTGAATGCCTTTTTAGGCAGAAAGGCGGGGTAAAAATCTTTAAAATAAATAAATAAAAATAAATATGTTGTTTCTGAAAATCCCATAAATCTGAAAAGCAAGTTTTCAGATGGCTTGGGAAGGGAGCTGCAATGGGAAGATCCTCTGTGTGTGCAGCACTGTGGATGCAACACCTGGGTTTCAGGAAGTGGCCTTCAATGCAGTGCAAGAAACTTCACTTGAATGAAACAAAAACAAGCCTACATATTTTCAGGAAACTCCAGTTCACAAATGGAACCAAATGGAGTATGTGACTAACATACCAGCCAGAGCACATTGCAACAGCGGAACACACATCTGCTGTCACAAAATGGCTGTCAACGGCGCAAGGAGTGCAGAGTGCCATAGCGCTCCCCAGCCATCACTGTTCCTGCCACACCTGCTGGAAAAGGTAAGGCGGGGTGGACAGGGAGGTTGCTGGAAGGAGCTAATTCAGAGGTGATGGTGCACACCAGATAGCCTCCCTCCTTTCACAGCTTCCCTGGCCCTTTCTTCTCCAAGGACATGCATCAACTTCAGAGCTAGCACAGGCCTAAGGAGACCCACTGCAGAGCAGGATGCTTCTGAAGGGATAAAGGGAAATAATTCTCATTTTCCCTCCACTGGAAATGACATGGAAATAAAGTGATGAAAAGCATGTTCTTTGCTTTTACTACTCCAATATGTTCAACATATCCAATGCTAGTGCAGTCATCTCTGGTGCCATCAGGGAAATGAGCACCCATTAATTTGCTTTTATTGTAACAGGGTTTTTTTTGGGGGGGGGGAGTATTTTTATTGAGTTATGGTTCAACATGGATTATTGCATTTATGAGTACATAATGATGTATACATTATTGACAATTATCAATCAATCAATCAACAGGTACTTATATACCGCTTTTCAACACGAAGTTCACAAAGCGGTTTACAGGCAAATAGTAATAATAAATTTAAATTATCTTGAGTATTATGGAAAGTGCAATAGAAGTGTACATAAAAGAAAGAAAAAACCTATTCAAGCAGCCCACTTTGTATAACTAAACTTATAATTCTGAACTATAAACTTCAAATAATAGCCATAATAGGGACTGGCAAGCTCAAGCTTGATAAATTAGGCAGGTACTGATTAACTGCCCAATCCTGAGCTGCCTGTACAAGCAGGAGCCAGAGGGTCCTCGGAGGAAGGGACATTTGTCTGCTTTTCCCAGGTAAGGGCACATGGAGGGCGCAATGGGTCTCCTTGCCTCTGTCGGGCTGCAGTGATGAAAGTTGCCTCTGGTCCCACCCCATTCCGCCCCTTACCCACCCAGGACTGCCCTTCTGCCCTGACTGGAAAGTGTGCAACACCAGCAACTGGTACACTTACTGCTCATCGGCTTGCATTGCCACCTCCAGGCAGTGCAGGGCCAGCACTGGCCTGGTGCCAGCAAAAAGGCCTTCCCAAGGCCTTCCCATTGGTGGGGAAGGCATTTTACAGCACTTTCACAACAGAGACTTGGGCAGTACATGCTCATACCGCCCACATTAATCCCGATAAGATTGAGCCTTAAATCAGGCAGGTATTGCTATTTATTTCTGACTGCATTTTCCTAGTTCATGGCATAGTTTGCAAGTGTCACCCTGGTTGTATCTACACTACTTTGTCTCAACACATGTTGCCCTTTCTCTTCCCACTTCAAGTTATATGAAGTAAGAAGAGTTAGAGATGTGTATTTTACTTTGAAGAATCTTGCCACAATGAATTATATATTCTTCAAATAGTTTTCAACGCTATGATTATCAGATTATACCACAGAGCCATATTTTTAATCAGATTTCCAGATATCCAGGAAATACAAATCAGATTCTAAAAATTATTCATTCAGAAGAACCTTGTTATGTAAAGCTTTTCAATAATCTATTAGAATAGCACGTTAAGCAGCCACCTACCTTCTTCTGACATCTCTTCTTGTTTTAATGCTAAATTTGTGGCACAGCTTTTCAATAAAACACTTCTGTAAACCTACAGCATATAGAAAACAGAACATTTTTGTAACTATTGATATATTGGGAGAAAATCTGAAAATATTCTCAAAAGCACATGTGGTGAGAAATGCAGTATTTCAGAAGAAAACCCTAGCAACATGTTTACCTATAATTGCGTACATTTGTTTGAAAACCTACTTACATGGCTATTTGCTTGTGGCTGGTTTCTATAGCTTTTCATTATGTCTTGAAAAGTTCTTTCCTCTTTGGACACCTGAAAAAAGGTAGTCAAATAGATTACACTTCGGTACGCATGACTTGTTCCAAGGGATCTGGATAAACACCTTCTACATAGCAAGCAGTCTTTTCCTCCTTCACCTGCAGCCCCTTACACGGCCCATTAAGCAATTCCTGAAAGCAGTTGGGAGATTTTACATACTAATCATATTTCTGGAAAGTGTGAAAGCTGTTGGGGGTGGGGAAACTGGTGGCATCTAGGTATTCCTTAATGAAGCATACTGAATTCAGAAATTTGGGTTGCTGATTATATTCTACATTTTGACCACTATATTAGAAAATGACTTTATCATCGATTACTATGGATCATATATGTGAGAGAATTGGTGGTAACCACGTGTGCCTTTAATTGGAAAAGTGCTGAATTAAAACATGCATTTGCCAGATCTGGGCCATAGATCACAAAAGTAATAAGGCAAACTTTTCAACAGTAAAGGTGCTCAATATTTAACACTTTTAAAAGGACAAACCAATTTCTGTACAAATTGCTTAATAGGCTGTCAGGAGAACAACATATCCATCAATTATTTGCAGACTGACATTCTTGGGCATTTTATTCCCTGTGAAATTTTCAAAGAGCTTCGGATTACTAAAGGCACAAGTCTACCCTGTGATGGAACAAGCAGGCCACAGTGGCCTGCGCTGTATCCAGCGCAGGTTAGGAACCGGATGGAGGTCACTTTGGGGCAAGGGGATATTTTTTCCCTTTACCCTGTGTCGAGCCTTAGTCTGCCCTATGAGGCTACTTGAATCTGTGCCACTGGCACGAATCTAAACAGCTCATGTAGGGCTCCAAGGCCCAGGATTGGGGGTTGGGATCCGGTGCACTGCCGATCCCACCTACACCTGGGCCCAATCCACCTCCATTCCACCCTCATGCCACTTTCTCCCATCCCCTGCACTTCCATTTCTAGCGTGCTCTAGTTTGAAAACAGTGTCTTGTATGGCAGACAATTGTTTATTACTATAAGGTCTGGAAAACAAACAAACAAAATCAGAGGTGTTATTTGTACTAGTAACTTTCCATGCATCATTAAAACGACAACTGGAAAAGAGATAATGTTCATTCTCAAAAACAAACATTAAATAGCATCGTTCTGAAGAATATGACTTACCTTTGCCATAATGTAAAAAGCGCAGAGGAGGAGCTGATCTAAGTGCCTATCTTTCATTAGATCTGAACAATGAACTAATGTGAATTCAAAACATGTCCACATCTTCCTGCGTAAATCATTGGAAACATCCAGTTTTAAGCATAGGTCTCGCAAACGCACACTTGCCAGATGATACACCTAAGACAAAGCACCACATGCCTATTTACATCACATGAAGCTTTTTGTAAGTTGGGGGGCGGCGGTCAAAGGTAGGAAGGATGCAGTTACTGGCAACAGGCACTTTGCCAATATCCTATCCCGATTCCCAGCCTCGATCTACCTTGCCTGTAGATCTACCTCGATCTACCTCTCCACTCCAAGTGGAGTCTCACCAGCTAAAGAACTGGTGAGGAGCCAAATAAACCTATCAGGGCTTATCCCAAGGACTGCCCCCCACAGGATACAGTGAGCATTCCTTTGTCATGGTTGCATCAGCAGGGGGATTTAGTTAGGAGCTGTGTGTTGTTGAGTTGTTTGTTGCAAATTGTTATATATCAGTGACACTATGTACAGCAGGCCCTTGTTATCCGTGAGGGTTCTGTTCCCAGCAGGCTTCAGAAAGCCCCCCCAGACCTGATTATTGGAACACAGTTCAGGTCATGTTTGGAGAGTGGGGGGGGGGGGGCTCATTCAGCACCTGTGGATAATGAAATCTGTGGGTGCCAAACCTGCAGATAAAGCAGCTGGGCTGTATTCACTCATAATTTTAAGGGATGTTTCAAATAGCAGCTCAGAACCAAAAAAATCTGTTTATGCAAATTGAAGCACTTTTGCTTATACAAAGTGGGGAGGCAGGTCCATTCTCCCTCAGATGCTTGCGGGGGGCGGGCAGAGATAGGGGAGAAAAATCAGCAACATGAACATCAATTGTGTGAGAGAAAGAACTTCTACTCACCAAAGTGAACCTTTAAATCTAAAGGGTGTTGTGATCTTGAATAAGTATACATTTTGTGTGCCCTAAATTCTGACTACAATGTAGAATATATTAAGATTTATTCCCATGAAATATTTTTCCTCAGAGAAGGGAGAGGTTCTTCAAAACAATGTCCTAGAAGCACATTTTACCTTTCTGAAAAATAGTGCCAGGGATCCAGTTTTCTTTGGCTTGCTTCCTGCTGGCTGAAATACCTCTTGTCCTTGTGTCATGTTAAGCTGATTTGGGGATACACTGATTAAAGCCTGAGCAGTGAGGGGAACTTGTCCATGGCTCTCCACTTTTGACTCTTGAGATAAGCTGATTGAAATAGGTATCAAAGTGATTCCTCCAGTATCATTTGCGATACCTATGATATATCAAAGTTTTATTTACAGCACATTTATAAACTGCAGGTACAAACATTCTAAAAACAGCCAGTAAACATAAAAACCTGTTATGTTAATGCAAAGGTGTAGATGTTAATTGAAAAAAAAATTACTCTATTGAACTATAACTCCCGTACAAAAACAACTGGTTCCTTGCAGCACTCTCTCCATTACCTCAGCCTCATAGAACAGATGGGGGGGGTGTCAGATGAGGAAGAGCAAGGTGGCAACCTACATCAAGGAAGAAGCTATTTGCTTCTTTAAGCTCCAAGCTAGGAATCTGACTGGAACCACATTATGGTGTCATTGTTGTGAAGGGAGAGAGGGATGAAGGCAACTTTGTGCTAGAGTGGCCAAAGGGGGGGGGGGAGGAGGCAGAACTGGAGTTTGCAGAGAATAGACCTGGTGACCAAGGAAGGGGAAAAAGGACTAGGAAACGTCTTACTGGTCACTCTGCAATGCTAGTGCTGTGAGAACCAAAGAGCAGGCTTTGTAGAAAAGGTTTGAAATTAAAAAGGTTAGTCAAGCTGCTGCAGCTTAAACTACAGCTTAAAAATATCTGTGAAATGTTCCTATTTATATGTCATTATTCTATCCCAGCTTTCTCCCCCAGAGAAGACCCAAGTGGCTAATAAAAGCATTTGTTTATTTTACACAGAAACAAAAAAAATTAGTTGTATCCTTGTCTTTAAATGGTTTACAGTCTTTAAAAAAGTTGTGTAGGGGAATTAAGAGGGTATTAAAAAATAAACTAAAAAATGACATAATTTTGTTCCTCCATCTTGCAGGTCCACACCTCACCCTTTTCTGTGTACATGTTCTCTGTCTTTTAAAGAATTACTCATTTTCCCACCACATATAAGGTAATTTTCAAAATAAAGCCTTAAAAACCTGCCATGGATAATCTTGCTTTCCAAAAGTATTATTTGTCAAAGGGTAGAAAGTCAAGAAAAGACTACCTTTAGCCCATTTCTAAATGTGCTGCATATGAAATATGTGGAAACATCAAGAACAACTTCAGATATCTTGGTTTCTCAATTCACACAATGCAGATCAAACGTTTCATTCCCCCAGACTTCATTTCAGTACTGCCTTGTACATTCCAGTTCACTTGAATCTCCATCAGTTTAATTAGTAAGTTTGATTCTGGCCAATATTTTTCCATGTTTTCCTTCAACTTAATTGTATGGATCTTCAAATGAAGATCTAAATTGGTTTTCCTCAATGTCAAATGCTGTTAACTTCAGCAAACTGAATTCCTTAAATTATTCAACTACTACATTCTCCAAAAATAAGAATCAACTTTAAGAATTTTATTCTAAAACCACTTTACCATGCAAAGGAATTGTCATTTTTTGTCCAGTTGCATCTGCTACTGTAGTTGCTGCCATGGTGAGAACTGCCTGTTCAGGTGAAACAGATTCATTTTCATCCAAGCAGTTTGACACTGGAGCAATTTTCAGCCTAGTTCCTTCGCTCAGTTTTTTTCCTGCTGGTATTTCTTTTGGGCTTTCATCTCCAAAAAGTCTTCTCTTAGCACTTCCTGCCATTGGAGAACTATAGCGATCATGAACAGAGATGGGAGACAATGGCTGCATGTCTAAAATGAAAGAGGAAATAAGCCATGACTACAGTGCAGTAAGAAACAGGGCTAGCTTTAAATCTCAGGAATAGATTTCTAACACACATAACCAGTCATACCAAGTGATCTCTTCCGGTATATTATCAATCTGGAGTTCATATAAAAGTTGTCTTCTAGATGAATAGTCATTTAAAAAATGCTAAAACGTTTGAGAACTATTGACCCAGGACCCACTAGATGTTGTGGCCACTGGATGTAGGGGATCCAGGACCCACTAGATGTCGTGCCACTGTTGTAATGCCAGAGCCTGCTGCTTTCCCTGAGAATGCAGCAATAAGTTGGGTTATTTCTCAGCCATTTTCCAATAGCAAAGTGAATCAGAAAGAAAAAAAAGCCTACTAACAACCTTGACACAAGCAAAACAACCAAACAAACAAGTGGCTCTAAGAAGTGACCATGACTAAGGAAATACTTTGACTTTCAGAAACAAAATAATTTAATACAGAGATGGAAGAGTAGAGGCACTGAACATACCCCGTATAAGATTTCCATGATCTGTCCGAACCTCTTTAACTCGAGGGTGTACTATTGGAGACACTGGCATCATAGGAAGGTGCCCCAATCCTCTTCCTCCATTTCCCATTTCAAAATTACACGGAAATATTACCTGAGTAAGAAAAAAGTTACAAACGAAGAGGTGGTAATAACATTGTTTTGCTACCTGTTATAAATATGTTTAAAACACATACATAAATAGAGAATTGTTTAAGTGTTCCAATCTTTCATTAAAAGTTTTACATTTTTTAAACCTCCTATGAAAGACAACTCCTGTATGTTCTAATTCAAATTATTTGCTGACCAACCTACTTCTTCACAGGAAGGAATTTTGTTTTCTGATGCCTGGAGAGCATCCCACAATGCAGAATCTTTAGTCCAAGCCAGGCTTTCAAGAATCTGTTCCTCAATGCTGTTGAGATGTTTTACCATATCTCTGGAGAGTCCTTCTTCTGACCGAATCAAAACTTCAATCACCTTGAATGAAACAAGGTAGTTTGGTCACACATACAATGCAACTGCATCATGGCCATCTTACATTTCAATGGCCAACAATTACTTTCCACAATCCAAAATGTTTTCTCTAGTTTTCCCAATTGTGATTTATATCTCTTGAATAATGGGGTGGTGGTTTCAGGGGTATACTTTGATCCGCCATACTGCTCAACCTCCAGCCACTTTCAAAGCAGTGGGGTGCTGCTCTGACCCACCGCCTGCTTCTTCTGACTTTTTTTTTAAAAGCAGGTCAGAGTGACGCTCCTTTGGAAACAGTCACCAGCTGCTAAGAGTGGCTTGCTCCAGTGGCGGGAGGGGAGAGAAGAAGGTACTGTGGCAGCAAGGAGGTCTTCTTGCCCCAAAATACCTTCTCTATTCCCCCTCATGAGCTGTTCTTAGCAGCTGAGGACTAAAAGCTGTAGGCCATTGAGAGCAGCTTGGTCCCACTCTGAACTACAGCAAACCCAGGAGTAATTGGCAATTGACATAATCATGTCACCGTCAATTACTTCCATGTCAGGCCTGGGGGGGGGCAATGGATTTTGCACCCCAGTGCAACAAAATTTCTGCTACCCACTGATTTCTGTGCCCTCTGAACTCTTTCAATACTTTTTGCCCCTCCAAATTACATCTCTAGTTTTCAAAAGACACTCATGCATTAAATATTTGCATTCCACAGCTAAGATGTTTTAGGTGTACAATAAAACCTCAAAACATGTGCATTATTCAGATGCACCTTCCAGAAAGCTGCAATTATTTGCAGCTCTCTACAAAGGTTGAATCAGGGACAAATCTGGACTGCATAATGTGCAAAATGATCCTTTGGTAACTTTAGATATATTGCATTAATGCTTTGTTTGTACTTACCTTATAGAAATAGAATGGCCTTAGATTAAGAACCTCTATGATCCAGGGAAAAGTTCTTGGTGAACTATATGCAAACAGCACAATTTCCAAACAACATGCCAGCAGGGAACGATGGAAAATATCTTGCTCTAAGAGAGCCTAGAAATATTAGGAAGAATTACTACATCCCACAGTTGTTAAAAACAACAACCACAACAGATAGGTTTGAGAAGCACACTAACTCCAATAATGCCTGAAATACTGAAACAGTTTTGTCAGGAGAACTTGAGGCCAAGTTAGGCAGAAGTCACTCCAATATTACAGAGATCAATAACAGCTTAACACTCCTGTAAAGTTCTCATATTTAGAGAAACTCTTAACTAAAGTTTTTAAAGTGTCAAATATAATAAAACTCCTAGGGCAATTATTTTACTAAGCATGCATTTGACTCTAGTTTCTAGCAGCAGCATAACAATAGACATTTATCTTATTCGCAAATAGCTATTTTTAATACTTTGTGATCCACAAGTACTCTGTATGATCCACAACTATGGATACTATACCCACAATACTATATTTTAGTATAGCACAGAAGACTGAATATGTCACAATTTGCCAAGTGTCTTAAAATCTTATTCTAGAAATAAATTAGTACTTAGATTAGCAGCCTTGCACCCAGAGAATCTCCACACTATGAAGCTAATACAGTAGCTACCAACTCTTTCCCCACTAAAAAAAAAAATTATGGCTGCATTCTTTCCTCCTGGTTTGACAAATTAGGACTAATTGCCTCTAAAAGTAACTATAGCAAGTAACTAGAAGAAAACAATAGTACAAGACTGAACATATGGCGCTGACAATTTGAAGCAGACTACTGGGTCCATCTAGTTTAGGGGTCAGGGAACATTTTTACCTTTTACCCCAAAATATATTTAGATATGCTGACCTTACCCCCTTGACGTTACCCCCCCCCCAGAACAAAAGAAAAAAAATTACATATTGGAACCCATTGCTTTTTATTTGATTAATTAATGAGCTTACTTAATGCTATGTAAATATGAAGTTGTAAAGAGTTTGGGTACACCTGCAGACCTTGAGAGAATAGAATTCAACCCTTCTGGGTTACAACTAGCTTACCTTTTTGACAACCGGTTTAGGTGCTTGGACTTAAGATTTCTCTCTATAATGAATTCAGATTGGGGCTGGCCGGCTGGCCTGGCCTGGCCAGATGCGGCGCGGCACTCTCTCTCTCTCTCTCTCTCTCTCTCTCTCACACACACACACACACACACACACACACGCGCGCGCCTGCGGGCACATGCACACACACACCTCAGCCGCTCACCAGAGCCTCCCGCATGTCTGCACATCTTGCGTCCCTGCCGGGCTCCTGGGTGGCAGCGACGGCGGCAGCTCCTTGGCCTCCCCACCCAGAGCTGGTTCAGGCTCTTCCCTGGCGTCGAGCACCGCCGACTCCACGGCTGCGTGAGTGCCAGCTGGGAGCGGGTCTGCGCCAGCCTCGCTGCCCGGAATAGGCTTGGCCTCACTGGCTCCCCCATCACCCAGCAGGGACGCAGTTGCAGCCACGGCCACCACTTTCTCTGCTGTTGCTTCCTTCTCCCTCTTCCAGCAGCGGGATCGATAACCATGGCCTTCTTCGCTGCCTGGGAAGGGAGAGGAATGCTGCCTATTGGGGGCCAAGTACCTTGCCGCTTCTAATCTCCTATTGGAAGCAAGGGAAATCCATCAAGCGTGAGAGGAACTTTCCATTGGTCAGAAGAGAGAACGTTGGTCATGAAGGAAGGATGAGGGAAAAGGGGGTGGGGCATACTCCTATCTGTCCATTACCCCCAGGAATTTCATTTTTACCCCATTTGGGGTAATTTACCCCTGTTCCCTGACCACTGATCTAGTTTAATATTACATATTGAATACCAGAAAATCTCCAGGGTCTTAGGTTACCATAAGAGAACCTCTACCTTTCCCAGCATTTTCTATCAGAGAATCATAGCTAGAGATGCTTGACATTGAATAAGGAATCTTCTGCTTGCAAAGCATGAGCTCTATTGCTGAGCTATGGCCCCATCTACAAGAACTGGAATGTAGAAACATCCTCATACAATCAAATTCTATCTTCAGAATACATAGAGAAAAATCTGAGGATCCTTAAGTCAGGGTTTAAAAGGTTTTTGATTCTTCTCCCACATCTACCCACATACACCTTGTCTACTTACAGACATGTCTTTCCCATGCAGCCTTCTCATCTCCTGAACCATTATGGTTTCCAAGATTTTATAATACAGAATTTCTGCTAATTTTAATCGGTTAACAGCAAAATCTGCAATTTAAAACAAACTGCAATGATGATAACGCTAATATAAATCTTAAATAGCATATCTATAATTATATTACAGTTTACATAGCAAGGCATAAAGTATGAGGTTTTATACCGAAGAAGAAAGACTCAAAGGATGTAGACCACTGATTCTTAAACTTTGAACAACTGCAACCCATTTTGTCCCCTGTGAAAGGTTGTGACTTGATGCTCCCTGTAGCACTGCAAAAGCTTACTGGGTGCTGCTGGAGGCTGATTCCGGGTCATGCTGGTCCCACTATCCACTCCTTGGGCCCCAGGATGACTTGCGGAAGCAAACTGGAAGTCGCAAAAGTAAATTGGAAGTTGCAACCACGAACCAGAAGTAGCTTCTGGTAGTTTTCACAAGGCATTTTGGAGCCTGCAGAAGTCAATGAAGTAGGTCATGGGCAACCTGGAAGTGGTCTCCAACAGCGACCAGTAACACTTTGTGGTGCTATAGAAAGCATTGGGTCATGACCCACTGCTGGGTCAGGACCCACAGTTTGAGAAACAGTATACGTACAATCTTATGCATAAGGACAAGTACTACTGGATATACCGGGATTTATAGGTGAGTATATATTTACTTTAAACTTTAAAGTAAATAAAGCTTTAAACACATTTATGATGTTTTTCCAGATAATTAAATCATAAAATATTCATTGTGTAGCTTTATACTAGCAGTAAAAAAAATTGTCTTCTGGTTCAACTGTACAGACACCCAAAATTCTTATAGGGACCATGCAGCAAACAAGATGTCAAACAGTAAGTATATCTACTACTATAAAAACATGCCTATTTGTCTCACTGTAACAGAACCAAGACAAATGCTCAATACTACAGTACTCCGAGACGAATCCTACTTTTAGGAAGCACCAGCACAGCCGTCACTAGGCCAGTGTCAACTGCCATAAAAGTACTGTAAACTTCAAGGAGACCTCCAGCCACCTCTTAACTAGTGCTGGACACAGTACAGGCCACAAAATCTGGCTGCACCCACGCAGATTAGGATTGGGCTGTAATAAGATTTAATATATACATGGGCAAGGAAAGATTCCTCATATCTTCCACCACCACCCCTTCATAGATCTCAAAACCAAACGTTTAAGTATTCTATGTGTTTCTGTCCTTTCCTACCAATGTGAGATCCTGGCTGGTCATCAGTTGACTGAGTATACCTCCGACAGAAAGCGTCACCTATCTCTTTCACTCTGTTCACAATGTTTTCCATAGGATTTCGAACACAAGACCTATGACAGAAACAAGGAATGTTCTTAATTTTCCACAAATACACACCAAGACCCCCAACCTACCTAACAGTTAGGATCCAGGGGTCTGTAATCAAAATGGAATGTACATAGCTAAAAACATCTAGTTCTTGCTGGTCCAGAGCTATCATGTCTCCACGAAAGCACAACCAAAGGACATACTGTGCCAGCATGAAAGCATTAAAGCAGCCATTCATAATGCAAGGAGTCGGTACACAAGACTGTTTACTACTTGCCACATTTTTAGCAACTAACTCCAATAAACAAAAGACATTAACAAAATAGCAACACATTCTGAAAGGTTTACAGTTGAGGCATGGTGAAGGCCTGCAGTGCGATTTTTTTTACTTGCTACTTCCCATTTTGAAGTGCAAACTTTGCACCAGTGGTCTCCAAACTGGAGACTGCTGCATCCCAGAAATTCCCTCCCCATGCCACGTGCCATTTACTGTTCCACCATGGCAGTGATGAGACTGCAAGCAGATCTGGTAGCAAGGACGCTCTGGGCAAGTCACGTCCATCACCTGGCGTCTCAGCAGTCTGTGCAGCTGCATGTCCAGGCTGATGCAACTGCCCAGAGCACCCCTGCCACCAGATCGGCTTGCAAACTCGGTGCTGCCATGGCAGAATGGTAAACTGCACACACAGGAGGGAGGGATTTCTTCAAACCCTGAATCCTACCTATTGGAGATCCCCGTTTTACACCATTTTCTACAATTCTGTATTTAATAGCTTGTATTGTCACAATAATCTTAGCATAGCATAACTGACATACATGTGAAGAACAAGCAACAAATGCTAACTTCACTGTACTACTGATCTTGATTTAAGAACTGCTCCCTCCTGAGAGACTTTCTGGTGAGGCCTGAAAACATTTTTATTTAGATAAGACTTCTGAGCTCTTGGCCTTTTTAATGGCATCTTGCTTTTACAGGCTTGGTCCTTCTTTTATAAGGTACTGGCGGCGGCTGTAATAATGTTTTATTACAATAGTGTTCTATTGTTTTTAAGATTGTCTTGTTTTATGGGTTTTAATTTATTGTGTCATTTACTTTCATAATTGTGATTTTGTTATCTACACTTTTGCATCTGTTTTTTGTAAGCCGCTCTGAGTCCCTTCAAGGAGAAAGGCAGGATAAAAATACTGTAAGTAAGTAAATATATTCCTGCACCTGTGTGGAGTTTGCACATTCTCCTCATGTCTGTATGGGTTTTCTACGGCCTGGAAAGATCACATTTATTTCAGTATTTAATATTATAAGTGTTTTGGGTCTTTATTTAGACGTTTGGTGATGTTTTTGTGACCAGAAATGCGCTGTAAGAACATAATGCTTGGTTACATATATCAATTAACTTACAGTAAAATTGGCTTTGCTATAAGTTATTACACTGAAAGTTGCAGTTTCCAAGAACCTGTCAACAACTTTATGTGAGGACTTGCTGTACTTGATAAAAATCAGAAAGCTGATAAAAGATACAGATCAGAGCAGATGAGAATGAAAATACATTAATCACTTACTCAAAAATAGTGACAAGTTGTTCACTTGGTGCATTTTTCAGTCCTGCCACAATGCTTTGCAACCGGCTGACACTCTGAGTTGCTGAAGCAACTGGAGTAATTACGGGTTCCTTCTCTCTCAGGTACCTCCTGCCAGTCAAAGGAGTTGAGGGAGCAAAGGATCTTTTCTAGCAAGAGAAAGGGAAATTCCTTTAGGCCCGGCTAACTGCACAAATACCATCACAACTCAAGACATACAACTCCACACTGCAGTGCCCAAGGAGCAGTTCAGACAGGCTGCATCACTAGTTTTTCTATTGCAACCAGGAAGTGGGCCATGATCTTTTTTTCAGTTCTAATGTCTTCCAGCAAAGCAGAAGATTTAGTCGAGAGGGTTAATGCCTCCGTTTGCCTGAAGATAAGAGCTGAAGATCTGAAGGTTGCCAGTTCGAGACAGCCGGAAGTCTGTGAGCGGCAGACCTTGTAAATTGCGACTGATTAACAGCTGAGCTGTCTCCGGCTGCCTTGTGAGAGGGGGAGTTGTGCCGGGTCAGCTGCTTCTCTGGTAAGAGCAGGGAAGCTGTTTATCAGCCAGCAAGAAGACACACGGGTGGCCAGAAAGAAAGACTAAATCCAGAAAGATCCATCTGTATGTGCTGTAGTTCTTGAAAGATAGAACGTTCCTGTAAAAATTGTAAAAACCTTCGGGTTTCTGAATAAAGTCTGCCTATGTAAACCGCCTTGAGTTATAGTCATTGGAGAAATCTGGTGACCTAAGAAAGGCAGTATATAAATACAAGTAATAATGCACAGGGAGCCCTGCATAGGGGTCCGCAGGGCTCTCCAACCCTCCTGGATGCCAGGGCACGACTTGTAAGTTCCCCCCAACCCCAATTGTTTTGCTAGAAGTGAAGCGATCGTGTTGCTACTATTTCCCCCGCCCCGCAAGCACTTACAGAGGTTCTCAAACTCCCAGAGAGGCTGAGAACCTGTGGCTTAGTCCCTACACTATACCAGCCCTTTAATTGTAAAAATTGAATGTGCAATTGTTTTCATATTTCCATATGAAATGATCTGTTGTGAACTGTTGATAGGGCTGCTAGTTTTTGGTTGTTCTAGGACATTTTATATTGCTTTTTGTTTTAAGTGTTAGGTTGCTTTGGACTCCTCTAAAAAGAGAGAAAGGGTGGGTAATTTTTATTTTATTTTATGTGGTAGTCTCTGAGAACAAAAATTATGATTCCTATATATAGGAAGCAGTAATGAAATGATTTCCTGGCCAAATTCTTGAAATATTGCTCTCCATGTACCAATCTGATGTGTTTCTATTTTAATGTTTTCATCCAAATACAGATTGGCATTCCATGTGTACTAAAACATCTTTATCACCCATATGAATAGACACTTTTATATTTCATGCCTGTTTTCTGCTATAAAAAGTAGAGGTATTTTAAAATCTCTTTTAAAAAATTTCCTTGATAGGGTAGAATCACAACTGTCTTCTGTTGCTGAAAAATAAACAGGTGAAACTGATTTGAAAATTAAATTTAAAAAACTTAACACACTGCTCTTAGACAAGATAACAAATTATAGTACCTTCTCAAAATGCTGTTGAAGATGGCACTCCACATGAGCTCTTGTTGTTGCCTTTCCCACTGGCATATCAGTAGAAAACTTTCGAGGAGTTCCAATTTCCTCTTCTGCATCAGCTCCCAAGAAAACTCTCTCATCAAAATCACCTTCTGTCAGAACATATTCTTCATATTCCTTATTAAGTGCTTTGCTGGAAGACAAGATACATTATTGCAGTGTTTCTCAAACTATGGGTTGGGATCCGCTTGGTGGCGACCTGATGTCAGGTGGTTCAGGGAAAGCTGGGAGCTGCCATCTTGGAAACTGCAGACCTTACTCTTGCTATATTCTTTTTGTGAGTGTTAACTGTTTGAGTTTTCAAGTGTGGGTGTTGTTGTTTTTTAAATTGTTTTTAGTTCAATGCCTTTACATAATATTTTGTCCTAATCTTGTTTTCTGTCTGGGATGTTTCACGGTTATGCAATTGCTGCAATTCAAGAATGCCAGTTTGCATTCCAGGAGTGTCACTTTATTATGCCACAATTCCGACAATTCCTGCTTGACGATGTCACTTCTGGCTATGACATAACTTCCAGATTAACAACATAACCTCTGGTGGGTCCTGACATGAGTGCCATTCTAAAAAGTGGGTCCCAGGCTACCAAGTTTGAGAGCCACTGCACTATTGGAAATAAATGTTAAGAGAAACAAAACTAATTTGACCTCTATTTTATCTATTGCTCCCCATATTCCTGACTCTGCCTATATCTGAAGAGAAATCTAAGAATGAGAAAGGTAGAAATAGAGGAGAAATACAGAAGTGAGAAACACAGAAATAAAAGTTAAGACATATACAGATATTCTACCCTATACAAATATGTTGAAACCCATAAATGATTTGATGAGGTAAGGTATACGTAGAGAAAAGCACTGCCTATCAGTGGTACTTTTAAATAGGTTCCATTTTTACAACTTGATTCAAGTCTTTTAGAAACCCAAATAAAGTTGTATTGGGGCTGCTATATGTAGATACTGATTGCCCATCACTGTCCTATACAATTTGCATTGCAGAGTCTACAAAGGGACACTTTACAATAAACAGGAAATTCACCATTAAATTCAAGACACAATGGTAGTGGAAGGAACAGTCCAGCGTATTTTTCACCTTGTAGTACAAGAGGGTACACTAATTTTCCAAAACATTTTGACTGGATGCTAAAGAGACTGACAAATTAGAAATTAGCGCAGAATGTCTTTATTTCAAACACAACACTTACTTGTTATCTACAAAATTACTAAGATCCAGGAGACAGACTCCTTTTAAAATCTGAAAAACACACCCAAAAAAATCAGAAAAGCAACAGCCCAAATAACAAGCAAACAGACCAATTTCTGACAGCATGCTAGCTTACTGCATGTGGATTCAAGGCAAATTATCTAGTCCAGCAATTTTCAACCAGCCTGCCAACAGCACATTGGTATTCCACAAATGTTTCACAGGTGTGCCGTGGGAATTTGGGGAGGGTAACATATTAGTAAGGTCTTTGGGGATGTGAGCCCCTCCCTTGGCAGCACAGTGTGCTTTGTCAAGTATCCAAGAAACTGATGGTGTACCATGACAATTTTAGAGCTTTGTCAGTGTACCAAGATGAAAAAGGTTGAAAACAGTTGGTCTAGTCAAAGAATCAATTCCCCAAATCTCATCCTCTATTTGTATCAGAACGAGATAAACAAAGATTATTAAAGCAGAAATGAGATTAACTGCAGGATTTCTTGTACTTGCCAATGCAAGTGCAAGATACACATCAAACTATTATATTAGTCAACATATATGAAGTATACCTTCCTTCAATAATTTCTCTAAAAACCCATCATGAATGAATTATTAATAGTTATATAACATTTTTCAACAAAAAATAGTTCATAAAGTGGTTTATATAGTAAAATAATAAATTGAGGTTCTCTATCCTTTGGAGTTCCTGGAGGTTTCTTCCTCCATTTATTTTGCCTGCAGAATACTACATGTACTCTGTTGGCCAAGGCAAGTACTGGACTACATAGCCTATTAGACTAGGTAGCCTATATATGCTACCTAGTCTAATATAACAAACATACAGGAGAGGCCTAAATGGATCTGCAGCCTGAACTGGAGCAGATCTACCAACACTTTTAGTAAGTACATTTGAAACAAAAATTTTCTTGAGCACACCCCGCCACCGCTGTTGCTGCTATCTTCTCCTACAGAGCACACCCAACATGCTCTATTCATTCTGTTTGTTTTAACAGGCTGGGGCAGAGTAAGCAGGAGGCGGCAAGGCTGGAGCTGAAGGTAAGAGATATAGGGAGAGCTCTAGCTCCTCCTCCAGAAGGAGAAACTGAGCAAAGCCATTCTATTCTGATTCCTCTTGAAGATGAAAGATCAGAATTGGATTGCTTTGCTGCTTGTTCTTGCAATTTTGCCACTATGATCCAGCACCAGTGGAGGTGCTGGAGAAAAAGATGGGTGCTGCTGCCCCAATCATCTTCCTGCTCACACTCAATTCTTCCTACTCGCCACTCAAAGTGGCCTCTTCAGTCAACCTAATGGCCAGCCCAGCCCTACAAGCAGAAACAAAACAACTGTTGCAAAAGCAATGCTACCCAAAGAAGATGGAAAAAAATGCCACTTATAACAGAGTGGAGGATGAGGCTGTCAAACCATCATTTCACTTAAAAGAAAACAAAATCTATAATAGCAAAGATAGAATAAGCCCCATAATTTTTCAACCTGTGTTTTCAATTCTTCAGGGCAAATATAATCCCCATAGTATGAGACAGTCTCTTCCCACTATCAGCAATTTGAACCCTACTACTTTATCAGTGGGTAAACATTATTTGCAAATGCATACCTTCCTATCAAAGAGCTTTGAGATATATGGTTTAAAATAATATTCCTTTATGCCTTTGGCTTCTACCAGAAGACCATCATGTAATTCACAGAGTGTGGCAATAATGCATGGAGGTCCTCCAGAGGCCCTGAAGTCAGCTGTGTGGAAGTCTGCTGGCAAACCTTAAAATGGGGCAGGGGAAAGAAGGAGAATCCATGATGAATAAATAACTACTTTCAAAAATCATATGAAAAGTTTGTATTTTAGTGGAAAGAAGTCAGGAACATACCTCTGAAAGATGAGTTCAACAGATCTCTTTTATATGGACACAGAAGAGCATTTGCAAAAATCAGATCCAAGCAACACAGAAGTAAATGGTATGAGTTTACTAAATCATCTCCAATCATACTGAAATTACCTTTGGAAGAAATCATATTGCCAATTAACGCTAACCACAAACGCTAATCATTCAAAATGAACATAGGAAATAAAACTGAACCACTACCTACCTTTTGTGTACACAAACAGTGTCCAGCAGAAGTTGAACAGGTCTTTAACACTACATGGTACTCGCCTATTGAAAGAAAGGGAATTTCCGTTCTAGTATACTGTTATATGAAAACCACACAAAACCACTTTCAAACTGGAAGTATGCAGTCACTATGTAAAATCTTTGCTTTTCTTTCTGAATTCATTGGTTCAAACAGAATGTTCTTTTTTTTTCTTTAAGCTTGAGTATTATTAAAGAATATCACTTTTAAACAGAAATTGAAAAGTAGTTTAAGTAGCAAAATAAAGGTTCCCTGTTCCCAAAGGGCTCACCGTCTTTAAAGGCAACAGAAATGGAAAGAAATGCTATATTGGGGAAAGGGGAATAGTTGCTTCTCCATTCTATACAGATTTGTTCCCTTCAACCTAACCAGGCTGGTGTTGCTGCAAACATGCTCTGTGCAACTCAGTAAACACAGGTGGGTGCATGTGCAAAGGCTCTCTCCGCTTGTCTTACCTACAAGGGCTACTAAGAGCAAGTTCATGAGCAGATTTACCATATAAACCCATATATAAATTGACCCAGATTTTAGGATCAATTTAAAGACCTAAATTTCTTGACTTATACATGAGTACATAAGAACATAAGAAGAACCCTGCTGGATGAGACCAAAGGCCCATCTAGTCCAGTTTCCTGTATCTCACAGCGGCCCACCAGGTGCTACATACAGTAGCGACTCTTTTCGTCCACTGACTTTTCTCATATCCTTTTCCTCATGTCTCTTTGTATTTAGATAGTAAAGCTATGGCTAGGTTCTTGATGCTAATACTATACATCTCATTAGGAAGCAAATAATCATAAAATTACAGTAACTTAATTTCATTTTACACCATATAATTCAGAATATCATCAGTGAACAAGAATACCTCTGTTTCCTGCTTCTTTGTAGTTTGGGTTGTTCTTCATAAGGATTTTTAAATATATCCAGAAATATTGGTGTGAACTTCTTGAAAATCACTGTGGACACTTCAAAGTTTCTCTCCAATCTTTCTACTCTCTCTCGAAACTCCTGAGACAGATTAGACATGTCCATCCACTTTTTCATTTTACTAAAAAACTGAATTAAACTGAAAAGAAATACATCAAATTGTAGCCTTTTCTGTCATAATATATCGGCATTCAAAGCACTTTGCTGTTTTTATTTTGGACTGATTTGCAACACATGCACATCTCTTGATTGTAAAACAAGTCACAACTGGATGTGTGAGTCAACCTCAGCAAAAAGTGCTATATTGAGACAATATGCAAATACTATTTTAATGATGCAGTCACCGTTAACAAATATTTGTGAATCAACACGATATGGTACAGTAACATCAATAAGGCTCTGATTAAGCCCAAATTGTGTTTAGGGACACAAATCTGTCCCATTATGAATTGTATGTACAGTATCACTAAAGCAAATTGTTGTCTGTTGTTGTTGTTCAGTCGCTAAGTCATGTCCGACTCTTTGCGACCCCATGGACCACAGCACGCCAGGCCTCCCTGTCCTCCACTAGCTTCCGGAGTTCACCCAATTTCATGTTCGTCGCTTCGGTGACACTATCTAACCATCTCATCCTCTGCCGCCCCCTTCTCCTTTTGCCTTCCATCTTTCCCAGCATGAGGGTCTTTTCTAAAGAGTCCTCTCTTCTCATGAGGTGGCCAAAGTATTGGAGCTTCAGCTTCAGGATTTGTCCTTCCAGGGAGCAATTAGGCTTGACTTCCTGTAGGATGGACCGACTGGACCTCCTTGCAGTCCAGGGGACTCTCAAGAGTCTTCTCCAGCACCATAATTCGAAAGCATCTATTCTTCGGTGCTCTGCCTTTCTTATGGTCCAGCTCTCACGGCCATACATAGCGACTGGGAAAACCATCGCTTTGACTATGCGAACCTTTGTTGGCAGGGTGATGTCTCGGCTTTTGATTAAGTTGTCTAAGTTCGCCATAGCTTTCCTCCCAAGAAGTAAACGTCTTTTAATTTCATGGCTGCAGTCACCATCTGCGGTGATCTTGGAGCCCAGGAAAGTAAAGTCTGTCACTGCTTCCATTTCTTCCCCTTCTATTTGCCAGGAAGTGATGGGAGTGGTGGCCATGATCTTAGTTTTTTTAATGTTGAGCTTCAAGCCAATTTTTGCACTTTCCTCTTTCACCCTCATCAGCAGGTTCTTTAGGTCTTCCTCACTTTCTGCCATTAGAGTGGTATCGTTGGCATATCTGAGGTTGTTGATATTTCTAAATATCAACAAACTGTTGTCTACATCCTACATTAAGCAAAACTGCACATCCTACACAATGCAAAAATTATGCTAGCTGTCAGCAGGATATGACACCATTGTTTTTGTACTTTACGTAACTGATCTTATTTAATATAGAATTAAGGGTTTTTGCTTTATGAGAACAAAGAATTATAATTTATTCAAGTTTTGCCTAGAGCAGCTATTTAAAAAGATTAGTTGCTACCGCAAGCTCTTGCTTTCTGTCTAATCTAGCACAGACTAGAAAGACAGGATGCTAACATTTTATGATCATTCAAGAACAGGCCATGTTTTACTTCTTCACAGTCAAATTTTGCTCAACATGTCAGCAATAGAGTTCTGACTCACAAAAGAAAGCAGTTTCACCCATTCAACTGCATTGAGATGCCATGAATAATACATGTATTTATATACCACCTTTCTTACCACCTTTGAATAGTAGTGTTTGTTTCTGGTGAGTAAGGTAGATTACCACCTAAGCTTTAATGAACACAACGGGCTTACTTCTGAGTAAAATAAATTTTAACCACTAGTTAAGAAGTACAATACAGTGGGTTATCCATGGGTTCAGCACTCACGGATTTCACACAAAGCAGGTGCCAAGCCCACGTCTGGAGAGCCTCAAAGACCTCCCAAACGTGACTAGAAGTGTCTTCTGGCCACATCCAAGTGCAGGGAACCAAGTGTAGAAGGCCTCCAAAACACCTCGGAGAAGCACTTTTAAAGTCCACTGAATATAGCATGACCAATTTCCTAGTAAGAATGTATAAAATTATCTTGTATGGTTACAATCCTACTCACATCCATTAGTTGATTATTGTACTAATGGTAAACGTGTACCTGCCTAAAATTGTATTATCTAGTGCAACTAACAATGCATGGTGTTTTACACAGACTTAAGACAGGTTCCTAACCTGAAGGCACACACTCTAAAACCCAATGGAGACAAACGAAATTAATTTTCATTGAGAACATGGAAAACAAAAATAAAAAGTACACCAAATTAGTTGCTGGCTCCAGCTGTGACGTCAGGAATAGACATGCATTCGTTATTAAAAAAAAAAGGAAGAATACCTCAGCTTTGCTGAACGCAGTATCCTGGTCAGTGACACACAATTTCCTTCCATCAAGCCACTTCCTACAGTGGGGATTACACTTTTACGGCAAGCGACATACAGAGCACAAGCCAACCAATGTACAGTTTCCCCCTGTCAAAAAGAAATATTAGTGGCTTCAAGAGCAAGAATTTGACCTCAATATGAAGATATCTGAAAGAAACTGTAGAAAATAACGTATATTCCCTAACTCATTAGTTTTTTAAAGATATTAATTTTGACAAAAAATACTAATAAATACCCTGATCAAGAAAGGGGAAAGGGTACAATTTTAAACCAAAACAGAACTTCAGATTTCCATGTTGTATAACTCAATGCACAGCATGTCCTGCAACTTTAACCATGAAGTGCTATTATGCTCAGATTTAATACATTGTTAATTACCATAAACAGTATTTGGATTTTTGTTTCCCTACACCAGTGCCTGAAGTAATTCCCCAAGATTGCTACATTTAAAAAAAAAGGAGTGAGATAGGAGAAGCTTGGAAAAAATATGTAGGGCAGCCACTGGCAAAGCTAATGAAAGTGCTGCCCGGTGAAGAGGGCAAAATGATGCCCTGGAAGTGATGTCACAACAGGAAGTAATATCACAATTGTATTTTCATTTTCTTGATTTTTTTGGCCATAACTTTTGATAGAATGAAGATATTACACTCTGATTTGTTTCATTGCATTCTGCATGAAATTCCACATAGAATGATACATAACATGACAGTATTATTTTAAAAAATATGATTTTAACAATTTTTTTGTTAAAACAAACCTTTTGTTCATGCCATTTTTACATGACAGTTGCATTTTTTGTTTTTTGCCAGACAGAGTAAAGCTATAACACTCTGGATTGTTTCATTGCATTCTGAATTAAATTCCACATCAAATGGTATATCACATGTTATTATTCGTACTTACCAAGATTTTCACAAATTTGGCCACTGGTGTAAAGCTCAGCTTGTTGCTCCCCTAAAGCTTGTTGCCCAGTGCAATTGCACTCCTCTGCACTTCTTTAGCTACGCCCCTGTGCAGCCCTAAGCATTTAGCAGTAAATTCCACTGAGTTGAATAGGGCTTGGGCTGCATTCCTGTGTACAGTTGTGTAATATTAAGCTTCTTAGAGCATAGTTGGGGAGTGAATATTACTATAAAAATATTTATATACTGTTTGCTTACAACATGCCCCCAGGACCGCAGTTAATTCTTCCTAAGTGTGTTTAAGATTGCACCCTGATCTCTGCATTGAGGCAAGAGAGGCCAAGACCTGCTCTGCATGTTTTCACGGTAAATCTTGGGATCTGGGGGATTACCTCATGACCTAACAGCTTTAAGACCAAGAGTCTTGATATACAATGATTTTTACAGTAAATTTACTGTCTCGACATCGCAATTGCGTGGGCCTCCCGGTTCTAGCCACCGTAAAGGAAGTTCCTAAAGCAACAGATGGCGCATTTAACCAATGCGATCTGTTTAGGATCGGAAAGTACGTCCATCTGTCTGTCTGTGCGGCATCCCATCTGTACCAATGCAAAATCTGAGGCTCGCCCCTCCCACAGCTGAAGGGAGTTGCTAGGATGAGTTCCGAACCGAGGAAGAAGAGCAGAGCAAGTACCCGTCGTGGCAAACAAAGTATAGGAGGGGAAGCGCGTGGCTGACGTGCTCGGCCTCGCGTATCGGGCCAAAGGCACACGGGAACCAGTGTTGTTTGCGGAAAGCGCAGTCGACGCTTCTCCAACTGCTTCCCCCGACGCAACACCCCCCCTTCCACCTCCTGAGGACGCCAGGCCCGGCCACTCCACCTTTTTGACCGGCCAGGCGTGGGGGGTGGGGGAACCCTTCACATCGAACGGCTTGACACGGCGCCTCCTCAAAGCAGCCGCCCGCCGTGCGCGGCCACCGAAGGGCAGTTCACGGGAGGGAGGGAGGGAGGGACGGGCGCTGCACCCCCAGCCGCCAGCCCGCTCCCTGACAAGCAGCTGGACCCTCTCACCTCCAAGCTGTACGTCCCTCGCAGGGCAGTGAAATCCCGAAGGGCCTCGGCAGCGCTGCCGGCGTCCAGGTTGAGCTCCTGACAGAGGCGGTCGATGGCGGCCCGGACGGGGCACTGGGAAGCTCCCGGTTCCCCCGCGGGGTCATCTTCTTCCCCCGACATGACGGCTCCCACCTGCGCTCCCCTACTCCGCTCCTAGCCCCAGCCGGGCCCACAATGCCTTGCGCCGAGCGCGCCAAAAGTGCCTCTCAGTCACACCCTCAGCTCCGCCCTCCCGGGCCCTGAGGGGAACCAAACAGCCCCATCGAGCGAGAAGGATGCGGAGCTCTCGGTCTGCAGCGGCCTCTCATACCAGTTCTCCCGCCGCCGCCCTGTGGGCTTTTTAGGGGCAATGGCGCCTCTGTGTGGGGCGAGCCGTGGCCCTCCCGATGGCCCCCGCTGGATTTGACTTCTCGGCCGGTTTTTGACACCCAGGTTTCAGGCGCGTGGAGGAGCAAGAAGTGCTTTTCTCCTCAAGAAACGACGGCCCCGCCAAACTGCTCCCACCGGCAGAGCTGCGTTAGGCTGCTACTCTGTTCCTTGTTGGGAGGAAGCCCGTTAAACTCCGTTGGGCTTGCTTACTTCGGAATAGACACACTGAAGATTGCACTGTTTGTCGCAAACACGGCGGGTCGTGCAGCGCTTCTGAATTTCAACAAATACAGTATAGAGCGTGGCCGTTTCCACAGCTGGAGCCCCCTTCCGCTACGATTTAAATCGTCGCTCTTCTACGTTCCCGCACATGGGCGGAGGACCAAGCAGAAAATAAATTGTTTACCCCACCCCGGGCCAAAGCCACGTAGTGCAAGTATGACAGTGCCTTGCGCAGTGCGATCCTTCACAGGTCTTCTCAGAAGTAAGTTCCTCTGCATTTAATGAGACTCCTACGTGAGCACGTTTAGGACTATGGGCTTAGGGCCCAATCCTATCTAAATTTCCAATGCTGGTGCAATGCAACCCCAAGGTAAAGGAACAAACATTCCCTCATCTTGACTTTCCCTCCACTGCAGGATGCGATGAATTACGTGGCTGCATTGGTGCTGGAAAATTGGATAGGATATATGGCCCTTAGCCTGCTCCCCTTCAGAGCTGGGACTGCCACAAATCCAGGTATGGCTTTAATATAAAGAAACTAGCTATTTTCTTACAACCAAGAACAGTTTGTATTACCTGGGCTTGTCCCTAAGCTATACTGTATGTAAATGCATTTGAATGCCTAAGAAGTGTTTACAGCCAGAAATGTAGAGAATAAGAAGTTATTTTAAAGTTCAGAAACTTTTGCCTACTTATACAAAGCAGTTTCCTTGCATTGTGTCATCCTTACACAATGGATGACACAATGATTCAGGGAGAATCAGAATTAATAATGTAAGCATGATCAAAGCATGTATGATTTTACTGCATATTCTTGCCTGCCAGTGCAGAAGAAGATGGAGAATGTCACCAGCTTGCCTTAGTCCTTGGAGGCATTCAGTTCTGAAATTTGGTGCATGGTAACTAGGTCACAGTTGCCACTGCTTCTCCAAAGTGCTTCTTTGGGGTGTTCAGATATATAATCTCCACAATCATTACAAAGGTCTAGTGAGGTAGGTTGTTGTTGTTGTTCAGTCGCTAAGTTGTGTCCGACTCTTCGCGACCCCATGGACCACAGCACGCCAGGCCTCCCTGTCCTCCACTAGCTTCCGGAGTTCGCCCAATTTCATGTTCATTGCTTCGGTGACACTATCTAACCATCTCATCCTCTGCCGCCCCCTTCTCCTTTTGCCTTCGATCTTTCCCAGCATGAGGGTCTTTTCTAAAGAGTCCTCTCTTCTCATGAGATGGCCAAAGTGAGGTAGGGCATCAATACAAAAGACTCTGATAGGCAACTCCCCCCCCCCACACACACACCAGTCTATTACCATGAATGTACCCCATGTACAACAATCATGCTGGGAAATGCCTCACATGTTACCAAATTCTTTTACTGACAGAATTACTATGCCTTTTAACAGAAATGGCAAGCAGAAATTCACAGAAAACTAACTGCTGTCTTGTGCTTGTTTACTCAGAAAAAATTCCTATTGTGTTTTCAGACACAGTTGTGTCTTATGGGGCAGGCAGAAATTAAACAGGATTTTTTTTCTCTATCCCAGAACCTGCATACCATGGAAAAGCTTTAACTGCTGCCAGTTTCTTTTTCTAATATATAAGAACATAAGAAGAGCCCTGCTGGATCAGGCCAAGGGCCCATTAGACCAACTTCCTGTATTTCAATTGCACTCACATTACAGGGCAGGCTAAAAAAGTAGCTCCAGCACTCTATGTGTCTTGCTGAACACCCAGTTCTCCCAGCACTTGTAGTCTCAGCTTAGTGAGGCAGTTGCATGCAAGTGGTGCCCTGCTCAACTGTTTGATCCTCTGCTGCCTCCTCACTCTTTTTCTTAGTTTCTTTTAAAAAAGGGGATCACTTGCATCTCCCTCACAATAGACTTTGGCAGCCAATGATGGCAGTGGTGGCACATGCAGAAGCAGTTTTATTTTAACACTCCTGCCTTTGCAAACCAGAAAAACCTGATGCCTGTGGGACTACTGCTGTATCCTTTTACCACCCCCTTGCACCTGGCATTCAGAGGTAGGTTACCTCAAAAGCCCAGAGGTTGCATATAGTCATCATGACTTGTAACCTGATGGACTTTTCCTCCATAAATCTGTCTGCTCACCTTGGCATCTTGGGCAGGTCAAACATAGGGGCCAGATGTGGCCTGCTGAAACTCTTTATTTAGCCCTCGGGCCCAGCACTACCATCGGCTGCTCATAGCTGCTGTGCTGAGGTATCACTGCTGAAAGAACAGCCCACATGATAATTGAGCTCTCCCATATCTTGAAAATATTAGCAAGATTTGCATATATTCTCTTGTCATTTGCAATTAATGAGTTCCTAATTGAGAAAAAAAGTGCTTATTTCTGGTCATGACCTGCTTAATGACATCACTTCCTGCACTCAGAAGGCTTCATAAATGCTATTTGATCTGCTGTATGAAATGAGTTTGACACACCTGATCTAGGCTTTCAAAGTACCATCACTACTTGCTGTGGTTCCTCACTGGGTAAAGATTCCACAGGTTCCTCACTGGGTAAAGAAATATTTTGTCTGTTTTAACTCTCCCAACACTCAGTTTTAGTGGAGGTCCCTAGTTTTGAGGTTGTGCAAGGAAAAAGAAAACTTATTTCTTCCCATCCAATGCATAATTTCATGTCTCCTCAGGCACTTTCTTTCTAGATGGAAGAACCTCAAATACTTTCCTTTTAAGGGAGGTGCCACAGCCCCCTAATCATTTTGGTTGCTCTCTTCTGCACTTTTTCCAGTTCCACTACATTCTTTTTCAGAAGTAGAAATCAGAACTGGTCACAATAATCTAACTGTAGCCTTAATATCAATTTGTACAATGGCGTAATATTGGCCATTTTATTTTAATCCCTTTTCAAATGATTCTGACCATGGCATTGGTCTTATTGACAGCTTCAGCACACTGGGTCAACACTTTCATCAAGCTGACCACAACCACTCCAAGATCTCTCTCATTAATAGAGCCTATTAATGTATATGTGAAGTTTTGATTTCCTGCCCCAATGTGTATTACTTTACACTTACTTACATTGAAGTGTATCTGCAATTTAGCTGCCCGTACCCTCAGTTTAGAGATCCTTTTGGAGCGTTTCACAATCCTTTCTGAACTTTACTTCCTGAAAAAGTTTAGTGTCATCTGCAAATTTGGCCGCATTATTGCTTGTCCCCAATACCAGGTTATTTATGAAAGGTGAAAAGCACTGCTCCCAAGATCAGTTCTTGAGCATACCGCTTTTCACTTCTCCATTGTGAAAATTGCCCATTGACACTTATTCTCTGTTTCCTGGTCTTCAGCCAATTCCTAAACCATAAGAAATCTCTCATATTCCTTGACTGTGGTGTTTTCTCAGAAGCTTTTGGTGAGGGACAGTGTCAAACGCTTTCTAAACTTAAATATAAAATCAGTGGGTTCACTCACATGCCTGTTGATCTTTTCAAAGAATTATAAAAAGTTCATGAGGCAAGACTTACCCTTGTAGAAGCCATGTTGATTCTCCCTCAGCAAAGCTTGTTTTTCTATGTTTCAAGATTTCATATTTGATTAGGATTGCTACCATCTTACCTGGACTAGATGTTAGGCTGATTAGCCTGTTTTCTGCATCCTCTCACCTTCCTTTTTAAAGGATTGATGTGGCATTTGCTATCCTCCAATCCTCTGGCACAGTGGCCATTTTAAGGAAGAAGTTGCATATTTTAGTCAGAAGATCAGCAACTTCATTCTCTAGTTCCTTAAGAACTTAATCCCAGTGACTTATTGATCTTTAATTTGTTAATTACTATATAACTTGTGTATAAGTTGATCTCATGGATAGGTTAAGAGCAGGGTTTAAGCAAAAAAAAACACACACATAGAATTTGCTATGACCCATGGATAAGCTGAGGGTAAAACCTAGGGATGGGGGTATGAAATTATTTGAAAATGACTTACCAGTAGTTGTTCTAAGGCAGTCAACCAAAAAACCAGAGCCATTTCTTCTTCCTTCTTTGAGGCAGCACAGAAATGGAGCTATTCTCCAAACCAGAAGGAAGAGAAATGAAGGTGCTTATGGGAGTTGTAGGTTTTATGAGGAATACAGTACAGCACCTCCGTAGCAGTAACCCGCATAATGACTGCAGTTCCCATAAGCACCTTCACCTCTCTCTCTGCTTGGAGAAGAAGTATAATGGCTACCTGCTGTCTGTTGGTGCCTGGGAATAAGTACTGGTAAGTAAAATTGATGTTTCTTTCTACCCCCCTGCTTTCTGCTTCTTAGCCCTGCCCCCCCAAGCTGCTGTTAGAACCTTTATTAACCATATTGACTCATGTATCAGTCAATCCATGTTTTTAGAGTCAATTTTCAGGCAATTTTTAGACTTATACATGAGTATATAGGGTTTCTCAAACTATATAGGGTAGGTCTGAAAGCCAATTTCAGGTGGGACACGTAGCACCTAGTGTAGCCGTCTATGAAAATATGGGAAGATGGGACACCGGAAAGGGTTGTGTGGTTATTTTGCTTGTGTCACAGTTGTAAACAGGCTTTTTTTCTTTCTGATTCACTTTGTTATTGGAAAATGGCTGAGGGCGCAATCCTAACCTGGCATTAGGCCAGCACAGTTAAGCCAGCAAAGTTTGGCTGGCATTAAGGATGCTGCAAAGTATGTTTGGACCACTCTCAGAGTCAGAGAGGCCAGCACACAGACATGTGCCATCCTCCCTGACTCGGAGAGTGGTCCAAACATGCTTTATGGTGGTGGCCCTTGTGCCAGCCAAACTTTGCTGGCCTAACTGTGCCAGCCTAACTCCAGATTAGGATAGCAGCCTGAGAAATAACCCAATTTATTGCTGCATTCTCAGCAAAGCAGCAAGCTCTGGTGTCACAGTTTGAGAACCACAACTCTGAACCAAATGTCAGGAAGGTTAGAAAAGCCGCTTCATCTTTGTGAACAAAAGCTTATTTGAAAGTGCTTGTTTGTCTTCAGATTGGGACTAAATTTGTAGACTGAAAATCTGTATTACATTCAGGATGACTGGACACATGGTGTTGATTTAATCCAAGTTTTAACTCAAGCTGCTCTCTATTTGGCAGGCAGTAGGCATATTGAGGGCAAAGAAGAAAGATCTAAAAGGTCAACCCTCCAAAAGGATATGTGTTATGTTATAATTCCAGTAAAATTATTGAAAACAAGATTGTAACGGCTAATTACTCAAGAACATAAGAAGAACCAAAGGCCCATTTAGTCTAGCTTCCTGTATCTTGCAGTGGCCCACCAGATGTGTCAGGGAGCACACAACAAGATACATGGCATTCTGTTGCCACTCCCTTGCACCTGGAATTTAGAGGTAGACTACTTCTAAACCAGGTGGTTGCACATACGAATATAAGTACTTAGAAAGTACTTCATGGTTTTCTTCAAAATAACAGAAGATTGTACTTCAACATAAACTTAGATTTTTGATCATTTCAGGGACAAGCCCAAATGAAATGGGAGTTATCCTGGACAAAACAGTGACAAATATTTTTATTATTCAGGATTCAGCTAAGATTTTGAATTTCTGTTATCTCCCTTACTTCTCAGTGGATTTGTTAAGCTTTTGAAAATGGTGATGGAATTGGCCTGGTTACTCTAAGCCAAGCTGCAGCCCTGGGCTGATAATTGCTGTTTGTCCATCTTGCCTTAACAGCACAGACACTCCTAATCTTTCTGCTGAGGTGACAACAATGATACAGTTCCTTACTTGCAAAATTATTATTCTGAAACCTCCCCACACTGGGAAACAGCACTTCAGAATCTGCCTCCGCAGTCCAGAGTGTAATCTCAAAAAGCAGTGCTCTCCTACTTGCTAAGAAAGTGAGAATAACCTGATAAAGGGAATCTACCACAGACAATGTTATCCATGTTCACAATTATAAACACTGAATGTGGTTGAGGAATTATATTATTATAGTGATTCCTGGAAAATTAAAGGTTTTACAATATTTTACAATGAAACTGAATTTCCTGAAAGTTCTGTGCTTAAGCAGAAGACTCTGTACAACATTGTATTCATCTGTCTGAATTTTTAGACTGTGCTATATCCAACAGTTCCAGGATTTTGAATCCTCACACCCTGGTTAACCTGCCTGTAGTGCTTTTCCATTCTTTTCTCCAAAATGATCACCTTTTCACAACCTTTTACAGGTACCACTTCTGAGTTCCAATCACTGCCACCCAGAAATGGCAGCTGTGCAGAGAGCGCAGATTGCCCCATAGTTGAGACTTTTATCCTGCACTCTCCCCAAACTTTCCCTCTTTTAAAGGGTTAGACAGTGATTCATCACTGCTGTGACTATCTCTACTTCCAGCTGAATCAGGCCAGGTGGGATAGAGTCATGTGGCCATGGTGCCAGCAAGGTCAAATACTATCAGCCATACATGAAGCACCACTAGTGGTACTAGCTTGATTAAAAATACTGTTCTGTTGCATGCTGTGATTATCTGAACAACTTGCAGCTTTTCTCACTAATGTACATTTTCCTGGTTCCTAATAGTAGTAATTTTTTTTAAAATAGGCATTTTTGGTCATTAGAAAATATTTCCATTTGGTATCTTAACAGCACAACAGTGATCTTGACTCTATTCCTGAGATGTGGTTATCAGAAGCCTAAGAATTTATTGGCACCCTTCAACATGACACAGTTTATGAACAGATATGCTCAGGATTGCAACAGATGACATCTCTACATGCTTTACTCATGTTTATGCAACAAGTTATGCAAGAGTTGTCTTTGGTATTTGCATAAATTATTAGATTTTAACAGCAAACTCCTTTGCCAAGTCTGACTGTCCTCAGGGTGGGTGCATCTCTGTGTAGCTTGGGATCTTTCATCACACTGGTCCTAAGCAGGGAACATTGTATAATTAGTATTCCCTAGTACAGTGCTTCCGTAACTGTGAGCCATGGCTCCTGGAGAAGCCATGGAATCATTGCAAAAAAAACAACAAACCACCTATTGTAGCCTTAATGGGGAGCTTGAACCTGTAGGGTCAAGGGAGCCACAGTTGAAAAGGTTTGGGAACCACTGGCTGAGTATAAGGGATGGCTTGTGATAGTGTTGTAATTTGAAATTCGAAAATACTCTTGAGTAGATAGGCTTGTGAGTGTTGTGATCAGCTATTTGAAAAGTATGTAAATACTCTTGAGTAGACCTAGTCCTGATGCATGGTTTATACAACAGAGACTTCTTAGATTAGATGAGCAGAAAAGTAAGCTAGAGGTCAACAGTGCTCATGCTGAGAAAAACAGGCACATCATCATGTTCCATTTTCAAGTCAAACAAAACAATTAGAGATAGATTTACCAGGAAAAAAAAGTGTAACCATCTTTAG
Source organism: Lerista edwardsae (assembly GCA_029204185.1). Taxonomy (NCBI): domain Eukaryota; kingdom Metazoa; phylum Chordata; class Lepidosauria; order Squamata; family Scincidae; genus Lerista; species Lerista edwardsae. The sequence goes on along the minus strand of JAJKFI010000043.1, from coordinate 3,428,785 downwards.
GGCCAACATTCCAGAACCAGGACAATGCAGCTCTGAGATAACGGAACAAACATTCCCACACATTGGACCTCTGTGACTGCCCCCCCCCAACTGCAGGATGCGGCACATGCCCCATTGACACCATAAGAACATAAGAAGAGGCCCACTGGATCAGGCCAAAGGCCCATCTAGTCCAGCTTCCTGTATCTCACAGTGGCCTACCAGGTGCCTAAGGGAGTTCAGTAGACAACAAGATGCTTGCATCCTGTTGCCACTCCCTTGCACCTGGCATTCTGAAGTACCGGATGTCAAGTACCACCATGTCAGTGCCGGAAAGTTGATTAGGATTGCACTCTTAGACTTTGCCAAAGGCTGATTTTTTTTTTTAAGCATGACATAGGGACTAAATTAAAAAATTAAAAATCTTACTTTTAAATCTATTTAACCATTTTTACAAGCACAGTTTATTTTAATAGCACATTTGATGAAGCATCTATGTTCGTGTGAGTGTTCATGAAGTAAGTAGGAAAACTGGCATTTTTTCTTGAAGACGATTATGGTGAAAAATAAGTAGCCATTTATGCCTTCTACTGTAAATAAACCAGAATAGGTCCATCACTGCAAAAGGGTCACACATTAAAAGTCAAAGAGAAGCCTATACACTCAGACGCACATTAAATAAAAAAGAACAAGGTATATAGAACATGCTGACAAACTAAAAAAAGTTCAGTTTCAACCCTGTTCCTTACGAGTGTAATGGTGCAAATAATCCTTGTTTACATTACAAATAGACTCTGGAGTGAAATTTGCATTCATTCACAGTAAGGCTTTCAAGATATATGAAGTTTTATAGCATTTGTATTTTAAGGATTTAGGGCAAGTACATGTTTTCTACTAAATAAAAAGTTAGTACTTAAAAGGTTCAAAAATATACCAAGTGATTTTTTTTTTTACATAAATAAATTATTGATTTTGGATTTAACAGCTGAAAAAACCTCTCTGCTTCCACTGGAGGCAAAACTGAACAAAATGTTAGTTAAACAGCGATAGCAGCATTTCTAAGAAATCTGTCAATAGTGATACAGTATCTGTGCCACAGCGTGCTATTAAATAGGGCCTATGTCATTCATTTTTTTTGAAATATCATAATCAATTGTACAAATTGCTGAAATTGATTCCAACCCAATAAAACAAGAATTAATTCACTGCATCATACAGACTTAATTTTAGTTCATGAGTAACAGACTTCTTTGAGATGCTAATTTAAACATGTACATACTTAATAATCCCAAATGTATAAAAGACAATGAAAAAAGCATCATAAATAAATAATGCAAACTGAAATAGTTATGTCAAAACATTTGGACCATCTGATAAATTAGCAAAACTGTAACAGAAAAAAGTAAAAAATACAGTAAATTGTGACAAACCCAATGTGAAACTGAGTACTAGCATACACTCCGAAGCCCCTCTAAAGGTCTGCCATTTAAACATCGCACCAAGAAGTGTTTTTTTTCAAGTCTCAAACCATGAGCTGTAAATTAAAACAAGCCCAAGTGAAAGAAAAGTAACTTAGGAGGGGGGGGGGAAGAGGACTTAATTGCCTGTGGAGAGTGTTTCAACACACTGAACTTTGGAAACTTGTTCATGTTTTTAAAGAGTTTCATTAAAAACACTAAATGTATGTCGGAGATGTTGGGAAGTATTCAACACTGCAAGGGGTCAGGAGGAATGGAAAGAAGGAGCAAAAATGTTTTCTTCACAGTCTAATGCTAGAAATGGAGAATAAACTCAAGCTTTGAAACTGTCCTTGTCAAAGGCCATCTAAAATAAAGAAGTCCAGTATACAGCATTTTAAAATTCTGTTTTCAAAAATAACATTTGTCAGGGGAGAAGAATTATGAAAACTCAAATCCAATTTTCACATAAGAAAATTAAAGTGAGTGGTCTGTTGTTAATGGAGAAAAAAGTTTTTCAAGGTCTTTTGTGAGAAATGAATAATAGCAAAATGAAAAAGCAACTGGTGGTTAAGCCTCTCCCCCACCGCTGCAAAAACAAAAAAGAAAAAGATGTGCGTCTATTTCTCAGTAGAAGGCCAGAAATGGCCTTCTAAGAATCAGAGAAAGGGCAACTGAAATGCACCTTAACATAAAACAAGATTTGGTTTTAGAAATATAAAAGTTCAATTAATCTTTTCACTTACAGCAGTTTGTTTTCCAAAACTTTGTAGTGTGAATAGGAGAAAATTATATATCTACCATTAATGCCTTTTTTTAAAAAAGAAATGAATATATGCATTTTCAATCATTAGTTATATACTTCTGTCTATACTACTATTCTAGTAACCATGATAAAATAGGGAAATACTTTAAATCAAAAAATACACATTAGCACTTACTATAACTGTGCTTTTTACCCCAAAATACAAGATTTTTTTTTAAATTCAGTGTCATTGTAAAAACATCTACCTTTTCCTGTGTTTGTGTTTCTATCAAGAGAGAAGCACGTTCTTTTTTTATTTTTTGTTTTTGAACAAGCAAGCAGTTTTGGGGATGACCAAATACTTATTTACTACTGTTTGGGGGAAGACGGATGGGGTGGATGGAGAGCTGAACAAGAATTCTGTGCCTCACAGAAAATTGCTTCTCTCTCTGGCAAGACCCTGCAACTATGAAAATGTCACCATAGTTTTCTAACCAGGAATTAGGTAGATAATATTACGTAGAAACACAGGTTTTTATGAAGTTGACGGGACAGAGAGCAGTAACAAATATTTATGGGATGAGAAACTTACAAGCCACAATATTTTTTTCAAAGAAAAAAGTTCTAATTGGTATCTTTAATTTCTCTTAACCTCCTCCTCCTCCTCTGCTGGTACATCATGTTCATTCTCTGCTGACACAGATGGAGTTTGTTCTGTACAGTTTTGATTGTTTGCATGTTCCTTGTCAGCCAGCATGAGAGTTTCTGGTACTGGATTTGCTAATTCCCCTTTAGTTTTCTTTCTCTTCCGCTTCTGGTTTTCTAGGTTTGTTGCCTCTGAGTGTCTGGTTTGCTGAAGGCCTGGCAATGCCATGCCAATACCAGGAGAAAGAAACATTGAAGGATAGATAAGTCCAGATGACATTCCTGGAATAAGAAATGGGTTAAAAGCTACAGGACTACTGGTAGTTATTGCAGGTTCTGACTGATCAGAAAATGAACTAGGACCAGACTTGTCTTCAGAAATAGTTTCTGTTTTTGCGCCTTGGCCACTCTGTTTGTCTTCAGCATCCTTTTCTGCATGTGAAGTACCACTTTTAGTTGTGCTTGCTAAAGAGTTTGGAGCAGCTGAAGAACAAGTAGTTGCCATTGATGGATTGAGAAGTCCTCCAACACCAAACATTTGTGGTACGGCAGCCATGCCTGGCAGCATCATTGGTAACATACTCAGAGTGCTTTTGACATCCTCGCCAGCAGGCACTGCTGCAAATCCAGCAGGAAATCCAACCAGCCCAGTTAAAGGAATGCCTTGCATGTTTCTCACATTTTGAAGTCCTACTAAATCCATTCCAGCAATAAGTCCATTCATGAATAATGGTCCCATTCCAGAAGATGCATCTGCTACTATGCCAGGAGCTTTGAAAAGTTCACTTCTTGGCCTCCTTCCTCTCCGTCGAGGCCCAGCATCTCGGAGTACAGGCTCAGTGAGAATACGATTAAATTTGCTTTCCGGTAAAAAACCCTGAAAAAGAAACAAAAAAATCCAAACGTTATCACCATCCTAAAGAGCTCATTCTATTGCTTGTGCAACTTCATGTATATATGAATACTAAGAGGAATGTAGCTAATTAAATCCAATCAACAGGACATTGTTAATGTAAATACAGTCCCTCTCTGCAGAATTTTCTCCAACAGAATTTTGAATGAAAACCTGTTCCTGGACTTCATAGGTAAAATGACTGAAACATTAAAACTTGCCTTTTCTTGTTCCTTTTACAAGATTAATACTGGTACTATGTGCCTTATTTAAAATTACATCTGATTATCCCTAGCTAATAAATGTATATACATAGGTCTTGCATTGGAAGTGCTAATAACTATCAAGGGCCTCAGTCCTAAGGAAAAGGTTATAGCCTTCATCAGATATTTTGTGACAAACATTTCATGCAAAAAAAAAAAGAAGAAGAAGAAGAAGAAGTGCTTTGCACGTACCAAACAGGGCTGTTTATATCACTAAGGAGGCTCCGAGGAGGCTGCAGGCCTCCTAGACCATCCCAAAGGCTGGTACCACCCCCCTGAGCCCAAGGAAATAAGGACCCCCCTGGGTGCCCTCAGTGCTGCAATCACCACTGCATTGTTGGGCATCCATTCCTGGGCCACTCCCTTAAGGGGAACTGACTCAGGAAAGTTTCCCAATGGTAAGTCATGACTTCCAACCTGGAGGAAAGCATTGGAAAACAATGCTTTGTCTCTAAGTTAGCCTATCTCAAACCTGATCTCAGGTTTGGGTCCCACAGTGCCTCCAATGAAAAAAGAGTAATCATATCATATAACTAATTTCCTCAAGCCCTGAGGCTATTCAAAAATCAGATAGCCTCTAATTGCCCTATAAAGAGCTGAGCTCCTGCAGTTTGCAAGCTTGTGTAAATGTAGGGAGACAAATGTTTGAGCATCTTTTTTCTGATTTTTTTTTCCAAGTCTGCAAATGACAAGTAGTAGGGCACATGAAGGCTAGGTCACATTAAGCCCTTCAGCCTCTCAGGCTATTTATTAGGGCTGCCTCATTAATATAAGAGATATGGATCAAGGTTATTTTGGGGTTGTTGTTGCTTCTGCAAATAAACAAAATATTACTTGTAAATGAACAAATAGGTAACTAAATAGGTTCTTTTTAGGTAACTTTTTTTAGTCTCATAAAGCTAGGTGGATCCCAATAGAGTGTCATTTTAAAACGTGGGTCCCAGTTCTAAAAAGTATGAGAACCACTGGTTTCAGCAATATGAAATCATACCAATCCTATTGGTATCAGGGACGAATGGAGCCCCGAGGGCGCCCATGGCAGGGCGATGAAACCGCGCCTCCAGCACGTTGCCCCACCCCCATGCATCGCCCAGCCACACCTCCCTGCGCCCAGAATAGCTCCATTTTGGAGCCAGGGAGGGCGGGCAGGCCAGACAATGCGCGGGTTAGTCTTCAGACTCTGCGCAATGGCGCCCCGCCGCTGCTGGCGCCCATGGCTCACGCCACCCCGGGCTATACCCTTCCTCTGCCTCTGATTGGTATATGTACTAGAAGTTTTTCTATCCAGCTTAGGTTAAATGCGTTGGAAGAGGGAGAAGAAAATAAAGATGACATGATAGAGATTTATCCAAAATGGATTGAACATTAACTTACTGAAACTTTAACGATGTCAGACCAGTCTGCTGCAACAGCATACTCCACATTTGCATCCAGCCACCTTGGCAACTCCTTCAATGCTGGTGCCATGGCTCCCCCTAACTATAAAACACAGTAAAATATGACTTCTACTACAGAAAAGGTTATGCAAAACTATATAAGCAATATATTAGATAACATCTACCCAAACCCAGTCAAGCCTGATTGCTCCCTGGAAGGACAAATCCTGAAGCTGAAGCTCAAGTACTTTGGCCACCTCATGAGAAGAGAGGACCCTTTAGAAAAGACCCTCATGCTGGGAAAGCTGGAAGGCAAAAGGAGAAGGGGGCGGCAGAGGATGAGATGGTTAGATAGTGTCACCGAAGCAATGAACATGAAATTGGGCGAACTCCGGAAGCTAGTGGAGGACAGGGAGGCCTGGTGTGCTGTGGTCCATGGGGTCGCGAAGAGTTGGACACGACTTAGCGACTGAACAACAACACAACCCAAACCAAAGATCAGATACAGCCAAGTCCTCTCCTTCTATGAACTATTGCTGCTCAAAGTATTCATAAAATGGAAAAAAACCTTAAGTTTTAAAAAAGAAAGGAATTTAGCAAATTAAAATAATTATTTTAGGCTACTATTTTAAGATTAAATGAGTAAACTTTATTAATTTTAAGACTTCTTTTTGAGTTCATTTGTTTTGTGCACAGCAGGCAAAATTTATTTATTCTTGCCTTGGAAGCCTTAAAAGTGCAAGAACTTGAGGATGATAAAAAAAAGCAACACTCCTGTTAACCAGAGCTACATGGGCAGAGCTGAAGTCTTAAAACGGTTTGGACATTCTGGAGAGCCTCTAGAATGTCTTTCTTGCTCCCAATTGCATTACCAGTATTTGGGCCCAATCCTATCCAACTTTCCAGCGCCTATGCAGCATCAATCTCTTAGGACAGCTGAATCAGCGCTGCAAAGTTGGATAGGACTAGGCTCTCTGTCTGCCTTCAGCACATAGTTATAAACCTACCACGTAGCCCATTCCTTATGGTGAGTAAACAGAAACTTCATGCCTAAGAACAGGAGTGACTTGTGACTGAGACATAGAATGAGGATGCGGGACATTTCTGGCTTCCCCCGTTTTCTCTCATGTTTTCTATATAGCCTCTATACTAGGTGCTTTTCTCCAAGATATGTCCCAAGAAAAGCTGTTGTAGTTTCATCCTGTTGACCTCCACAGAACTCCTCTTGTCGAATACTCACTTCCCTCACGTCTCTGATGATGACTGGGAAAATACTACATGGATCATTGCCTTATTCCCACCCAGCAGATGTACACAGGAAGAAAAACTACAGCTAGCCATGTTATGTCAGATTGCTGCAGACTTCTTTTCTGGAGTAAATCTGCTTTCAGAAAATGTGTTCAGATCCAGATGTGTCTCTAGAAAATGGACACTTTTTCTGAATGGATACATTAAGTTAACTCAAGGTATCTTAACTGTCCAGAAAATGGACACATCTGGACACAAAAAAATGTGTACAGATCCTCCTATTTTAACAGCTATTTTTTCATGCGGGCAGTCCAAATGTGCAAAACACACATTGCTTTACTTGGACAAGGAAAGATAGACTTGAACAAGATTGCGGAAAAGTGCTGTAAATGCTTCTGCTTACCCGCCGTCCCGTACCCTTATGGACCACAGGCACTCGTTCCTCTCCTGTGAGAGAATTTATGTCCAATTTGCTAGGATCCTTACAGCGCTGTCTCCTTTGTTTAGGCTTCTCTGAAAAATTCTGAAAGTAATAATAGGGAGAATATAATAGGGCAAATAGAATGGGGATTACTTCTATGTGAATATTCAGGATTGGACTGCAAGATTTATACTTACTGTGCCAAAGCCAGGGATTTCAAGAGTGTAATCAGACTGCTGTCTCAACCAGTCCAGAAGACTCTTGTTTGGAATAACCTTCTCTGCCTGGACATTAGTGATTGGCTGCTGAGTTGAGGTAGTGATGGCTGGTCCATCAGGATTAGCATTACTTGGTACAGCCTGGGCTTGATCTTCCTAAATAATGTAATGGGAAATAAAAACAGTTCTGTTGAGATGCAGAAACGACATATTTCCTATCCAGCCATGACAATAATTCTGGCCAAATCCAGACTTTTATAGGGATGATCAACTTTATTCAGTCTTAGGGAACAGATCATCCCTGCAAAAACTGCTTGAGGATAAGACAAGCAATATCAGTACCATGATGTCACCAGGTAAAAAAGTGAATTTGCGATCACTTCCCCTAGGGTTCCTGTTTTCACACAAAGGCACACACACTATAACAGGGCCTATGCATCCCATCTGAATGGGGGTTGTTTGTACTGTATCCTGTTTCATATTGTGTCACCTGTGCAGATTCTTTTAAGTTTGTCACAGTACTATTTGTACCTGCATCAATAAGCACAGTCCTGCCCGGCCTATGGTGTTGATTGCACTGAATTAACCTACTGAAAGTAGCTGTATGGTGATTTTGCCCTGTCATCTTCCCTATGTTGTTCTAAAAATGGGGAGATTTGGACTTATCTGTGAATCCCCCTTCTCAGTAGACTCCACATCAATGGCTGACCTGATGTGAAGTACCCACTGGAGAATGAATGCCCATGTGGTCAAATTTATATATAGTCTGAAGCAGGCTACTTGTCAACAATTGCACAAAGCTCAGTTCGATATAAATATGGCCATGTGGGGCAATGGATGACTGACAACTATGGTTCCCTTCTCACTGATGGAAATAGGTACCAGTCCAGCCTGTATATCTGCAAATTTGGAACCTACAGCTTTTATCCACCAGTTCCAAACCCGTGAATTTGTCTGGACCTGGAGCCTCGGAAGGAGACAAGAGCTGTGCTCTGGATGCATTCCAAGGGCCTTCTGAGGGCTAGGGAGGTTGCATGTGGCATCTCCAACCCTCAGAAGTCCCTCAAAGGCCTCTGGAAGCTTGAAAATAGACCCCTGGTTTTCGGTGGGCCTCCTTGGCCCTGAAAAGGCCCTCAGAACATGACTTGCTCCGGTCACCTTCCGAGGGTCTAGAGTGCCCAAATCTGCAGATTTTATTATCTGCACGTTTTGGCATCTGTGGGGATTCCAGGAATACCCCCCCCCCCGTGGATGCCGAGACACAACTGTACTCAATAACAGAAAGGTAGGGCTTGAGCAAGGGTTCAAAGAAAAGGAGAGGCCTTTCATGGGCAGCCAGATTTTATGACCTTAATAACAGTTCTCAAACATAATTAACTTCCAATGGTCCCCTCTGAGCATGTGCTACTATAGCTGATTTAGGGCGCAATCCTATCCTGGTGTTAGGTTGGCACAAGGCCTAGGGGTAAAGAAAATTTAGACCACTCTCGGAGTCAGGGAGGATGGTGCACATCCATGTGCCGACCTCCTTGAGAGTGGTGCAAACGCACTTTATGGCACATTTGTGACACTCCTGGACCAGCACAAGTGCCAGCCTAACTCCAAATTAGGATTGCACCCTTAATTGCTCACACATTGCTACTGCTCACAATTGCTATTACTCACAATTGCTCAAGTGCTACAAAATCTAAATGCTGGTGCAGACATCATTTTGAATTGTTTCATATTTGTTTTTCCATCCGTGAATTAAAATATGTAATCAGAACACTGCAGTTACTTGAAAAAAAAACACCATGAAGGTTTTCTGATCATAGAAGTAGCTGCTACAATCCTCTTTGGGTCTCCATATCAGATGGTAATTCACTGGCAGAAAAACAAACAGGAAATTCTTCAAAAACATAATATCTGCACTGGCTATTTTCACAGGCTATTTTCACAGAAAATGCACTATATTTTCACAGAAAAAAGTAGTCTGACTGTCACATAGACAGACTGTGATTGTTCTCATTAAGGCATGATCCAAGAAAAGAAGCTTGATACTATGTTCTGTTTTGCTGTTTTATTCTTTTTCAAGTTTTGTCACTTGCCCCGAGTCCTTGAGATGAGTAACTGAAATATACAAAAATACTCAATTCTGACACTACACCAGGCAACAGTTCTCCAAAGGAGGACCAGAGTACAAATGGGGGTAGCGATTATTACTCACCAGCAACCCTGTCTGGAGATTTCTTTCTTTCAGTAATATGAGATCTAGCCCTTCCACATTTTTTCTTCTGCCTCGCCTTCTCCTCATGGCAGCATCATCTCTTCGGAGACTCCCATTGACGATCTGTCCAGTGACAGGATGAATTAACCCTGCCTGAAGTATACCGGATAAATCCATACCAAGGGAGCTTTGCAGGGCATTCACTGTTCCTAACTTAGGTATGCTTGTGCCCAAAGAGAAAGGCGAGCTACTTGCTGAGGATCCATCAGGAACTCTTGAAAGATCCACTGTTGTGTCCCGCCAGCCATTCAGAACAATTGAAGGATGGGGGTGGGATGCAACAAGCTGTTCAAGGTTACGCTGCTTGGCATCTCTTTCCATCTCAAATTCATATGGTCGCCGCTGCTTGTGTTCTTCTTTGACAAAGGTGGGAGCCAGGAAACCTTCCTGTGTTGTAAAAACCAAGATCAGAAAGCAGCTCACAGCTATGACTATTGCATATTTAGCTATCTCTCATGCAAGAGAGAAATATAACTTGAGCAGAAATATAACTGAGGACCAAACTAGTTATGATGCCCCATATTCTTCTGCAGCCCCCCCCCAAAAACCTGCACTTAGGTTGCAACATAGGTCAAATCCTTAACCCAAAATCATTTTCCCAATTTGCATTATACCCCCTATCCTGCAACTCTAAATTAAAATGGTGCAGGAAATTCACAGCACAATCAAAAGTATGTCTGCTCAGAAGTTCTATTGAATTCATTGGGGCGTACTCTCAAGTAAGCGTGTACAGGTTTGTCTCCTCAGTCAAGAATCTTCCAATATCCCATCTAGTTTAACCTTGAGGTTATGAATGCTCTGCCATGGCTTCTATACCCAGTATCTAGTTAGGGACAATTTTCAATAGCTAAAATTCAAACATTTTAACCTCTGAACCAGCAACACTATGCTTCTTCCTGCTAAAGGCTCTAAGAGGGTCTTGGACAAAGTGCTTTACTTGGCCCAAAGCAACAGTGTCTCTCAAGGTTAATACAAATGCTCCCAAAATGGAGAAGGCACAGTGAACTCTGCATTCATATATTAGAAACACATTTCTGGGGGCTTCGATGAAAATATGCCTCCTGCCCAATTATCCAGTGTAACAAAGCAATGAAATAGATTCTGAAAATCTTCAGCAAAGAAGATTTTAGTATGGCTTCTGGTGGAAAAGCCAGAATTCACTGCCTCTAGCATATATCAGAGAGTGGTATACAGAGATGTTCAAGAACAAAATAATATATGCTACCATGCAAGAGACAGCTAATTATGAGCAGAAATTTGAACTATTTTATTAAACAGAATGTGTTTAATTATTTCCCCATTATGTAATTTACATCCCATGACTTTCTATAATATTTGTACTCATGGTAGTTTTAACATTGGACAAAGCATCTACACAAGCAGCTCCCCCTATTAGCTCACCTTTTGTATCTGTGCAGCCACCACTCCATTGCTGAAGCTGGTCTCTGAAGCTTCTGGCTCAGTATAGCTGTTCCTATTGCCAGTATTGCTGGATAACACTGGAGTAGGCATCATGCTTGGTATTTCAAATGGCTGACTGGAAGAAGGCCACTTGCCCTTCAAGATGGCATGGCAGATGTTGTCTATGCGGTTAATAATAACTCGATCCTGCCAAAGAACCAGATATGCTTCACCGAGTTGCACAGGTTGGCAGCCTCTCACATGATAGTCCCTAGGAGAACCACCGCTAGTAAACTAATTTAGCTTTAGGAATCTCCTCTGGAGGAGGGCTTTAGTTTGGCTGGATATTGGGTTTACCCCACCTGAAAGATTTTTTACAGTGTCTTAAGCCTGTGCATATTAAGATACAGACACAAGTCACCCCCCAGTAAAGAGGGCTCATACTATTTCATTTCCAACTCTCAACCAAGAAAATACTTGATGCTCCTATACATAGTTCTTTATTTTTAAGGCCTCCTTTGGAAGCATGATTGCAGACATACAATCAAAGGAGGAAGCAGAAAGAGAGACCTATGCACCCTATCTTCCCATTACAACTGCACTTGCTCCTTTCTCCCTATCATAAAGCTGCTCAGTAGAGTTAACTCTCCACAGCAGTATTCAAGGATGGGTAGTAATAATCATAGTGGTGTTCTGCAGCCTTGGATGCAGAAAGAAATCAACTGCAGAAGATCAAACCTCTTCCCTCAATAAGGGAAAGAGACTCTTTAAGAGAGAAAAATTAAGCAACTAAGAGGCTCTGAAATGCTGCTGAAATGCTCTTTGACCTCAAGGTTAGCAAAAGGGGTCAATTACCACTGGAGATGTTTTTTTCAAAAAAAAAAAAAAAGTCAAACAGCAACTTTAAAACTACGAGCACATCTTTCAGAGGAGAAATAACCACTCAGCATATATATAGTTGAACACAAGGGACTAAAGCCCACTGGAATCATACATTCAAATGCTATAAAGCACTACATGTTAATGGCACAAGAAAACTATGGTGATTTAACACCAATGTCTGTTGAAATATGAGAAATTAACACAAGAAGCATAACAGGAGAAAATTCAATCCAGAGACGTTTACCAGAGCTGCTTCTAAAACATTGCCAGAAACAAGTCTTTTCTTCAGAAGCACATATATTCCACTTCACACAACACGTTTTCAAAGAAATTCAGACACTTGCCAGGGGGGTATATGTGTGTCTTTAAAAACAACATGGTAAATGTATCTCAGTCTCTGCCAAGCATTGACCTAAAACCCTTATTCATGCATACTTAAGCTACCAAGCCACCTTAGGCCACTCTGAGAAAGAGTAGAGTGTCTTCTCCTGCAAAAGCTGAGCTATGGTCGGTGCCCGGACATCTTGAAGGTCATCAATCTCTCCAGGCACAGCAAATGTAGAGCTCTTGCTTTCATCTTCTGATAACTTCTCAAAACAATCTAGATACAGTAATAAAGAGCAGATTTTGCCATTAGTGAAGTACCCAGATTATTATTCTTTTTAGCCTCTTCTGGGGCACTGAATGATACTCCCCAACAACAACTAATGTGACACTGTTAAGTGTTCCTTGGATAACCTACACTTAGTAATGCTTACCGTGGGTTATCCCATTGTAATAAACCATAAGAGGCATTGGAATATACAGGAATGCTCACCAACAGAAAGAAATCCTCATGATACTCTACCTTGATTTTGGCTGGTTTCCTCCCTCTTTTCCAGATCTTGACTCTCACATTCTTCTTCCTCTCTTTTTATTTCGTTCCCACAAAGGGGCTGAACTGCAGGACTGTCCCTCTTCCTCTCAGTGTCATCTCCCCAGGGATCCATGTCCATGCAAACAGGATGCGACTTAAGGAGCTCCATCTGAATTGCTGAAGCCTGGCCATGTACAGAGTGGTGGTGGTGGTGGCAAACCTGGATCGCCTGCAAAGCTGGGATGTGCTCCTCAAGGCTCTCGCATTCAGCCTGATCATCCTCCCCAGCCCCTGGCTCACTATCACATTTGGATGCTGCCTGCCCACTCGAGACAGACTCAACCAGTTCCTTATTTCTTTCCTCCATAAACTCATCCAGTGTACTGAGAATGCAGGAACTATGCTTCTGCCCCTCTTGTGCACTGGCTTTGGTGTCACTGCCAGCTGGGATCTTTAAGCAGTCTCTCAAGTCTTCTACACTGTCAGCTGCCGTCTCCAAATGATCCTCCTCCTCGTCTTCCTCCTCCTCCTCCTCTTCTTCACTGTGGCTCTGACTCTGCACTGATTTCTCCTCCAAGCCCTTCTCATGCAACAAGCCCACGAACCTTTTCTCAGGGTGGACATTTATATCAAAGTTATGAAGACTAGGGCCATACATTCCTAAGCTTAGTACCCCTTCCATGCCATCTCTTTCAAATGGTACTGATCCTGGGCTAGCATATTGATTCTCCTCGTGTTGAAGGGCATCACAGGGTTCTGAGGGCGTTGTCTCCTTGGCTGAAGTCTCCTGGGAAGCATGACCCTCCATTTGGTCACTGCCCAGCTGCAACTGATCCAGGTAGGAGGGATCTCTTGTGGTCTCAGCATCACAGCTAGATAGATCTTCATCCCCATCTATTTTGCCCTCTGCCATTTTGATAGTATTACTGCTGACATCTGTGCAGCTGGGGCTGTCACGGGCAAGAGAACTATGCTCACTGTTGCAGGCTCTCTCATCATACATCATGCACATCAGAGAATCAGGCAAAGAGCTCTCATCATAGTTAATGGAAATCATGCCCCGTACTTTAGACATAAAGTTTTCACAGCTGCCATCCTGAGAGATACTTTCTGTCCGTGAAAGACCATCACCTGTATTTGCTACTTTCATGCAGTTCTCAGTTTCTGCCTCGGCAGATTCACGTTTTCTTTCCATTTGATTGTATGAAGGCGAGCAATACAGTTTAGAGTTTGCCTGATGGTGACAACACAAGTTTTCTGCACCAAGGACTCCTGTCCTTTTGTGCTGAGCATAGTTTCTGTAGGCATCCAGAAATGACAACTGGGGGTCATTCATGATATAGTAGTCTGTGCGGTTCAGCCCATGTTTAGCCATACCAATCAGCAGATCTCGGTCATGCTTACCACACTCCCACCACACAGGAAGGTACAGGCTCGGACGGCAAAGTTTGAGCCGTTCATGTAGCTGTGGGCACCTCAACACTTGCTCGCGCACTTTCCGTAGGAGCTCAATTCTGTACAGCGTCCTTGCCGCCCGCTCTTCTGTGATCGGTTCTACATAGATATTAGGATCTGTTGGACCTACAGATACAGAAAAGGAGGGAAAGTTGGATAAAACCACAAAGAATGTGTTTTTATTGAAATATTACTACCATTTGTTTTGGATTTTAAATCTTTTTTTAATCTATTTTTTGAATGTGTTTTAAACTTACATCTTGTTAATTTAGTATTTTATTGAGTACTGCAGCAATTTTCAACTAGCGGGCTGTAGCACATTGGGGTGTCAAGAATGGTCCACAGGTGTGCCATGCACATTTGGGGGAGGTCATTTATTAGCAAAGCCTTTGGGAAATATGAGTCCCGCACTGGCAGTCTGGTGTGCCTTGTCAATTATTAAAAGATGGTGCGCTTTGACAAGTTTAATACCTTGTCCATGTGACACGAGATAAAAAAGGATGAAAATAGCTGGCATATATAAGCTGCCTTGAGCTTTTGGATGGGCAGAGTAGAAATGTTTTAAATAAATTAATTAAATAAAAATAATCAAAGAACTGCAAGTAAATTACAAGTGTGAGGATACTTGAGTCATAGTTACTTGGCTATTGTATATGTAAACCGCCTTGAGTCCAGTGAAATCTGGAGAAAGGCGGTATAAAAATGCATCAAATAAATAAAATATTGATCTTGCCTCTTGCTTAGCATTGCCTACAGTGTCTTCAAAAAGAAGCTTAGGAAATGCCTCAGGAAAAGTAGGGTTTTCCCTGGGATGCCCTGTGTCAGCAGATGGCTTCTAGTGTACAGTGGTTCGACAATACTCCCTGCTATCCATACAGATAAATGGAGAACCCGTGCTGTGCTTTGGCTGTGCCACATGGGAGCACCTGATTCTCAAGATAAATAAAAGTGGTAACAAACCCAGCTCTGTTGCAGAACTTTTACTTGGAGCTGGGACCCAGCTGGGCTGCATGAAGCCTATTTGATATGCACAGCAAGAAAAACCTAATTGATGTGAAGACAATGCTGCAGTTGGGCAGCAAACAGCCAGCGAGAGAGCAGAGTTGCTCGGTATGCACTTCTCCTTCTCTATCCTAATTAACCAACTGTTTACTCTGTCCCTCATACTAGGATGCTTTGTTAAGTGACCTAAGAAAGTCTCCTCCCCAACATTTTCTTCTAAACATATGACTTTGATCAGTGCAGCAGTTAGTAGACATTTTAAAATTTAAATAATAGTCCCTTGAAACATGGCTATCTAAGGGCCAAATCCTATCCAACTTTCCAGTGCTGATACAGCCATGCCAACAGGCATGCGCTACATTTTGCAGTGGGGGGGGTAGTCATGGAGGCCTCCCTCAAGGTAATGTTTGTTCTCAAGGCTGCACTGCAACTGCATCAGAGCAGGCAAGTTGGATAGGATTGAGCCTTAATTTTTTACTACTAGTAGTTAGTAATTAGTAATCACTACTAGTAGTAGTTATTATACATATGAACAGACAAAGTCTTAAATATGTATATTACCAATTGTTGGCTGGCTTTTTTGCCAGAAAGAAAAAATGCATCCAGAACAAAACACTACTGGACAGCCCAATCCTAGCCTGGGAGCAGGCAGGCTGGCGGGCCTGCACTGTATCCTACGCAGGGTAGGCAACAGTGGGGCCCTAAGGGGCTGTACAGATTGTGCTCTTTTTTTATAAAGAATTGATAACCCTTTACTGACACAATACAAAACTACAAAAGATTAATGTGTTTATTATTGTACATTAACATGTGGTACTACAATAATATTTTTAGATTGTGTGAAAACATTGAACATTTGAACGTGCATGAAATCTGGATCCATATGATGTCATCACACAAAGTGATGTTTTGTGAAGGTATGACGTGTTTGGCACTAGAACAGTGCCTTGGCAAGTGGTAGGCTCTCATTGCAGGAGGTCATTAAACAAAGGTTGGGTGGCCATCTATCTATCGGGGGATGCAGACAGCCTGCATTAGCAGGAGGTAGCACTCAATGGTCTAAATAATAGAGTTGGAAGGGAATTTTAAAAGTGTGGAACTACAAAAATAGCCGAAAAGGTCAGGGATTCATACCCATCATCTTAGAAATTGCAAGTTGGAAGGCTTTCCACTCACCATCTTCTTTCCAGTGGGGTAAGCGACAGACATTCCTGCACATAGCAACAAAGCTGTAGAAATATTTTTCTAGGCTCTCATCAGTTTTCTTCTCCAAACGTGAAATGGATCGGAATTGGGTCCAGTCAAAGATTTTCTTCTCTGGATCATATATCACGCCAAATGAAGAGACGGTACGGTAGAAATCGGCTTGCTCTCTTCTGGTCCATCTGCAGAATGCATTAGGAACACACCATACAACCAAGCTCATGAAACTTGCCATTTCTTCCAATGTGTTCACAATTTTGCATCAGTTCTGATGAGTTGACTGTATTTTTGCCCATTTTAATATTCATATATCAATTTAAAAAATCTAACAGATACTTCTTCATAGTGACAGTGTATAAGGGAAATAAATCATGCTTCAGCCCCTCTCCAAGGTGTCAAGGAGTTCACAGTTGTAAGAGGGCAAAATATAGTCCCCCATCTTACTCCACTCCTGTGAATTAAAAGTCACTAATGGCAAACTAATGGCAACTGAATGCAGATTTCCAGAGAACAGCAAGGAGAGATAGGAAGGCCTTCCTAAATGAGCAATGCAAAGAAATAGAGGAAAACAATAGAATGGGAAAGACTAGAGATCTTTTCAAGAAAATAGGAGATATCAAAGGACAATTCTGTGCAAAGGTAGGCACAATAAAGGACAAGAACGGCAAGGACCTAACAGAAGCAGATGAAATTAAGAAGAGGTGGCAAGAATACACAGAGGAACTATATAAGACCAATCTAAATGTTCCTGATAACCGCAATGGTGCAGTCACTGAGCTCAAACCTGACATCCTGGAGTGTGAAGTCAAGTGGGCTTTAGAAAGCATCACTAACAACAAAGCTAGTGGAGCTGACAGCATTCCAGCAGAATTACTCAAAATCTTAAAAGATGATGCTGTCAAAGTGCTGCACTCCATATGCCAGCAAATTTGGAAAACCCAACAGTGGCCACAAGACTGGAAAAGATCAGTTTGCATTCCAATCCCAAAGAAGGGCAATGCCAAAGATTACTTGAACTACCGCACCATTGCACTCATTTCACATGCTAGCAAGGTGATGCTCGAAGTCCTACAAGCTAGGCTTTAGCAGTATGTGAATCGAGAACTACCAGATGTACAAGCTGGTTTCCGAAGAGGCAGAGGAACTAGAGAGCAAATTGCCAACATTTGCTGGATCATGGAGAAAGCAAGAGAGTTCCAGAAAAACATCTACCTCTGCTTCATTGACTATGCTAAAGCCTTTGATTGTGTGGATCACAACAAACTGTGGCAAGTTCTTGAAGAGATGGGAGTACCAGACCACCTGATCTGCCTTCTGAGAAACCTGTATGCGGGTCAGGAAGCAACAGTTAGAACTGCACATGGAACAACCGACTGGTTTCAATTTGGGAAAGGAGTATGACAAGGCTGTATACTGTCACCCTGCTTATTTAACTTATATGCAGAGTACATCATGAGGAAGGTAGGGCTGGATGATTCACAAGCTGGAATCAAGATTGCTGGGAGAAATATCAACAACCTCCGATATGCAGACGATACCACTCTAATGGCAGAAAGTGAGGAAGACCTAAAGAGCCTTCTGATGAGGGTGAAAGAGGAAAGTGTCAAAATTGGCTTGAAGCTCAACATTAAAAAAACTAAGATCATGGCAACCACTCCCATCACTTCCTGGCAAATAGAAGGGGAAGAAATGGAAGCAGTGACAGACTTTATTTTCCTGGGCTCCAAGATTACTGCAGATGGTGACTGCAGCCATGAAATTAAAAGACGTTTACTTCTTGGGAGGAAAGCTATGGCGAACCTAAACAACTTAATAAAAAGCCGAGACATCATCCTGCCAACAAAGGTTCGCATAGTCAAAGCGATGGTTTTCCCAGTAGCAATGTATGGCTGTGAGAGCTGGACCATAAGAAAGGCAGAGCGCCGAAGAATAGATGCTTTTGAATTATGGTGTTGGAGAAGACTCTTGAGAGTCCCCTGGACTGCAAGGAGATCCAATCGGTCAATCCTCCAGGAACTCAAGC
This sequence comes from Lerista edwardsae, assembly GCA_029204185.1. NCBI lineage: Eukaryota > Metazoa > Chordata > Lepidosauria > Squamata > Scincidae > Lerista > Lerista edwardsae. The sequence continues at coordinate 3,410,453 of JAJKFI010000043.1, read as the reverse complement.
CTGATTGCTCCCTGGAAGGACAAATCCTGAAGCTGAAGCTCAAGTACTTTGGCCACCTCATGAGAAGAGAGGACTCTTTAGAAAAGACCCTCATGCTGGGCAAGACTGAAAGCAAAAGGAGAAGGGGGCGGCAGAGGATGAGATGGTTAGATAGTGTCACTGAAGCAATGAACATGAAATTGGGTGAACTCCGGAAGCTAGTGGAGGACAGGGAGGCCTGGCGTGCTGTGGTCCATGGGGTCGCGAAGAGTCGGACACGACTTAGCGACTGAACAACAATGGCAAACAGATAAGCCAAGAGCCCGGTCTAGCTCTTAGTTCTTTGGCTTACTTTTGACTACATCTTCTATAAGATAAGCTCCTTCTCAGTCTGTGTAGAGAACATCTCCTGCCCAGCCAGACCATTGTGTGTGTGGGGGGGGGGGGGGGCTTGAATCAAGCTAGAACGTATAGAACGTATATGGGTTTCCAGGAACAAGGGTAGCATCTGCATGATTCTGGTTAACAAGACAGCATGCAAACTACAAATCAGTTAACTCATGGGACAAGTTCTCAGTGTTTTTTGCTCATTTATATATAAGGGGACCTGGCCAAAGAAGGTGCCTGCCAAAGAAGTTCAGGTCTGCCATTTACAACCTGCTGTTTTCCATTACCGTTTCTGCATTTCCTTGTGCACAGGATCCATCTCACTGGCTCTTCTGAACATCTCCTCTTGCAGCCAATAGCCATGGTTACAAGGCCCCATTATTTCAGGCCTCAATGGCAGCTCTTTACGGTTGCACCGCTGATAAACAGTGACAAGACGCCGCAATCTGGCTGTGAGGGCAGATGACACAGGCCAGCTGGATTTGTCTGAGTCGGAGCCATCCTGGGCTTCAAACATCAACAAGGTAATTAGTACGTCACACAATCCCTGTAGTGTTCTTGCGCAGGCTTCTACTGATTCATTAAATATTTCATCCCACCTATAAATATATGAACAAAGTATCTTGTCCGCTCCTTCATACTGTGGGTGGGACAGGCATCTAGCCACCAGTATCTGTGTCCTTGTAGCTCAAAATCCATTGACTTATCGTATTTGTTTGTATTATTCTGCTTTGCTTCATTTTCCTTTCCTACTATGGACATAAATAATGGAATTCTTACCTGAGAATATCCTGTTGTGGGAGGAGGAAGGGGGAGGCACTTGTCACGACATGGGTTGTCCCTCCCACGCATGAGGCAGGGCCGGACTTAAAACATTGTCTCCACCTCCTGGGAGGGCAGCCCATCCCCAGTCCAGCTAAGAAGAGCTGGAAAATAGGAGACCCTCCACCACCGCCTTCAGGGCGGCACACGGCCTGCCACGCATGTGCAGGAAAGAAGAAACATAGAAAAAGGCGCTACTGGGCAGCAGAGAAACACAGAAAGGAAAAGAACTAACACCAGACAAACCAATTTCAGTGGGCAAGGTAAACTCCCCACCCAGGCCCCTACCCTCTGTCACCCCCGTTAATTGCCGAGCTCCAATGTGGTGGGTCGAGTGCCTCCCCCTTCCTCCTCCCAGAACAGGATATTCTCAGGTAAGAATTCCATTTTCTCTGTAGGAGGAAGGTGGAGGCACTTGTCATGACATGGGACGTACTTGAGCAGCCCCTCTCAGTCTTCCAGAACTCCCTAGTTCTGTCTATGTAGAATCTGCGAGCCCTGTGTAGATCCAGGTAATGCCAAGCTCGCTCTTTGGGGTGACTGGAGTTAGGACAGAAGGACGGTAGTGACAATTCTTGGGCCCTGTGGAGCCAGGTGTTAACCTTCGGGATGAAGGCGGGATCTGGTCTTAGAACCACTCTGTCCTTGTGGAAAATGCAAAGGTTAGAATTAATCGACAAAGCCCCCAGCTCAGACACCCGCCTAGCCGAAGTGATGGCTACCAACAGTAGCGTTTTGACAATTAGCTCTTTAAGATTTATTTTGGCCATAGGCTCAAAGGGCGGCCTCATCAAGGCCGATAGAACTTTGTGCAAGTCCCATGTAGGGGACCGTGGGGGAACTGAGCAGTGCCACCCCCGAGGAACCTTTGAATGTGCGGGTGTGACTTGCTACTACCACCTGAGCCTGCTGCTAAGGTACTGGTTATGGCCGCTGCTTGCCTGCGCAATGTGTTGGCGCTCAGCCCCATTTCCAGGCCATCCTGTAAGAACTCCAGGATGTCCCTGATCCTACGCTTAGAGGCCAAGATACTTCTGCCCTTGCACCAATCACAGAACTTCCTCCAAGTGGACCCATAAGATCTCTTGGTGGATGCCCTCTTTGAGGCCAGGAGGGTGTCCATCACCCTTTTGGAATAACTCCACCTATTCAACGCTTGCCGCTCAACCTCCACGCTGTCAACCGGAACAGCCCCAGTTGAGGATGGAGCAGCGGGCCCTGATGAAGAAGATCTGCTCTCTCCGGCAGACACCACCATTCCCTGCTTTGGAGCCTGAGCACCTCTGGGAACCAGGGTCTTCTTGGCCAGAAGGGCGTGATGAGGATTACCTCCGCCCTGTGAAGTTTTATCTTTCTGAGCACCAGAGGGAGAAGCAGGAAGGGAGGAAAGGCATACAGCAGCCCCCTCGGCCACTCGCTTTGAAGGGCATCTATGCCCTCTGCCCCCTCCGTCTCTGCCCTGGTGAAGAACTGGGGGAGTTGGTGGTTGGACTTGGAGGCAAACAAGTCCACCTGCGGCCTTCCTAACCTTTCACTTATCTTCTTGAAGACCTCAGGGTGATTTGCCACTCTGCTTCGTTCAGCCGCTGCCTGCTCAGCCAATTGGCCGCCTGATTGTCTGCGCCCACTAGGTGTTCTGCTTTTAGGGAGAGCAGGCGAGTTTCCGCCCATAAGAACAACAGGGTGGCCTCCACCATCAGGCTTTGGACTTCATACCCCCTTGGCGGTTTACATAGGCTTTGGCCGTCATGTTGACTGTGCGAATCAAAACATGAGACCTGGAGGGCCTTTTGAAAATTTAATAGAGCCAATCGAATCGCCCACAGTTCCAGCCAATTGATGCTGTGCTGCCTGTCCACCCCTGACCAGGTCCCCTGCATTACTACCCCCTACATGTGAGCCCCCCAACCCAGGAGGCTGGCATCCGTAGTCACCACCACCCTCTTTGGAAAGCTCATGCTGACTTCCCAGGATAACTGGGCTAGGCTCAGCCACCACCCCAGGCTCTGGGGTAGGTGGTCTGGAATTTTCAGGAGGAGATGGGGCTGACTCTCTCCAGCGCATAGGGACTTAGCACCATCTGAAGGGGACGCAATCGGAACCGGGACCAGTCCACAATGTCCTGGCAGGACACCATGAGCCCCTGCAGCCCTGCTAAGGACATCAGGTCCATCCGTGTTGTGGCTCAGTTCGAGCGAGCTCCTCAGCCCAGAAGCATGTAGCCCTGGCCATGATAGAATTAGTGGCCGCCGCTCAAAGTGCCTGTGAGGACGTCTCAAAGTTCCTCTTGAGGGAAACCTCCACCCGTTTATCACGCCTATCTTTTGGTCCCCCCTCCCCCTCGGAGGGGAGGACCACCGAGGATGAAATGGCTGCCATGGGTTCGTTTACTAGGGGCACCTTGAGGCACTGCATGGTCTATTCTGGCAGGGTGTATAACTTGTTGACCAAACATGAATTGTGTTTGGGGTGGATGGGCTGTGCCCACTCTTCCTCAATAGTTCTTTGGAAGGCTTTTGGAAAAGGTACTGTTTCAGGCTTTACTGGGCCCAATGGAAAAAGGAGCTTAGCCAATGATGTCATCCGGGCGCGCCAGGAACCGGAACGCCCGGATGATTGACAGCCCCCCGCCCCTATGGCGGAGGGCTGCCACGCCTCCCTAAGCCTCACAGCGCCCGAATAGCTCCATTTCAGAGCAATTCAGGATGCGAGGGAGGGCGGGCGGGCACAGCAGCAGCTCGCCCGTCCTCTGGAGAGGCGGCGCGGCCCAGGCCCGTCCGCAGAACTAGCGGAACGGTGTACTGGGCCGTTCCGCCTGGATGGCACCTCTGAGCTTAGCCCTGTGAGGCGTGGCAGAGCCCTCCAGAGCTTCTGCTGCTAGATCCAGGGCTTGCGTGGCCTTAAGACAGTATCCTTGGGAACAAATCAATTGGAAAAAGTCTGTCCAGGTTTTGTTTGGCCTGATCCTCTAGTTCATCCTCTCCAGAAAGCTCCCCCTCCTCCTTGTCTGAGGAAGATGAGGTGGAGCTAAGCTCATAAGCGGCAGAGGCCTGCCTGCTGTGGAGCGAGGCCTTATCCTTGTGGGAGAGAAGCTTGTCTCTCTTTGCCCTTTTAGAAGTGGGCCTAGAGACCCTCCCCCCTCCCTCCACCCCTGAACAATCTGAGGACTCCAGAGATGGGCTTGGAGTCATCTTGCACTTGGCTTTTCAGGGGGAGGGAGGATTGGGAGTTTTGCAGGCCCTGATGATAAGAGGCAGTTGCTTTTTTTTTTTTTTTGCACGGGCTCGCGGCAGGCCTCCAAGTGCACCGCTGCCTGTAGTGGTGCAGTCACCTCTGTATCTGTGGGGCTGGGGCTAGCAGCTGCTCCGGACCCCGACTCTCTGCCCGCCCGTCGGCGTGTGCATGGCTGCTCAATTGGGCGAGACGCTCCCTCTCCTCTCCAGAACAGCGCTGATATGCTGCAGCGCTTCGCGCGCCTGGCTCCCACAGCGGCCAGGCCGTGCTGGTGAGACCAACCTGCAAGCCTCCCCATTCGCTTGCAGTGGGTCAGGAAAAGAGGGGAGTCAGGAAAGAGGGGAGGTCAAGAGGAGAGCAGAGGGAAAAGTAGGAAAAATTTAGGAAGGAGGAAAAGGAGGTAGAGATGAGCTCTGGGAGCTCTCCTGAAGTGTGACCTAGCTCTGTGTGAGGCAGAGCCGGACTGGGGATGGGCTGCCTTCCCAGGAGGTGGAGACAATATTGAAGTCCGGCCCTGTCTCATGCATGGGGGGGGGCAACCCATGTCGTGACGAGTGCCTCCCCCTTCCTCCTACAGAGAACTGAACATTCTCATTTTCCATCAGTATGGTTTTAGGGGACTGATAAAAACAGAGGAACTCCACAAAAGGGGTGAAGCAACTATATTTTTTTCTGTGGGGCTTCAGTGTTGTACAATAGAGAAGGAGGCTAACCAAAGTTGATCTTAAGTTTTTGGTTAGTTAAGAAAGCTGTGCAAAGCCTTTCTTTTTCACAAAAGGCCTTCAGCAATTTATTTGAGATTTACTGACTGGTTTTATTGTCATGTTTTACAGAATCCTGTCAAAAAATATGTAAACATGCATTCTGATGTGCATTTCCTTATTTTAAACCACTTTTGAGTTGTTCAGAAGGAAAACGCAATAAAAAAACTTTTTAAATAAAACAAATAAAGAATGCTGTTATTTAGAAGATATGCATCTGAGATTATTTTTAAGTTACAAAGTGCCTGAACATTTAAGTTATACATTTTAATAATATATTCTGCTATCATTTGAAAAATAATGTGTTACGAACACATACTGTATTCACAAGATAGTATAGTTGTCTATTCTACCAATTAATGCCACCATATTTCCTGGGGTCCCAGCATCTTGCCTGAAGGTATGTGAGGTGGCACCCTACCCTGGCTGAGGTAGTTCTGTGCTTGGCCAATGCCTACATGGGAGACTGTGTGGAAACCCCAGGTGGATTTTCTTGAGTTCCAGCATGGAATAAAAGCAAAAGCAGGATATAAATGCAATCAAAAGCTACACAAACATTCCCTAGAACATCCAGATACCCAGCCTCACCTGCCACACTTTCATCCTTCTTTTCAGTGACTTCACCAGAACAATCTGAAGTCTCCTGTGGAAAAACACATCCACCTCAACAGAACTTATTACCAATGGGTTGTGGGACAAACGCTAAAAAGAAAAGTGTATCATCAACCAAGACTGAATGTTTTGGCTCATTTCTACATATCCTTGAAATACGCATTAAGGCAGTGGTCTGGGAACAGGGGTAAATTACCCCAAATGGGGTAAAAATGGAATTCCTGTGGGTAATGGACGGTCACGCTGCCAAGACACAGCCAGGCATGCATATGAACCTATATGCATGCCCGGCTGTGTCTTGGCAGCGCAACCGTCCATTACCCCCGTTCCGGTTCCGTTGCTGGCTGGCTGGCTCCGTTTTGTTTTGTTTTGTTCTGCCCACTTTCACTGGCCGGCAAAACGCACCCCAGACTGCTCTGTGCGGGCTCTGCTTTTCACACCATGGCAGTTTAGAGCACGTGGACACAGCGAGGAGAGCGGCGGCGCGTTGGACCTGAGCAGCAGCGGAGCAGAGCGGCAGTGAAGAGGCAAGCCAGGGATGGCTGGGCATCGGAGGTGAGGGAAGGCACGCGTCTTTCCCCCACCCCCGCCTCCATTGCCCTGCCGGGGCACGCGTCTTCCCGCCCCCTCCGTTGACAAAATCAAATCTAACTAAGCAGGTTAGATATTTACAATAAGAGTAAGATTAAAAAATATTTAAAGAACTTTCCTAACTCTCCCAAACCCTTTACAACTTCATATTTACATAGCATTAATTAAGCTCATTAATTAATCAAATAAAAAGCAATGAGTTCCAATATGTAATTTTTTTCTTTTGTTCTGGGGGGGGGGGTAACGTCGGCATATCTAAATATATTTTGGGGTAAAAGGTAAAAAAGTTCCCTGACCCCTGCATTAAGGTGATTATTTTAGAATATTGTTTACAGTTATGGGTGCTGTAGTTTAAGTGAGATATTGAGAAAATGCAGCAGATCCAGAGGAGAGCAAATAGGATGATGAAGGGGCTGGAGACCATGCCCAATGAGGTCAGGATGAAGAAGTTGGGCATGTTTGCAGAAGAAATAGTTAGGAGGTGATATAATAACTATAAAAATCTGAGGGCGGAAGATGAAGTGATTTATTCTCAATTGTTTTGGAGGGTAAAAGTCAGTTAAATGGGTTTAAATTACAAGGGAAATTTCAATTAAATATCATAAAAAATTTCCTGATGGTACACTGCTCAGGTGTGGAACAGTCTGCTTGAGAAGGTGGTAGACTCAATTGTTGGAGGTCCTTAACCAGAGGCCGAATCGATCAGCAATCTATTAGTGATATTGTTGTGGACAACCTGCACTGGCAGGGAGTTGGACTTTGTGATCTTGTTGGTCCCTTCCAACTCTATAATTCTCCTTCACCACTATATGCAACACAACAGTAAACGAACCACTATGAACCTACCCAAGAAACACTTTTTTTTAATGGTAATGTTGATGCAAAGACTAAGCTTTGCAAGGGGATAATTGTTGATTATGTAGCTCTAGGCATATCACATAAACTAAGAGTGGAACAAAGAATAAGCAGTCAATTTGTGGAATCTGGCAAATCACACGTACCTCCTGCTTCTGCAGCCTGTCCAGCTTGTCTGTACTGCTCTCTTCTTTATCTATATTCCCGCTAAAGAAAATAATGAAACAGTGATTGAGTCTGTAGAGATTTCATAAGGGATGACCAGATATTAATTCCTTTGCCAGACAAGCAGTACTGGCTATACAGCCCAAGCTATTAGAAAGATATCTGCTCTGTCAGAGTCTCTGTATATAGCACAACCATCAATGGGTATCCTGCTTCTTCATCTTCTGCAGACTCAAAGTTCTGTGAGAACCCAAAGTATATAATATTCTGCTGTTTTGTTTTTAATGTAATTTCATGTTGTAAGCTGCCTTGGATGCCCATGGGGTAGAAAGGCAGGATATAAAGCCTATAAATAAATAAATAAATAAATATAACCTGGTTTTTAAATAGCTTGGATATGACTCCCTTGAATGTAAGGGGATGCATGTATGATACACACCTACTGTAGTCTATATGTATTTTACATAAGCCCAGGTTTCCTCATCCGCCAGCATCATCCTGAAAGTGGATGCAATTCTAATCACCAAGAGCCTCTAAGTTCTGCTTTCATAGTGACACTGCCACTTAGGCAGTCACTAATCCTGTTCTGGAGGTATGTCCTGTGCTTCCCACATTTAAGTCTGCACCTACAGCCAATGAACTGGCTTACACAGGCTTACCTTTCTGGAGCATCCTGCATTCCATCAACGACACTCTGGTCCCCTGATAGCAGCATCTCATCTGGCATGCCTACCTTCTCAAGGAAGCAGAGGGCTGGGTCAGCTCGCATAGCACTGTACCGTTCATAACCTGTCAAAATCCATGAGAAAAATCTGAGGATATTCCTTTGAGTATACTCAGACGTGACTCCTACTCCCTTAATGTCCACATAAAAGGCAAGAAATAGCAGAAGGTATGATGGGCCTGCCTACATAATCCAGTGCTGTTGCTGAGTAAGCTAATACTATTGCAGATGAACAATATGTGTGGGCAAGAAATCTTGTGACGCAAGCAACAACCAAAGGAGGGCTCAATAGGATTGATAATGCATTTAGCACATGTACACTCCTTTCAAGTGTGTAAAGCACTTCACACATATTACCCTGAAGTTGTCTGTACAACAAATCTGTTATAGTAAGCAGATACCCACATAGCAGCTGGGGACAGTACACAGGGAAGGAGTAGCTTGCCTAAGGCAACCTAGTGAGAATTCATGGCAAAGAGGAAGTCTTGATTCACAACTCAGGGTGCAATCCTAGATGCGCCATTAGGTCAATGCTAGCCGCCTGCATTGGCCCAACAGCACATGTCAGTGCTGGTGCCGTTGGGCCGACACTAGCAGCAGTGTCGGTCCAAAGGTGCCATCGCGAGGCCCCACTGTACCACTTGTGCACCAGCCAAACCCGGCTGGCACAAGAGTGGTTCTGGGTGGAGGGAGTGCAGGAGGAACTGGGGGGTGGGTGTGCCAGGAGGTGTACCAGCCTGGGGAGGGGGTTGGGATGCGGCCATTAGGCCACATCCAAGCCTCCATCCCCAGGCCGCTTTTCCCCAGGCAATGCAGCCCTGATTTGGGCCACATGGCATCCTCAGCTCTGCGCCTGCTATACAGGGCGCGAATCTGCCCCTGATCTGGGGAGGCTCCTGAGTGCTCCAAAGCTGTTCTGGATAAAAGCCCACCGGCCTCGCTGTTCCAGCACAGCTTCAGATTGCATCCTTCGTCTTGTAACCACTATGCTTCCTCCTCCCATGACATCCCAATAAAGGTTACAGAATCTAGGTTTTCTTGGTACAGAAATTAGATGTATTTTTTTAAGTGCACAATCCTGCTTATCTTTATTCAAAGGAGGAAAAGATCCACTAAGAAGTAAAATAATGTGAAATGAAGTGTAAAACACTTCAGGAAACCATCCAAATTCTGTCTCTTTCCCCACTCCCAGGTAAAGCAGTAGGTCCCCACAGTAGGTCTGTCTATTGACACTCAATCCCACATGCAAGGAAATACCATGTTTGAAAACTCCAATGAGGAGGGATTTATCTGCCTCAGCATTCCACCAATCCACAGGGATCTCCACATAGTCAATATCTGGCAGCAGGACATCCAGATCTCTGGAAGACAGCAAGGAGAGACACAGATTACATTTCTTCAGTCTTCTGCACAGGTTCCAGCATTCCTCTCTTGCCTCCTGTAGCTGGTAACTACTTGTACCAGCTGTGAGTCTAGGTTCTCGCTGTCTACTTCCTGTTCCAAAGCAAAAGGAAGAAAGAGCTCCCTTTTGCAAAGTGTTTGCGAATGAAGGGAGTGCAATGGGTTGGGGGTGAAATTCGAATATGGTTCACTGCTTTTATTACATTTGAAATGTCTTGTGACGGGTTCCACATTCTGATGGTGATCGAAATTTGTGAATAGCTTTTTTAAACAGACTGTTAATTATTTTGACTGTTAAATATTGCTCTTAAAGCAGAAGCCTTTATATTCTGGTTTCTTCTAAGCATACTTAGAAATAAATCCTAAAGATAAAATCCTAAAACACATAGAGGAACAAGTACTGCTAAAAGAAAGTCAGCATGGCTTCTGTAAGGGTAAGTCTTGCCTCACAAACCTTTTGGAATTCTTTGAAAAGGTCAACAGGCACGTGGATGTGGGTGAACCTGTGGATATCATATACCTGGATTTTCAGAAGGCGTTTGACACGGTCCCCCACCAAAGGCTGCTGAAGAAACTTCACAGTCAGGGAATAAGAGGGCAGGTCCTCTTATGGATCCAGAATTGGTTGAGGGCCAGGAAACAGAGAGTGGGGGTCAATGGGCAATTTTCAGAATGGAGAGAGGTGAAAAGTGGAGTGCCCCAGGGATCTGTCTTGGGGCCCGTGCTTTTCAACTTATTCATAAATGACTTAGAGACAGGGATAAGCAGCAAGGTGGCCAAGTTTGCAGATGACACAAAACTTTTCCGGGTGGTGAAAACCAGAGAGGATTGTGAAGAGCTCCAGAAGGATCTCTCCAAGTTGGGGGAATGGGCAGCCAAATGGCAGATGCGTTTCAACGTAAACAAATGTAAAGTGATGCACATTGGGGCCAAAAACCAAAACTTCACCTATAGGCTAATGGGTTCTGAGCTGTCTGTGACAGCTCAGGAGAGAGATCTTGGGGTGCTGGTGGACAATTCCATGAAGGTATCGACCCAGTGTGCGGCAGCAATTAAGAAAGCCAATTCCATGCTCGGGGTAATTAAAAAAGGGGTTGAGAATAAAACAGCCAATATTATCATGCCATTGTACAAAGCAATGGTAAGGCCGCACCTGGAATATTGTGTCCAGTTCTGGTCGCCGCATCTCAAAAAGGACATAGTGGAGTTGGAAAAGGTGCAGAAGAGAGCGACAAAAATGATTACGGGGCTGGGGCACCTCCCTTATGAAGAAAGACTGCAGCGTTTGGGGCTCTTCAGTCTAGAAAAAAGGCGCCTGAGGGGGGACATGATTGAGACATACAAAATTATGCATGGAAGGGATAGAGTTGATAGAGGGATGTTCTTTTCCCTCTCTCACAACACCAGAACCAGGGGGCATCCGCTAAAACTGAGGGTTGGGAGAGTTAAAACAGATAAAAGGAAGTACTTTTTTACCCATCGGGTAGTTAATCTGTGGAACTCCTTGCCACAGGAGGTGGTGATGGCATCTGGTCTTGATGTCTTTAAGAGAGGATTAGACCGATTTCTGGAGGAAAGATCCATTGTGGGCTATAGGCAATGATGGATTGTGCAACCTCCTTACAAAGGTGGTGGGCTACAGGTACCGGGTGTAAGGGAGTGGCAACAGGATGCAAGCATCTTGTTGTCTCCTGCCTCCCTGGGGCACCTGGGGTGGGCCGCTGTGAGATTCAGGAAGCTGGACTAGATGGGCCCTTGGCCTGATCCAGCATGGCTCTTCTTATGTTCTTATGTTCTTAAATGTTTTGTGTAGTTGAACCTAACAGAAACTGAAGAATTGTTAATTTAATTGTTATTGTACTCAGTTTATCACATACCCACATGTGGTGGATTCAGTTATGCTACTGAGGTTTGCTTGATAAAGATATTGTAGCGATGCATTCAGTGATCTGTGAGCTATCATTGAGTTTGGCCAACTTTGAATTCTATGGACTTGGAGATCTACTTGTTATTTGACAGGAATAAAATAATTCAGGGATTTTCATATGGACATTTTTTTTTTACTTTTTTGTAGTTACTACTTTGTATTAAGTCCACGTATATTACAAAAATTCAACTGCTCTAATGTTATGATTTATTTAAATATTTAATTCTATCGTTGTCAGGGTAGCTCCAGTTGCGTACTGGAGTCTCACAGTTCATGGACCTTCTTTCTAGTCCAGATGTGCTTCTTGTCATTCTCATCTGCATGTAATTTTAAAAAACTTTTAAATTTTAAATAAATTTTAAATAACTTTGTAGTTAAATAACTACAAATAACTTCCAAAAAAAAACAGCACCCATCTCTTTAAACAGAATATACAACGCAGTACGAATTCCCAGAGTCCTACAAATCCCTGCTGAGCGCAAAATACTTGTGTGTACGTGTACACACACACACACACACACACACACACACACGGAGGAGTACTGCAATCCGAAAACCAGCTATGTGTGTGCCATATACTATGGCTGTAACATACAAGTGCAGGGGGCTTATAACACAAAATTCCAGAAGGCTGATGTAACATACTTGGCAGGAGTTCCTTCAAAAGCTTTGTTGGCTGCCTCCCCCAGCACTTCAGCTTTCAAGTAGTACAGCATCCGCACCCGCAACAGTACCCTACCAAATGAAAAAATAGCAGATGAAACAGAAAGCAACTCTCAGCTTCCAGCACAATGCCTGGATCCACATACACAGAGAATCTGCAGCTCCAGAGGATGTGCTGGTATGTTTGTTGACCCCGCTTCTAGACGAGAACCCACCAGAACGCATGCTGGTGAATGAGCAGCAGCGATTAAGTGGCACCTCAGTTTTACCACAAAAGCCACCCGCATATTCAGCTAGTATAGCTCACTATAAAGCCTCTGAAAGAACAACTGGTAGACCAGTAAAACCAACCCACACCAACTCAGTTAACTGAGCATTACCCGGCATATATACATAAAAAGATAAAGCACATAAGTTGTGAAGGAGCAAATTATGGTGTTGCAAACAAAACCACATAAAATATAAAGTAGAAATTCAACCGAAATTGCAGGCTTGCTAAAATCAGATAGTAAATAGAGAGGCGTACTCTCTTGCTCTCTCCCTATTGGCTATCCAGTATCATCAGTTGCATTTGATTTGTGACATGCATTAGACACAAAATTGCCACTTGCAAAGAAATCATGAAAACCTTGTAGAAATATACAATGGTCCATCCTTTGTGAATACTGATTTGTGGTCTCAGTATCTGCGGTTCCCAAGACCACAGGGCAGTTGCTGGCACTCCCAGCAGAAGCATTTAGAAATGCTTCTACGACGCATTCTGAGGCATGCCAGAGCCGGGGGGTGGGGGTCACAGCCCTCAGTATGAACCAGAAGTGGCTGAAGCCTCTTCTTTGGCGCTCTCTGAAGGCTGCCCTCCAGCTAAAGTAAAGAACCCTATTTATTTATTTATAGTTTTTAGAGCAGACTTGACCATCTACGGATTTTGGCATCCACAGGGGGTCTGAGAATGAAACCCTTGTGGATGGATGCCAAGGGCTTACTGTATACAACTTTAGTTGAATTTGCCCCATGCCCATCAATGAAATGCATCTCTTCCATTGACTTGCAGGAGAACAGAAAGGAGAGCACAATGTATAAATCTGGGGGAATACTTCCTGCCCCAAACTAGGATCACCAGGTTCTGGAACAGAAGGAAGATGTTGTCCTCTCACTCCAGTGTTGCTGTCCTCCTGGATATGTGGACAAAAAGATGCCACTTCCTTCCCCACAATAGTTTTTGAGGCTGCAACCTCAATCTCCTGAGCCAGTTCTTACCGCATTTCAGCCCTCGCTCAGAGTTTTCAGACTAAGAAAATCAGAAGAAAACCTCCCTAGGTGGATTTTGAGGCATTTCTATGGCATATATGAACAACTGTTCATAGAGCAATGGAATACATTCTGGAGTTTCCTGGCCAGACCCCATTCTCTCACTTGTTGCAATGCTGCTTTAGATGCTTCTTGTAGCTGTCATCATGGAGGACAATCTCAGGATTGCAGGTGGTGAGCCAGTCTGCATTCTTGATCTCAGGAAGCAGCATCTGGTTCTTTGTTTTCTTCCCCTTTCTCCCTCTTGGCACTGGGGCCGATAAGCCTGTAATAGACAAGGGGCAGCATATTACCTCAGGCTCAAGGTAGATGTGCATATTTGCTGATTTTAAACTTAGGAAGGTTAGTATGGGAGAAGGCAAACCTTGAGGTAACCTGGACCTATGCTACACCTAAAACCAGAACTTTAAGTCGAGCTTGGAAACAAAAAAGTAACTTATGTAGCAATGTAAGCCACACTCACAAGAGGAGGGCAACAAGAGGAGAATGCCCAGCCAAGCAATTGGCTCCACTAAACAGCTGGGTGGCAACACACATGGCTTTGCTGGTCAATGGACTGTGCAGTTGCAGCAATCAGCCAGGTGCCAGCCTGGCATCTGTTGAGGTCTCCAGTTGTCACCCGTGTCTAACAGCAGGACCGATGGGGCAAAGAGCCACAGACAGCCCCTGGCCTTACCCTATAAAGGGTTTTACTGGGAGCAGAATGGGGGAAGGAAGAGGGAACGAGAGATGTGAAGGAACTGGAAAGTAAGGAGAAAGGCAGAAGAAAGCATCCAGGAAGAGGGTGAGCGACAAAGGGTGAGAGACTCCCTTCTGGACTACAGAGGAGGGTAAGGACCAGTGAGGTCCAAGCCCAACCTGAGATAACACAGGGGCCAGGGCCCCAGAAGAGCAGGAGGACCACAAGGAGGCCAGAAGCAACTGGCAGCAAGCCTCCAAACGGGCCAATAGCCTACCTCCCTAAAGATGCCAGATACACTGGGGTGGGGCCAGCGGTGTTATGCTGCCGGAACGCTGGGCAGGACATCCGGGTGATCGACAGCCCGCCCGTCGCGTTCCGCAGCATTACGCCGTTTGCGTAACGTACGCAAGCGGCGTAATTGGTTACGCAAACAGCGTAACGCTCCGGAACGCGACGGGCGGGCCATCGATCACCCGGATGTCCCGCCCAGCGTTCTGGCAGCATAACACCGCTGGGTGGGGCCATGGTAGGCTACATAGGGATCTTGAACCTCTCCCACAGAAGGACTGGGCATGGCTGATACCACACCAAATGCCCTGAAGTCTCCATAGTATCTCACAGGCCCTATCCTGGACTGTACTACAGACAAAGGGAAGACTTAAGGGAACATAAAGGCCAAAACTGAAGCCAAAGGGGTGGAGTTAAAACCCAGAGAGGAGTGCGAACCCCTCTCCTTTTTCTGTTCTCTTGCCACTGGGCTCAGTAAACAACACTGGACATGTCTGGACTGATATGTCAGTGAGCTCCACAAGTCCCAATGGAGATTGAGCTCCCGCGGTGTAAGGGTAAGTCTTGCCTCACAAACCTTTTAGAATTCTTTGAAAAGAATCCTTTTAGAATTCTTTGAAAAGAAAAGGCTCGTAGATGTAGGTGAACCTGTGGATATCATATATCTGGATTTTCAGAAGGCGTTTGACACAGTTCCCCACCAAAGGTTGCTGAGGAAACTTCACAGTCAGGGAATAAGAGGGCAGGTCCTCTTATGCATTCAGAATTGGTTGAGGGCCAGGAAACAGAGAATGGGGGTCAATGGGCAATTTTCACAATGGAGAGAGGTGAAAAGTGGAGTACCCCAAGGATCTGTCTTGGGGCCGGTGCTTTTCAACTTGTACATAAATGACTTGGAGACTGGCATAAGTAGCGAGGTGGCCAAGTTTGCGGATGACACAAAACTTTTCTGGGTAGTGAAAACCAGAAGCGATTGTGAAGAGCTCCAGAAGGACCTCTCCAAGTTGGGGGAATGGGCAGCAAAACAGCAGAGTCGTTTCAACATAGACAAGTGTAAAGTGATGCACACTGGGGCAAAAAATCAAAACTTCACCTATCAGCTAATGGGTTCTGAGCTATCTGTGACAGCTCAGGAGAGAGATCTTGGGGTGCTGGTGGACAACTCGATGAAGGTGTTGACCCAGTGTGCGGCAGCAATTAAGAAGGCCAATTCCATGCTTGGGGTAATTTAAAAAGGGGTTGAGAATAAAACAGCCAAAATTATTATACCATTGTACAAATCAATGGTAAGGCCACATCTAGAGTATTGCGTACAGTTCTGGTCACCACACCTCAAAAAGGACATAGTGGAGCTGGAAAAGGTGCAGAAGAGAGCGACAAAAATGATTACGGGGCTGGGGCACCTCCCTTATGAAGAAAGACTGCAGCATTTGGGGCTCTTCAGTCTGGAGAAAAAGCGCCTGAGGGGGGACATGATTGAGACATATAAAATTATGCCCGAAAGGGATGGAGTCGATAGAGGGATGTTATTTTCCCTCTCTCACAATACCAGAACCAGGGGGCATCCACTGAATGTTGGGGGAGTTAGAATGGATAAAAGGAAATACTTTTTTACCCAGCGGGTAATTAAGCTATGGAACTCCTTGCCAGAGGAGGTGGTGAAGGCAACTGGCCTAAAAGGGGACTGGACAGATTTCTGGAGGAAAAGTCCATTGTGGGCTATAGGCCATGATGGGTTGGGCAATCTCCTTACATTAATAGTAGGCTACTTCAGAATGCCAGGTGCAAGGGAGCGGCAACAGGATGCAAGAGTATTGCAATACTTCACCCTGGAAGTTACTCTTTTATTGTATTCTGACTGCTGTATATTTTACTGTTGTGTTCAACCCTTGTAAGCCACTTTGAACATTTCTTTGAATTGAAAAGGAAGGGTCTACATTTGTAAAAATCAATTAATACATGAAACTAGGGCGTGACTGACTGATGACAGGTCTTTTCTTTCTAGCAGAGACAGTAACCATCAAATCAGTCAAAGCTGGTGAAATACAATCTCAGCCATCACCTCAGCAAGACCCCACTGTTCTTCTGAGTTGATGCATCGATTCGAGAGCTTCTCTGTGGTGAGAAGACTCATTCTTTGTGCAGTCGTCGATTTATCAATAGTATTTTTTCATGCTTTCTTGACAGCTGCATTTGTCGGATAGTAAAGTTATCTGACCCATGTTTGACTCAACAACTGCTTTCACTGTGTGTGTGGTACAGAGGCCGATTAAAATCCGAATAGCAAAACAGGTTGATGGTACCTGAATGGTTCTGCAGGGCCTGATTCTGTCCATCCTTTGTGGGAGTAATCAAATCCCAGATAAAACTCTTGATCTTCTCATCTCCCTTATAATGTTTGACACAGTAGACCAGGAGCGCCCGGCAAATCATTTCCATATCCTTCTCGTTGAGATGCCATTTAAACCGGCCGTGAGTCAGGATGTCTTTCCAGCGCCCCCAACTTGAAAAACAGAATGTACGATGAACCGGTGATTGAATGGACTTCAGTTCAACATGGAATCAACAGATGTCTTCTGCTTAATTAAAAACCAGTCATAAATGCTTTGGGCATGCATGTCTACCCTGACTTCAATGCATTCAGCTTTAACAGACTTTCAACATTAACTGAATCCCTTCCCCCCATTAAACTGTATCATAAATAGAAATAATGATGTTTGGAATCCCTGTAGCACTTTTACATTCTGTACTTAACCAAGAGTTTAACTTGTAATGGCTGACCAGCCCTGGGAAAAGAGATTCACAAACAGGAAAACCAAGAAATGAAAGGAGCACCTGCAGAAACATCAGTCACCCCATGGTAGTACCAGGTTAAACTCCCAAGGTATAGTAAGCTTAACACAGAAATTCACCCAAAAATAAGCAGGTTCTTCTCCACACGGAAACACTCTGCCCGTAAGTAGCGACGTGTTTTTTCATTGAGGCGCCTGGAACGTGTAGGTCGCTCATCAGAGTCACTATCTAGCTCAGAGAATTCCATCAGCTCATCTTCCTCAAAGGAATTGTAGTGTTTGGTCTGCTTACGGACACGGGGTCTATCAATCACTAGGCTCTCCTGCAAGGCACAAAAAACAGAAATAACTCCTTGTATCTGTGCCCTGTCTAGGAGTATAGCTTTAAATCCTGGGAACAACATCAAATGATTCAAATGAAAAAAAAAAATAAGAGTGTGTTTGGATGTATAGTGTGTCCTACATGACTCCTTCAAATAACTTCAACTTCTCTCCACTATGTTAATTTGGAGAGAAAAGGAGTCTGGGTGGAGTTCTTGAGCTATGATGTGCTCCTCCATGGACTAGGAGAAGGGAGGCCATTTCTTACATTAGGGATTCCCCTTCCACTCCAAACAGAATGAGTGCTCCCTGTTTCATAAGAGTTGAACATGTTAATGTAGACAATATTAAGCTAGCCGGACCAATCATCTGAATCAGTGTAAGGCAGCTTCACATGTTTATAACATTGTAATTCTCATGGCCTCTGGCAGCCCTAATTGGAACCTGGGAGCAGTATTCAGCACTCTCTCTCCCTCTCCCTCCATATTAAAACATCTTCAGTTAATCTTCATTCTTGCAACCCAATCCTAACCTGCACTGGGAGGCCAGATGGACTGTGCCATCTCTCCAGGGCAGGGTTGTCTGATGCAACTCCGAGCAGCCTGTGTGGACGGGGGATAGGATCTGGCCTAGGTGGTGGAGGCCATTCCCATCCCCACTCCACCCACCCACAGGTCCCCCTTCCCCCCACCCCAATTCTAAATAAGCAGTTTTGATAACTCTTTTGTTAGAAAACTATATAATAACAATAACAGCAATAAACATCTGGCTACCTGAATTTTTTAACATTAACTGATTGAAGGCGTATTTGATCAGACCTCGGAATATTATTATATCTGTTTTTCAAAACAAATATTTAAAGAGACAAATTGAGGTTCAAGTTAAAACTGACTGTATCAACACTATCTGCGATTAACATCCAGAGAGGTCTTTATGATAGAAAAGGGGCTAAAAATTGTTCTTGAAAAGCATCAGCCTGAAAATCAGACCCCAAAACTATATAACCATTAGTATTAGAGTAAATACTAATACACCCCCCTCTCTAAAATTTCTAATTTCACATCTGGAATGACCATGAGTTAATAACTTTTTTCCCCACAATAACTGGCTACACAAACTGGCTACACAGCGCCTGTGCACCTCACTTTCCTGTTTTTCAGAATGATTTTCAATTCTCGCTATCCAGTCTTGTTTGTAAACATGAACCTCACTGTTACAACAGGAATACATAAGAAAAACCCTTCGTGATCCGTTGCCTAGCAATCTCCCCCGTTCTGCAATCTAACCCCCACCTGCCAGGGCTGCTGCTGCTGTCCTTGCTGGAGTTTCAGAAGGCAGGACCC
Source organism: Lerista edwardsae (assembly GCA_029204185.1). NCBI lineage: Eukaryota > Metazoa > Chordata > Lepidosauria > Squamata > Scincidae > Lerista > Lerista edwardsae. Next base: position 3,391,598 of record JAJKFI010000043.1, on the reverse strand, counting down.
CCAAGGGGATATGCCGAGGCAGACAGCACAGCTGACCGCTTCCGCCAGAGGAAGCCGAAACGGAGTGATCCAGCTGTTTGAGCCAGCAGGCACTGCGGCTGAGCTCTGGAGCCCACATACGTTTGCTTTTTCTTCCAGGTAGATAAATAGTTCTGTTCCCCTCCTTCCCCCTTCAAAATATGCTGTCATCATTTTATTTGCTTTCAATGTTCCTAGCTAGAAATGTGGCAGCCAATGTCCTTAGACCCCCAACTGCTGATGGCTAAGAGAATCTCATGTTTCAGCCTTGGGAGAGGGGAGGGTCCTGTGTCTTTAAGGTCCTGTGTCTTTGACTCATAAGCAAGCACAGAAGGCAGGAAACAGAGAGACAGCATCCTCTCAGGACAACATTGCCTGTGGCAGAATGCAGATTGGAAGGGTGGAAATCATTTAAGTTGACACAATTCATGCTAATATCAGAGGAGGACGATACAAGGCTTTTGGACTGCCCAATTTTAAAGGCTGAATCACAGTCTTTCTAGCCTAGTACAGAGGGATTGGCTCCTTTCATCCTCTGCTCCTATGAAAAACACAGCTGTTGTCTTGAGGTTAAACACACAACAGGCAAAGGCTAACTACTAACAAGTTAAAAATGCATGGCATCACTTTAGTCACGGTTAATTGGTTAAAAAACATGGTTAAAAAACAAAACCTGAAAGCAGCACTATTTCCATCCCAAAGTGTTGAACGTCTGCTGCTATAAATGTAACAACAGTTAAAAGAAATAGAATCTCACTGCAATAATGAGGTTTCCCTGGTGCCTGCAGTTTGCATTGGCCTGTGCTGATTTTTCACTTTGAAACACGCAATGTTGAGGAAATCAACAGGGGAGGGGGAAAGGAATGAGTTTTTGAAGAAAAATACTTAATTATATGCTTGAGTCTCACATTCTCACAATGTCAGTTGATTTGATTTCACAGCGCAGAGTATCTAAATTGCTAAGAGTGGAAGCAGAGGATAAATTGCATCTGTTGCTCAATTTAGAGATTGGTTTCAAATTGAAACAAGTACTGAATGATCAGCTGTTATAAGAAGCTACCAGCTTCAATTTCAAAATGTTAATACGAACTTCAATCACTGTGTTTTGTTTTGCTATGTATATTTTTAAAGCAGCAACGTTTACTTGATTAAAAAGGTATCTTTCCTCCTGAAGGTATTTAAATAGGAGTGTCCTATCCTACACTGGCCAGGAGTGTGCTTAAGTTTTTAGTTAAACTTGTCTTCCATCTTGTACTGCAGAGCTCTGCTATAGATCACAATCCGAGCAAATTTACTTGGCTGTAGATTCAATGGGGCTTACTTGTCAGAAAAGAAATTTACAACTGGGTACTACACATGGCATTCATCCAACCCAGGCTAAACTGCTACAAATAGCCAAAATGGACAGAAACAGATGCAAATTCATGCATTTAAAATAAACAGGAAATCTGAATCTGAAACACCATAGACACTGGAAATAATCACAGGTTAGAAAGAGGAAGATTGGCCTCAGGGAGTGGTCTAGGAGCACCTGATGTTGCCGTACTGCTAATGTTAAGGATGGGTGGTTTTTCCTTAGATGGAAGCCCACTGAAATCCCCGTGTTAGAAATATAATATTTTATAAAAATATATAAACATCAATGTGACACTAGATACAATATGCAAAGAGAACAAATTTAACATCAATTCATTCATTCAAATGGTATTTATATACCGCTTTTCAACACAAAGTTCACAAAGTGGTTTACAGGCAAATAGTAATAATAAAGTTAAACGGCTCCCTGTCCCAAAGGGCTCACAATCTAAAAACATCAATGACTCCATCTACACAGAATGCTGAAACAACTTAAATTTATAGGAACACCGACTCCTTCCCCACCCAACCTATGTTCATGCCTAGAGAACTGCCGGTAAGATTCTAATCAAGCTCATAGTTCTGTCTGCCCAACCCCACCCACAGCTGAGTTATGTTTGCAAGTCTTATCTGATTGGGAGCACAATCCTGACTTGGAGTTAGGCCGGCACAAGTTAAGCCAGCAAAGTTGGGCCGGCACAAGGGACACGGTAAAGTATGTTTGGACCACTCTCAGAGTCAGACAGGCCAGCACACAGACGTGTGCCATCCTCCCTCACCCCGAGAGTGGTCCAAAGGTGCTTTACAGTGGCCCTTGTGCTGGCCAAACTTTGCTGGCCTAACTCCAGGTTAGGATTGTGCTCTGGGTCAGTAGTGCTGGCTGTACTGCCCAGCCCTTGGGTTCAAGACCGGAGCAGGAATCTACAGTAACGCTTCTGAGAAGCAGGTTCAGGAGAGGGATGTCAAGCCTCTGAATTTTTGCAGAAGAGACGCCCACATTTCATGCAAACTGCATCCAGGTCCTACATTCCAGAAGAGTCCCAACAGTAGCCTAAAACATGACTACAATCCTGCACACAGAAGTTAACAGAGTGTGCTGCAAACATATGTGAATGTATATGCCTGGTGTTTATGTTTCCAGGCTATTAACACCATCATAATTACCTTTTCACTTTTTGTGTCTGTGTCCAACTCTGCTATTTTTGCCCATTTCTGCCAGAAGTTGGGATCATCTAACGAAATGTCAGTTCTGTTTCCAGAAGCAACAAAACTGGCCTAGGAGTGAAATGAAAGTTAGTAGTTGGCACCTGATAGCATTAGAATAAAGTAGTTGTGCTTCTTATGCAGTTCCATAATTGCACATCTGCTTTAACAGAAACAATACCAGGGAGTGGTCATAAAATCTACTAATTGAGTTAGAGCATTGGCCTTTTGCTCTCAAGGACACAGCATTGAGTTTGGGAAATCCTAGAATAGCCAAGCCCAAAATGACTCACAAAAAACAGAGAGTGTCTCAGGGCACAATCCTAAACTGGAGTTAGGCCAGCACAGTTTGGCCAGCACAAGTGAGACTGTAAAGTATGTTTGGACCACTCTTGGAGTCAGAGAGGCCAGTACACAGACGTGTGACATCCCCCCTGACTCTAAGAGTGATCTAAACACACTTTATGGTGGCCCTGGTGATATCTAAACTTTGCTGGCATAACTGTGCCGGCCTAACTCCACTTCAGGATTGCGCTCTCAGTTTGTAATCAAAAACAGGAAGTGGACAGGAATCATGAACTCTGCAGGGTTCTAGTTCCCCATACACTCCAGAGGCCATTGCTGTGAGGGGTAAGTGTGGGAAAAGTCCTTTTATTTTGCCTAGGGCAGCAGTGTGATCCTTGGGATTGCGTTGCTGCCTTCCCTCTTTCCCCACCCCTTAAAGAGGTATAAGCCAGTGCTTCCCATGGTAGTGGGCCACAATTTGAATCTGAATTCAGGACACAGTGGAGCATGAAAGCAGGAAAGGTTTAAACCTTCACAAAAACAAATGCCTAGAGGGACTGGAAAACGATAGGACATGGCAAAAACTAGAGACTCTCACTGTCTCATTCTATTCAAAACTATGTTTGTCATTGACAAGCAAATAGCATTTTTCCTGTGGAGAGCCTGATTTTCCCACCAGCCAGAAGACAAAGCACACCAACCTTGGAGAACGTGGAGCCTTTCCCTTCAGTCTGAATAGTGATGGTCTGAGTTCTGCGCTGCAGAATTTGGTCAATGTCTTCCTCACAGAACTTTGAACCCTCATCTTCTTCATCCATCAGAGCCCCGTAAGCTCCCTTTCGCAACAAGTCCTCAACTTCCATCTTGGAGAGCTGCTGCACCTACCAGAGACAGGGAGAACAAGCTTGACTTGATGACACACGGAAAAGGAGACAAGAACGCTGGCGAATTCTAAAATCAGGGTGACTGGGAAAACAATGGAGAGGAAGAGGAGTACAGACCCCTATCTCCTGGCTCTAGAAGGACCCCTTACCCCGTTGTTGCTGCCCTTGCGGTTGATGTCTTGCAACACTGCTTTGTCCAAGCCCAGCTTCAAGCTGGCCTTGTCAAACATCTCCCGCTCATAGGAATTCCTAGTGATGAGGCGATAGACCTTCACTGCTTTGCTTTGCCCTATCCGATGGCAGCGAGCCTGAGCCTGCAGGGGGAGAAAAAAAACAAAAGCATCACTTGAAACAGAGCTGGCAAAAGGGCTAGGAGGAGATCCAGCTTTCTCAAAGGAGAGCTCTCCCCATTACCCCTAGAACCGGAAGCCCCTTAGGATTCTCTACATCTAAATGAAGGACTAACAATCAAGGCTGTGCTTTTAAATGCTGGCACAAAAGGATTTTACCTGGAAACAAGCAAAATATTTCAAAGCAAGGAAAACTGAATGCATGTACAACTGAAACAGGTGTAGATACCCTAATTATGGGGCAGGTGGGAGGAACTTGTTTGAAATTCATGCTTCAAGCATATTTGCTTTCTAAGCAGCTGGATCCTCATTTCACTGTTCATTAGCTTACCACACAACCTGCATGTTCATAGCCTGCATGAAGTCTCTGCTTTAGCTGGGGCCTTCTGGTCCATTCCCATTCCAAAGTCACCTGTACAGGGAAGTTACCTGTAGGTCATTCTGTGGATTCCAATCCGAGTCAAAGATGATGCAGGTATCAGCAGCAGTAAGATTGATGCCAAGTCCTCCTGCCCGTGTACATAGCAGAAATACAAAGCGGTCGGAATCTGGCTTGCAGAAGCGGTCAATGGCAGCCTGGCGTAAATTTCCACGCACCCGTCCGTCAATGCGCTCATAGGTGTACCTTCATAAACAGAAGAATATGGGTCACTTTGGGAATAAGAGAGAAAATCATAGTGGGAGGCTTCCTGCCTCCAACTATGATGGAACTGGCATGGTATACTTTTGGACTTTAGCCCAGAGGACTGATTAAGAGCGCAATCCTACACTGGAGTTAGGCCAGCATAAGCTAAGCCAGCAAAGTTTGGCCAGCAGCAGGCTACCATAAAGCCTGTTTCCGAGTCAGGGAGAAAGGCTCACATCTGTGTTCTGGCCTCTGTGGCCCCAAGAATGGGGCAAACATACTTTACAGTGTCTCTTGTGCTGGCCAAACTTTACTGGTCTAACTTATGCTGGCCTAACTCAGTTTAGGATTGCGCCCTAAGAGTCATGAGGTGACCTAGTTCAAATCTCAGCCCAGCTATGAACTCAGGGAGGCCTTAAACATACTAACATCCCTCAGCATTCTCTCTCTCTCTCTCTCTCTCTCTCTCTCTCTCTCTCTCATATGAGATTAATTCTAGACTACCTTAGACAGCTGTTGTAAAAATTACTGAAATCGTACATTCTCAAAGCATCTCACATAAGCTACTAAAAATACTATCATACTCAGGTCACAATCCTAACCTGGAGTTAGGCTAGCACACTTAGGCCAGCAAAGTTTGGCTGGTACAAGGGCCACCGTAAAACATGTTTGGACCACTCTCTGAGTCAGAGAGGCCAACACACAGATGTGCGCCATCCAACCTGACTCAGAGTGGTCCAAAAGTGCTTTATGGTGTGCTGCCTAACTTCCTAAATCTTGCTGGCCTAACTGTTCCGGTTTAACTCCAGGTTAGGATTGTGCCTTCACTGTTATTACTATTATAGGCCAGAGCCAGACATAGGAGGGTATTTGGGAGAAACCCAAATACCAGCAAAGGCTCCTCTCTGAGGTCCTAGAGATGGTCTGCAAGACTGGCATCACTCAAGTTGGTCTTCTACAGAAACTCCTCAACTCCCTCCCAAAGCCCCCTCCATTTTCTTTTGGGACACAGGATGGTGCTACAATGACAGAAGGATACAATCTCAAAGGCTCTGAAAAAATGGTTACAAGTTGAAGCACCATGTTGCCAGCACAGATTCCAAGAGGATCAGCATATTGGCAAAAAAAAAAAAAAAAAAAAAGGAAAAAAATCCTGCTGTTCTGTTTAGCCTGTGAACAGATTTTCCTTAATTAGAATACTTTCTCTTTGAGTGGTAAGCACTTATTCGTCAAAGCCATAATCTATCTTTCTCACTCTCAATAACTGCCAAAAAGCATCCTTACAAACAGACCACCATTTTATGTTATAAGTGCCAGAATCATATGTTCACGCACAAGTCCTGCGTAAGTCTGAACAAGATAGCACATTCTTAAGTCCCAGAATCAGATTTCCAGGCAGCTAGAAACCTGAGGTCTAGGACTTTCCAATCATACCACTGGGCTTTAATGTTATTTTTTAATGCCACTTCCACCAGCCTTTGGAATGAAATTCTAAACAACAGTCACAGGAGTGCTGCCTAAGGGTGCAATCCTAACCAACTTTCCAGCACTGGCATACTTGTGCCAATGGGGCATGTGCTGCATCCTGCAGGTGGGGGGGGGCAGTCTCCGAGGCCTCCTTATATTCCATATAAGGGAATCCTTGTATCCTTACCTTGAAGCTGCATTGCCCTTACCCTGTTGGTTAGGATTGCGCTCTAAGGCAGGGACTTTGGTGGGAAAGCTGTTTTAAGGCAGGTCTACACAGAGGGAAAGGTGTAGTACCAGAAGAAGTAATAAACTGCAACAGAGAAAGCTGCTGTTGCATCTATAATCACAATGAGCAAGAATAATCACAATCACAGAATGAGGTGAGAGTTATGAAGATGCTTCTCAAGTCTCAGCAGGCACTGCTGCACAATACTGGGTCTGGGTAAACTGTGATATTCAGAGAGCAGAATGGATGGAAGGTAACAGATACAAGAGCTGCACCGGTTGGGAATTTGTGCTTGGTTTCACACCACAGCTCTCTAAAGGATAAGGGAGAAAAGTGAGAAAGAGGGTACACATAAGAAAAGAAACTTTGGGGAAAGAGAAAGATAACATGGGGATAAGGAAGAGAGTTAGAAGGGCATAGGTGAGAAGAAAATCGTATATACACAATATGTACACTGGAAAATGAGAGAACAGCTGATCAACTAAGCATGAGTGGAAGGATAACAGGTCTGGGTGATGCGTCCTGTGGGATGAGCTCCTGGGTTATACTGACCGCCTCTGGATGAGATAATCCTCCAGGATATCCAGGCAGCGCACCATCTGGGAGAAGATCAGCACTTTGTGCCCACCCGCTATCAGTTTTGGCAGCAGCTTATCAATCAGCACCAGCTTGCCTGCTGCCTGGATCATTGCCTGCAGTTGGAAGTCGGAAGCATCCGGGCTGTGCGTTTTACGGAAATCCTCCAGGATCTTCTCCTCCGCCCCTGGTCCACAGACAAGAAAAAAACCGCAAGGGGCCAAAATGTATAAGCTGTACTCCAAGTAGCCCTGCTGTACATCAATTCCAGCAGAGAGCCCAGAGTGATGTTCATTACTGCCTCCTAAGTCTCTTTATAGAAATGATAGCAGAGTGCAGGAGACACAGGCACACATGTGCATGCATGACTTTCCATATATACACATATACACCATCTTTGAGTCATCAGTATCTGGTCCTGCTGGCACCCACAGCCACTGACTGAGAGCAGTGTGTTAGGACTGCTCAGTGCTGCTGGGCTGTACTGACACAGTAAAGTGGCACCAGTATCCCAAGGTGGCACCAGTATCCCAACCCGTGGCACCAGTATCCCAAGGTGACCCAGATCTTCTCACAGAAAGAGACAATGGAATCCCTTCCACTAAGACGGGCAGGACTGAAGGGCAAAGAGGATGGTGCAGCATTGCAAGTTTATTACAGAGCACCGGGCTTTAAAATCTACCATTGATGAGGTAGGGGTGGTTGCAGCACTTGCGCAGCTCCATCATGGTATTGATGAGATTGGGCATGTTGTGCTGATTAGCACCCTTGGACAGGAAAGTAAAATTCTTCTCCAGGATGGCCCGGTAGTATTTTTTCTGGATGTTGGTCAGCTCAACCTCAATGATAGTCTCCTGTTTGGGTGCCAGATTCTTCTCCACATCATCCTTCAGCCGTCGCAACATCATGGGTTTCAGGAGGGACTGGAGCTTCTTTACCTTCCAGGGCAAGAAAAAGAAAGGCAATGATTATAGGCAATGATACTGACCTTAAGCTCAGATGGTGGAAGTCACATAGAAAGGCTCTTATAATACTGGCGAAATACTGGCGCATCCTGGTGAAAAGGAGAAACTGCCCAGAATTCAGACTTGCAATGGTTGGGAACAGCCCTCTTCCTGCCTTGATTGTTTTTCGTTTTTGCCCGACTCAGGCAGGAAAACTGGTGCAGGTAAATGGGCAACAAATATGCAAAGAAGTTGTAGGGAAAAAAGTTGTACGAGTACCTAGTGAATGAGTAGGCAAAAGATCTGAATTCTGGATCTAAATGATAGCAGTCACACTTCTTACATAGGAGAGTAAAAAAATTCAATAATGTATGAACAAAGTGCAAGCAACAAATACAAAACAGTTGAGAGTGATACCCTGCAGATCAGTTGGGTACATGTAAAGCACAGTTTATTAACATACAGCAACAGCAGCTGCAGCAATTGGATGTGAAGTTCTAATCAAAGGGGATATTCTCTGGGCCTGTGAGTCAGTTTTTGCTTCATAAGATGTTTTGTTTGGTTCATAAAATACCTACCGTTTTTCCAAGATTTCGATCCAGAACACCACTGAAACTTAAAACCTCTAAGTCAACTCCACCTGACTTGCACTTCTTAGCACTTTCTTGTATTGAACTGAGCGCCCTGCTCTGCTCACGAGCAGAGCATCAACCCTGAAAACCTTCCAGTTTACCTGCTCCTCCGTCTTGAGATCCCCAAACTCCTCCAAGAAGGCTGTCTCAGATGGGAACTGTTGAGGCTCCAAGAAGTTCAGCAGACTGAAGAGTTCCTCCACTGAGTTCTGCAGGGGTGTCCCAGTCAAGAGCACTTTGTGTTCCTGTTCATCATGGAAATTGAGATTAGGACATGGTTTGCTGAGACCCAAGAATGGACCGGTCATTATTCTTGCATAATGCCCCCACTTTTGCCTCCAGAGCAGAGGCAGCTGACAGCAGGTTAGTCTGCTAGTCAAAGTGTCTGGTGTTAACTTCTAATAGGCTGTTCTCCCATCTTCACACCCAGCACCTACTTTGCCCAAACCATTGCCATCTGAGGGATGTACAGGCAGACTCTGCCAAGCCAGATGGCTCTGAGCCACTTTCCTACAGGAAATTGCTCAACATTTCAAATAGCTTGCTGTAAATGGCACTCTGAGGCCACAAGCTTTGACTGCTGGTTTCATCAAGATATCGTGGTTCTCCTAAGCATAGGACAAATAGCATAGAGGGAAAAGCCTGTGCTCTCATTGCCTCTACAGTAGTATCCCTGCAGGGTAAGCAGCACATGGGTAGCAGGCCACTAAGAGCCTCTTTCCTCTCCAGTGCCTCTGCAAACTGTAAAACAATGAGGTACACATTTTTATGGTACATCGCTATGTGTACGCAACTAACATTATGACATGTACTGCTCCACTGGAATAGTGCAGTGGTTTTCAACTGCTGTGTGCTGCGTGGTGTGCTGCGAATGGGCCTTGGGTGTGCCATGGGGACAGAGAGATAGACAGCCACTGTTCAGGAGCAGTGGCTGTCTTCAGCCTTATGTGGCAGCATGCATAAAAACGGGCCAGCAGCAGCTCTTGCTGTCTCGCATTTAAAGCATCAGCTTCCTGCTGCTTATAAAGCACGCTGAAAGCATGCAGGAAGCTGTTGTTTTAAATGCTTGAGAGTGAGAAAGAGACAGCAGTTGCCTGCCCTGCACACTGATTGGGCAGCTGAAGAAGTGTGAAAGGGCACCGGGCAGGAACCGTGTTGAGGGTGAGAACCAAGCTGAAAGGCTTGCAGGAGATTAGAAGGCAGTGTGAAGCAGGAGTCTGCCCAGAGCCAGCAACCAAAGGACTGGCTGGTTGAAAAGGGGTTTTGAGGGGTGCTTGCCTTCATTTGTCCACCTGTAACACTCAAAAAGTGACCTTCCATTCATTGCCTTCACTGACAGATCACATTTTGTCCCTTATAGTAAGGACATTATTTGTGCTCTCTCTTTTCTGCATACAGGAGCAGGCAATTAGCACACCTCTTCTTCTCTACCCCACTCCTTCCTGGACACATCATTCCTCCCCCCTCCCCCATCCCATATCCCATCCTAAAATCTTATAATTACCTTCCTTCCCATCATCCTCACTCATCTCCAATTTCCAATGATCTGGAATCCTTTGCCTTGCATTCTCTCTCCTCAGACTCCCCCAGTGCTCAAAAGACCAACACCATCAGAAGATTCTCACCAGAGACATGAGCTTCAGTCCTTCAAGCAGTTTGCAGTTCCTGTTTTTGAGCCGATGGGCTTCATCAATGACCACACAACGCCACTGGATCTTCTTCAGCTCTGGGCAGTCAGCTAAAATCATCTCAAAGGTAGTGATGACTACATGGAATTTGAAGAGTCCTGGAAGAGGATTGCCCTGAGGATACCAACACAAGAGGTGAGTATTTGCCCCCTAGAGAGGCAGATAGGGCAAATCAGGATTAGACTCTTGAGCTGTCACAAAGCACCTGGAGCCTGAAAGTCAGACCAAAGAGAATCTGCGCAATTTCTACTGCATCATAATACTTCTAAGTACGTCCCACTGAGTTCAGTGGTATTTACTCCCATGTAAGTGCGCAAAGATTGCAGGTGCAATCCTACACTGTGTTGGAATGGCAAGGTCGGCCAGCCAACACCATATCCTAGTGCAGTATAGGTGAGGCTGAGCCTCCCCACAGCAAGGGAACATGCGCTCCCTTACCGTAGGGAAAGGTAAGCCTCCCCTCTCCAGCCTCCCCTGTGTGCTCCTTGGATCCGCGCCCGCTAAAGAGCAGGTGCAGATCCAAGGAGACCGCGCAGCCCTAATTGGGGCCGCACAGCCTCACAGACGGGCTTAGTATGGGGCCATATGGCCACCTCCCGCCCACGTCCCGCCCCTGCCCCCTCCCTCCAATCCCCGTGCCATCTCAGCACGGAGCCTCCCTTGCGCCGACCAGCTTCGGTGGGCGCAAGAGCGGCTCAGCGCAGGCACAGCAGGGCCGGTGCTTCCTGCAGTGCCGGTTCTCTTGCGCGAGCACTGACACAGGGGTGCAGATCGGCACCCCATGTCAGCACTAAGCGCACAGCGTCGGTTGCAGGGTTGCGCCAATGCTGCGCCGTCTATAGGATTGTGCTGCCCATCAATAGCACTCAAAAAGACCTTAACAGTTCAATGCCTTTTTGTTATATGCAGGTTGGCTTCCCTTCCACCCCTGGATCAAGGTTCCTGAAAACAAGGGTAGGGAGGGTTTTTTTTCCTCCTCCTCCCACCATGGGGATAATTCAGCCTCAAGGCAGGCAGAAGGCTGGGCTACAACTGAACAGGCTGCAGACAAAGCTGATGCTTGTCTGGTTTTATTTAAGGCCTTTATTTATATAAAGGAAAAGAATTTTTTTTTGGGGGGGGGGGAATCAACAACAACAGAAAGGAAGATGGAGTCTTAGACCTGGTAGGTTCTTTCACCTGTCCTCAGGGCTGCAGTCAATGCAGAGACACTACACCCACTGGGGTACTTATATGGGTACTTAAATGTCCAGTTCACTTCCTGCTGTACTTGTAGGGTGAGACAGCATGATGCTGGTTCTACCCAACTGGGAGCGCCTATTTTGCCCTGAGCCCTGGAGGGGATAGCAGGATTGCACCCCAACCCTCTGGGGGCTGATGTCCTTGTGGACACCCTTCCTTGTGGACATCCTTCCTGGTTTCCTCCACCTGATGTCGACATCTTCCTCTTCCTCTCTCTCATTCCATCTCTGCCTCTGTCATATCCTCCCTTTTCCTCTCCTCTGCTGTCTCTCGCCCCACTTGCTTCATCTGTCTGTCTGTCTCTCTCTCCCTTCTCACCCTTTAACAGCTGATTCCAGCTGCTCGGCTCTCCGCAGGCTAAAATGCCAGCTGCTGGAGCCCCACTAGTCTCCCCACCCCTCATCCCTCGTCTCAAGCTGGCTGGCACTTGGCAGTGACATCACACAGCAGGCAGCTTTTATTGGGACTGCACTGGTCCTGTTTGTGCAGCTGGCACACTAGTCACTGCTCCCAGTTCCCCAAAGGTCCAAAGAAAAAGACCCATCCCCACCCACTCAATGTTCTGCATCCTAGGCAGTTCTGCAGGCCATAGTCCCCACAACAAGTTAAGCGGACAGTAGCAAGACAGGTTAAGTGACCGGTGCTCAAAACCAGAGAGTGTCACAAACCTGTGCATCCCGGTACACCATCTCATACTGCTGAATCATCTGGCGGCTTATCTGGCTGCCGTGGTACACAATGGCATTCATCTCTGTCCACGTGCGGAACTCCCGTTCCCAGTTTGTGATCGTGGAAAGTGGAGCGATAATAAGGAATGGACCCGGAAGACCCATTAGGTGAATCTCAGACAGAAACGTAATGGACTGGATTGTCTTCCCCAGACCCATTTCATCAGCCAGAATGCAGTTCTTCCTACAGAAAGACCACGTGCAAGATTACAAACCCTAGGACACAGACCATTGGGCCAGGCCCACTGCATATTATTCCTGGCTTTCACACTGACACAATTAGGCTACCTAGTAAAATCAGTGCCCATCTGACTTTCTTGTCTACATGCTCTGAAACAGGCCTCTCTGTGCTGAGAGAGGGCAAAAATAATAAGCTTTCATTATTCACTGAATCTCCTTTTTTTGCTTTTCATCAGTAATCTGACTGAAGATGACAACTTATGTGTAGAAGTGTTGCACTATCTTTTTTCAAGTGCAGATGATCCAAACCAAGTATCCACTTGCCTACTTTGTGCTCCACACACACAAAATCACCTTCTGGAATCCAAGCAAATAGCTACCCATTTCTGCATCCCATATCAGCAAGTACTGACAGTAAACAGCCATAGGTCTATGCAGTGGCAACATGTGTGAACACACTGCTGCGTGAACTTCCCATATGGCAGGTTTCCAGGCTCCCAATTATTAGCACAGATCATAGGCTCACGTGCACCAACCACCCTGCTAAGTGTCCACAAAGGCAAATCAATTACATCTCCCAGATCTAGCTAAACTCTCACAGTCTCTGGAATTGGTAACACTGTCAATCGTTCTTAACGTTTCTTATGACATACACTGTGGCTGCCCCTATGTCACCTGCAACTCACCTGTTGTACCAGTTGAAGAGTAGCCAATTCATTCCTTCCAGCTGGTACTCCCGTAGTTGGTTGTTGTTCTTATAGTCCCGAGTCTTCACAAGCTTTTGCCAGGACTCAGAGGCAGGGCGCTCCTGGAAGAAAAACAGAGAGTAGAATGACTGGTGCAAGAGTAACCTTCCCCTAGTTTGGATGAATAAGGTATTGCCAAAAATGATTGGCAACCTTTTAACTCCTCAGTGTAGCTTCTTCACATTCCATAGTGAGTGAGAAAGAGAGACAGGGGATGGCTACAGAGCAACTGTTGGGTATTCCCACATTCACCAGGCTAAAAAGGAACATAAAAATAACCAAGCTCACACTTGCAGTGTTCCAGCGGCGTATGGCATTTTCTGGTAGTCCCAAAAATGCAACACGCTGGAGCACATGGCCTGGTTGCTGATGCAATCAGCCGACTCCACAAACCAGTGGCCTCCAGACGCCGGCTAGCACAGGTAAGTGTGAGCAGGACCATGGAGGGGACCAGGGGATGAGCAGAATTGGGGGGGGGTGGCTGGAAGGAAGGCTGATCTGGACCAGGAAGGAGGCGAGTTCAGTAGCAGCGGCATCTGCAGTATCCAAACCTCCGTCCTGGCCTCACACTGCCCACGGGTCCATGCAGACTTGTGCCAGCTACAGAGCTGAAGCAGGTCCAAATAGACCTGGCAGTTTACAGGCAGCCTGCACACTTCAAAGGATGCGAATGAAGTGATGCTTATGTGCCTTTAAAAGGCATTCTGAAGCCCCGGGAAGCCTTTCACGTTTTCTGCTGAAACACCAGAAGTGAAACTTTTTTTTTCCATTGTAAAGCTCATTCTGAGGCTTGCAGAGGCTGTGGTTGGATATGTGCTGCCTCTCAGAACATCCTCCAAAGTCAAGGGGAGCACAGCTCCTCTCACCTCCAGAGTATCCAAGTCAGTCCGCCCCATGGGTTCAGGAATCCGCAGATGCTGGAATCTGCAGGTTCCAAATCCACAAACAACACAGGCCGACGGTACTTTTTTAAAATTTCAAGTGTCTACAATGAATCATAAAAAGAAACAGGAGCAATTTGTCTTAGAAGCATAACAGAGCACTAGTCTCAGTATGTTGAACGCATGCAGCTGGCTACTTAATTTATGCTTAGTCAGCAGACCTGTACCCGAGGCAAATGTAGACTTTTAGAAACAACAATGCCTGCTTCAATGTTTGAGAGGTTCACTCATTAGGCAAGTTTCTCAATACAGAGGTCAGACAAGCTCGGCTCTAGCATATGGACCAATATGACAACTGAACAAGTATCGATACAAGCCATGAACATGTAGGCAGCACGTTTTTTTTCCAATTCCATGGTCATCCATTGGAATTTTTCCAATTCCATGGTCATACGCATGCTTCAACAAAAGTCACTGATGTCATGGATATTTTCAGTGGAGTTGTGTCTTCATCATCAGAGCACTGCATGAAGCTCCAAGAATCCCATTAGTCCCATGACAACTCTGTCTTGGCTGCAACTGCTTCATCCTTGACACTGCTTGGGCAGCTATCAAGGGACATGGTTGCTAATGACATTGTTAACTACATCTGTGCTCTCAACTGAGGAATAGCTTTCAAGGAGTTAACTGAAGGCAATACAAGCCTTTCGGCAATATCCATAAGAAAACAAAAGACAAAGTGGAATCTCTAGAAAGCACCACCAAATAGGTAAAAGCAAGAGGTGAGGTTATCAAGCTGAATCCCCCATAGTATTTCCACCATGTTATTCATGTTGCTTTGAGTGCCTGAAAACTCAGTGCCTGGAACACCTGTGGTACCAATGAACTAGCCCTCTTCAACAGCCTTTTAATGCAAAAGTGAAACAAGACAATTGTCTTGGCACATTTGTTAAGTGTGAAAGTTTACTAGGCAAACACAAATAACAAGCTTATTAAACTTCTATCAATGAATCTCACAGATTTGGAGATTATAATCTGCCCCATGCCTGATGATGATACAATGATAGTATCAAAATTATTATGCTTGCTGGGGGCTGGTAGAAATGCAATAACTGTGAGAGAGGATACAGACCTCCTTGGCCAGTTGATCTGGGTACTTTTCCTCCCCTGTGTACTCACTCTGTCTACAGAACTGAGGGCACAATTCTAACTTGCGCTGAAACGGCAAGCAGGCTGGCGGGCCTGCACTGTACCCAACACAAGCTGGAGCCGTGTGGAGCCTCCACGGGGCAAGGGCTCCTCGGATCTGCACCTGCTATTAAGCAGGAGCAAAGCTGAAGATGCCACGGAGATGCTCCCAAAGATGCTCCCAAATTGGGAGCTTCCATTCGGCCTAATGGCATCCCAGCTCCACCCCCTCCCCAGGCCAGCACGCCTCCCGGCCCACCCAGAAATGCCCCTGCGCCAGCTGAACTCAGCCAGCACAGAAACATCACGCCACCAGCTTCGTTTGGCATCGCTGGGTCAACGCTGGCAGCATCGGATGCAGCGCAAGCGGCTTGCGTCAGCCGTAGGGTGCTCCCAGGATTGTGCCCTGATTCTTACACCCCCACATCAGGCTGAAAGGAGATAGGTAGGAGGACCCTCATCTAAGCAGCTGTTGGTCCAGATCAGAAATCCGGGCAAATGTGCCATAAGAATTTCCCTTCTTTGCTTTTTATAACTTCTGGGCATTATGGTTACCTTTTGGATTAGCAGTTACTTGAAGCCATCTGATTTGACTTTCCTGTTCTGGGAGAATGAGGTGGGCTTCGTGGTCTAAAGAGCTGGCTCAAAGCTAAGAATTTTGTTTACTAGTCAGTTGGGAACAAGGGTAAACAATGAAGCAGGAATAGATGCTATTCCCAAATGATAGTCCTTTCAGGATGCCGACCTACTTCAGAAGTCTCCTTTAGGGAACAGGAAGATCAAAAGAGGTAATATCTGTTTATCAGATCAGGGGAATTTCAAGGATTTTCACCACAGCAGGAATGAACAGCATGCCTATAGCACAGATAATTCTGGATGACTCAAGCTACATCCTACAAAGGTTTAAAAAAAAGCACCTGGGGGGAAATATGAAAATCAGTAGATTTGCAGCACTGAGACAATGGTGGAAAGAAAACCCATCCACTGTCTCCCTGCCAAAATGCATTTATTGGTCCATTGGTACAAATATATCCACACATATGAGTCATGGATTCCCCTGAGCAAAGTATTGCTTTGCCATGATAAAATACATGCAAGTGTTTACATACAAGTGGAGTGGACTACAAAACTACCCCTAAGGTTAGTCAGCACAAGGCCTGCAATGTTGATCTCACTCTCGAGGGACTGAGAAGACTAACGTGAAAACAAGTAGCGAGCCCAAAGAGATGGGGAAAGATGCCTTCTATATGAACTATTCCCCTTCAAGAACCTGTTGTGGGAGGAACCACACCACGGAAAGGAGGCCTGTTACCTTTTGTGCTTTCTGATCCCTGTTTACTTGAAATAAGCCACATAACGGAGTATACCTGTACTGCAAGCCTGCACCCAAGGAAATATCTGTCTCCAACCTCTATGATGTAAACCTCTCACTTTGGGAGGAGGTGGAGCACTCACAGGCTCACAAGCAGAAGGAAGACTAACCACAAAGGACCTTATGAGTACCCAATAATAATAGCACATGAGTAACCAAGGCTAGACCAGCAGGTGCTTTGTGAGACATCTGGATGCAGGCAGGAGAAGAAGGCACACAGTAGCAAGGAAAAAGAACTGGTTAGAGCCCAGTGACCTCAGCATAGGCAGCAAAGGACGATCAGCGTGCTGCAGCGTGAGACAGACAGTGAATTATTGGGAGAACCCAATACTAAAAGGACCCTGAAAATGTGGAAGTGAATCAACTGCTTCCACTGCATTTGTTCAGCACCACCAGCACCTTCACGAATGAAAGATCAGTTCACAAGTGACATTTTCATTTCACAGGTACATTTTATTTTTTCGTACATAGTTGGAGTTTCTCCTATTCTTACCAAGGACTTGATCTCTGGTAAAATTTGCAAAGACTCAAACTCTTTGACCTTCCCCGGATCAACATCTTCCTCCAGCTCCCAAGTGCTTTCCTCATAAGGCAACGAGCACCACTTCACCAGGTAATGAGTCACCTCCTACAACCCAAGAGAAACAAAAGGAGACGCAGCGAAAATTCAGAAAAAGAAGTGATCAAGTGGCAGCATTCCTTGAGGAACACTGTTGTACACATAACAAGCCAAAGAACAGGGTGAACCTTGGTAATAAGCAAATGGACAAACACCAAAATGTGTTACAAGGACAATAGCACTCAGGATCCCTAAGTTGAAAGGAACATTGTATGCAGGTGCAAGTGCATAGCAAGGCTAATGGAGGCTGGGTATAAGGTTGATTGATACAACAGTATAGCAGGGCCATGTTATCCTGTTCTTAGAACCGCAGCGGACATCAGAATCCATGGATCTTGGAATCTGCAGATTTTGGGGGCCCTTCAAACCTCCAAAGACAACCAGAGCAGTACTCCAGCCACCTCTAGAGACTTTCTGAAGCCCTTTCTTTAAGCGCCCTGGCGGGGGGGGGGGAGAAAGCCGCCGCCACGCGCCCCGAGCCAGGATGCGCGGCCGCAGCTCCCCCCCGCCGCTGGGGCGCTTTAAGCGCTCCAGCGGCAGCGGGGAGAAAGCCGCCGCCGCCGCCGCATGCCCCGAGCTGGGACGCGCGGCGGCAGCTTCCTCCCCCCGGCTGCTGCAGGGGCGCTTTAAGCGCTCCAGCGGCAGCGCGGGGAAGGAAGCCGCTGCCGCCCACCCCGAGCCGGGCGCGTGCTGGCGGCTACCATCCTGGGCTGCCGAGCCCATCAAACGTAATTACGTCACATGACGTCATGACGTCGCGTGCCCTGGGCACGGTTTCGCCCAGGTACGCGCCTGCCTCCACTAGCTTCCGGAGTTCGCCAACTACTTAAATACTTCATATTTAATTTAATAAAACGAAGAAATTCACAATACTAAAAACTTAATTTATTGTAACTTTTAAGAATGAAGGGATTCTCAGTAGGCACTTTTGCTTTAAGATTTAAAATACAATGAGGAGAACTCTACAGAATTCCCAACTAACTGGGCAAAGAGGCACTTTTTCCAAATGGTACTTCTCTTATATTAATAGGGAAGAATAACTATCCAGTATCTTTTCTTGCGATTGTTTATTGGTGTTTCTTCTGCATTTTTTTAGAGATTGTGAGCCCTTTTGGGTCAGGAAAATATTTATGTGATTTTTTTTTTAATAGTTTGTGAACTTTTTTGTTAAAAGGGCAGTATTTGCCCCCCCAAAATGGATATATTCTTAATAATAATTACACTCAGGGCACAATCCTAACCAACTTCCCAGCACCGGGATAAGGGCGATGCAGCTCCAAGGTAAGGGAACAAACATTGCCTTGCCTGGAGGAGGCCTCCATGACTACTACTCCACTGCAGGATGCAGCACATGCCCCATTGGCACAGCTAGGTCAGTGCTGGAAAGTTGGATAGGATTGCACCCTCACACACATCGCGCAAGGCTGAAGTCAGTCCATTTTGCCTTAGTCAATATAGGGGGAGTGGGCGGGAAGCGGTTAGAAAGACAGGAGATTCTTTGGGCACATACGTCTTCCTACCTCTACTTCCAAAAGGAGGAAGAGGAAGAAAAGTAATTTCTATTGCAAAAACGTGAACTATTGCATTATGTGGACCTTACACAAATACCATTTTCTTCTGCAACATTATAGTCATACAACAGATTGTACAGAAGTGCCACCTGCATCCCACAACACACTTCATACCTCCCATGGGGGAGGGCGGAAGATGTCTGGGCGTCAGCTCAAAAGAAAGCCTCTCTGTGGAACCACCATTTATTTATGCATTGGCGACTAGTGGAAGAGAGAGAGAGTGCTTAATGTTTGCAACAAATATGCGTGCAACAGATATTTAAAAGAATGTTTTAAAATTTTGCTGAGTCATGCTCATATTAGAATGCCAAGAAAACCAAGTGAAGTTCTCAGGCTTCTTTTCTGTCCATCTCATCTGCCAGTTCTTGAGACCCAATTCGGAGTCTACAAACACCTCAAGAACAATTTGTCAGGAACCCAGTTCCTTCATCTTTAACAGGAGAAGAACTGCACGTGGCCTGCAGGGAATCAATGCTGGGCTGAAGCAAGTTATGCATTTCATTTCTCATTTCTGGCATGGCCTTGCTGAGTCAGCAGGACAGACTGCACAGACGTTTGCAATTACCATGCTGTAACACTCTTGGCAACAGATGGTGGGAAAAAAAAGCCCATATTACAGCACTTTGCTTACAAGCGCCCTCTGCTTCCTCACTCTGTGGTCATCCATGAAAACAGAGGGGCTGGGGAACCGTGGACTGCAAACAGCAATCATACTGCGAACACTATATCTACCTCCCCAGTGTCAGCATCCTTTGTGTGAGCCACCTCCAAGATCCTATCAACTTCCACGTAGTCTGGGTTGAACAGATCTTCTTCAGGCTGCCGGAGCAGGAAACAAAATTACAGAGATACGTCAAGATAGGCCGCAACTGGACAGGGTAACGCAAGGCTAAGAACTGCAGCCTTCTGGTGCTCTTAACCCAAGGCACTGTCAGAGGATATCGGCATAAGAAAGCAACATAAGAAAACAACATAAGTTCATCCTCCTGCAGAAGCCAAAAGGAAAGAAGAAGGGCTCCAGGGAATAACACTTTACATGAGAATCCTACTTTAAGCCTGTGCAAAGAGAGAAGATCCATTAAACCTACTCACTATTTCCATACAAATTGAGAGACAGGCCAAAAGTTTCTTCAACAGCCTCTTCCCCAAGGTGGAAACAACCTGGGCTTTGGCCGAATTCTTTCCTTATGTCACTCAGCTGCTAATGAGCCTAGACAGCAAACAGTTGAGGGGCATAGAGAGAGAATTCTGCCAAAGCCTCATCTTGGGAAGACAGAGGTAAAAAAGCCCTTTGCCTGTGGCCTGGAAAGGGATGTGAAGGCTTGGGAAAGGCGGGAGGGGTGGCAATTCCCTAATGTTTCCCCCAAAGAATTTTAAAAAATGACACACACACACAAAATAAGAACTCTCCCCCCCCCAGATTATTCTGTTTTATTTTGTTTTCTTGGGCACTGGAATGAATGGCTAAAGTATAGAAACGAAAGGTGAGAAGACAGGCGTTCAAATCAGGGGCTATGATAGGGATGAAATGGAAATGCTATGAAGGGGACTAAATGGCTCCCCTAGGAGCCAGACTGAATTACCTGACCAGCTATCTGCCATCTTGGATTAAAGGAAAATCACATTCAACCACTATCATCTCAATTCCACAATATGTGCCTAAACACCACCATGTAAAATGTGTGGCATACTACTAAATCCGACTGCAGAATGGCATATTTTCTGGCACAAAGGGATCAGCAGCCAGGATGGTGCCCCCAAAGACATTCTGGCTCCCTTGGTTCCTAGAGATCTGTTAACAGGCAAGATACTATTCACACAAAGCTCACATCCCTGCTCTGCCACAACCCAAATGCAAGAACTTGGTACGTTGACCGAAGTGGGCCACCAAGATCCCGAATCCTTTCCAGGCAATGAACAACCTGATAGCTTATAATTATGCTTCGACAGCATCTCTGAACCCCTAGGCTGTCAGCAGCCATTAATCCTTGCCTATGTTTCCTCTCTTTTTGCCTCAAGAGCTAATAGTAATGGACAGAAGAATGTAGAAATGTAATTGTTTAAGCAGTATCTCTTTAAAGGCCCCAAGTGTTCTGACATGAAAGACTATTGAAACCAGAGAGGGAATTGACTTTCTCTCTAGGAGGCTCTGGGGGGGACCTCAGAATCTCAAACTGAGGAGCAGCCGTACATTCTAGTCTAGACAGAAGAGAACGATGAGGCACTTTCCACCAGAAACATTTAACACTTGTGTAAGAACCTGTACAAAGGAGTGTAAACTTCCAAGATTTACAGAAGCAGTGAGAAAACAATTTCAATCTCCTTGTGCCCTGATGCATGAAAAAAGGATGTATAGAAAAAGCATGCAGGAAGGAAAGCATGGAAAAGATAATACCCTGTTTCCCCCAAAATAAGACCTAACCGGAAAATAAGCCCTAGCATGATTTTTCAGGATGCTCATAATAGAAGCCCTATGTGCGCGCAGATTGCTAGCGCTTGGAAATCTGAGACCTGAAAAGTGTCCCCTGGTAGTGCACCTGTGACATAGTGATGCACCACATATTCTGAAGAAGGAAAATGTCCAGCAAGAGGCGGGTTCACTGCTCACCTCAGTGAAAATGTGCTTCATCTGGGCCTGCTTATTGCGGAAGCGTTTTATCTTCTGAGAAATACGAGGGTCTTTCTCCAGCTCCTCCATTGTGGCCCATTTACAGTGCAAATAAGAACTGCAAATTAACAGAGAACATCACTAAGAACATTAAGAAAACAGATCTTGCCTCCAAAATTATACAGGAATGACAACCTGGGACATCATCATTTAAAAAAATGACATCATCATCTTGAAAAACATAACCCGAGGGAAGGAGGGGGACAGTACTGAGTGGCAGGTGAAGAGACTTTCTAGAGAATGGCCCAGATGCTTTTTCTTACAGACATGACCCACAGAGACAGAAAGGAAAATTCAGACCAAACTACAAGCAGGAACGGAGGTTGCAAGCATCAAGCTTTCCATCCAAAGGGATGGCTGAGAGAAGCAAAGACCAAGGACAGCCAGCTCCTGAAGCGGGGCAGCGAAGGCAGGGGTTGAAACGGCTGCAAGAAACTAGTAGTGGCTCCCTAAACATGACAATACATTTGGGATGGATGGAATAATCAGTGTGTTCTGTGCAGCCAACACACAACAGCAACATGCTGGTAATGAAAATCACAGGTCATACGTACAAATTGCGATATTTTACGTAGAACTCCTCCTGTTCATAAGTTGCTCCTCCAGGGTAGGTCTGGAACAACAGCAAGTGCTCAGTAAGCATCAATTGCATAAAGAACAGGACAGTAGCTTGCTGAATAGCCAGGGTGATCTTCTCTGACCCAAACTGTAATCTAACCTAGCAGGCTATGAGAAACACACTGAAATGGAAACATAAAGCATCTTCCCAGATCTTCCCATCTGGTCTTTATGCCTTTAAGAGGGGATTGGACGGATTTCTGGAGGAAAGGTCCATCGTGGGCTATAGGCAATGATGGATTGTGCAACCTCCTTACAAAGGTGGTGGGCTATACCAGGTGCAAGGGAGTGGCAACAGGATGCAAGCATCTTGTTGTCTCATGCCTCCCTGGGGCACCTGGTGGGCCTCTGTGAGATACAGGAAGCTGGACTAGATGGGCCTTTGGCCTGATCCAGCAGGGCTCTTCTTATGTTCCCCTATGGCAGGCTGCAGGGACAATGCTGGAACCCAGCTGGTATGAAAAGCAAAGGTGGATGAAGCAAAGAAACCGTAAGGGGAAGGCAACAAATGCTGTTCCCACACCCAGTTGGCAGCAGAGCCTCAAGGCTTTCAATAATCCTGAATAACGGAAAAGGCAATGTAACATACAGAATACGCGAAGTATCCTGCATGTGCAGCAGAAGGAGACTGCAATAGCACAAGGGACCCCCTACTACTGACCAGGCCACACAGCACAGTCAATGGACAAGGATCAATCACTGTTAACCCCAGAAAATGCAGGCACACAGAACAGCCATTCCCGCAACCTCTGTAAGAAATAGGCTGTGGCATCATCCTAACTTGAAGATGGTCTTCAAGCACACTTTGATATCACAAAGTGAGCACAGCAGCTGCAAATAAACCCCCCAACCCAGAAACAGGAATCCTGCAAAACCCCACTAACAACCCCTAACCATGAAGTGAAGAAATTGTATAGAGTAATTCCTTTGGCAAATCTATGTCAGCCCACAGATTGCTGTCCCAACATTTAAAACTTCTGAGCTGAGCTCCACAAGCAGGCTGTTGGTTTCAGGATAATAGATGGGAATCTCAGGGAAGAAACATCTCATCAAAATAATATTTTGGAAGCTGGGTCTTTTTTTAAAAAAATGGAAATATTAAAAATTGCAGGCCTTGCTGAAAGAATCACCATGGTAACACCATTTCCTCTCTGAACACATTATACACTGAACTATAGGGGTCCATACCAGAGTTCCCTGAAATGCGAAACATATCCCTGTATTCCCTGTGATGCACTGGGGTTCCTCTTCCATTTCAGACTGTATAATGAAGAGTGATTGCTCCTATAGGATACTTTTCACTCTCATGCACTCTCTCCTCCTCAGTTGCTTCTACCACAACTACTACCACCAAACGTCTGTTCAGGGCCAATACCATGCTAGCCAGCACACAGGAGTGATACAGCCAGCCTTTTTTGCAGAGGTTTTCATAAGCTAACACGGAACGGAATCCATACAGAATTACCCTCTAGGAATTAACTACCATTGGCTACATCTACTCATTACATACTCTCCCTTGTTGCAGAACAAAAGTCCCTTGTTGCAGAACATCTACTTATTGCAGAACAAAAGTCCCTCGAATGGGGCTGGTTACCACTTCCAAGGCAGAGCGAACCACTCACCTCCTTCTGCACCATCCTGGAGGCGAGGATTCTCTCAATGATGTTGGCATCGTCCTCGGGAGGTTCCTGTAGGATCCAAGACAGGAACAAAAGAAGTCGACTATCTTCATCCACCAGCACCACCACAGAGTTGTACATATTAAAGGCGCAAATTCAATGTCTTACGCTCTCAAATCCCACTCAAAGCCTTCCTTGAAAGTAATAGATTTGAACAACTCTAGACCAGCATTTCTCCTAGGAGTCCTGGGGCTGCCCAAGAACCCTTCAGGAACTCCACAAGGACACCGTAAGTGGCTGCCCTCTGCCCTGTTTGCTCATCTGACTCTCTTGCCTTCCCTGTTAATGGCTCTCCTTCCTCATTCCCCTCCTGTTCCAGCTCTTGGCTGCTATACAGCACTGGATTCAGCACCGCACCACACTGAGCATACGCCAGCACTCTGGAGCTCCCCACGACTCTGCACGCATGCCAGCAGGGATGTCTTAGACTCCTTTTAGGAACATAATGGCCTCCGGACACTGAAACATTTGAGAACCAATGCTCATGTTTAATCCTGCCCTGTGCCTTTACTGAACCTTGTGTGGAAAAGGGTGCAAGGAAAAGGGACTATCCATGTTCCATATTAAATATTCATCCCAGATCATAGGAGCAAAAATAACAATAGGGCCTGAGGCCGGCTTCATACAGTATACAGCTGGAATATTGGTCCCTGTGCCTATCCCAACTTGTGCTTCCTAAAACATATGTCTGAACAGTGTGTGCGTGCACGCACGCACGCACGCACGCACGCACACACACACACGCACACACACACACACAGAGAGAGAGAGAGAGAGAGAGAGAATATACATGCATAGTTTTGCACTGCAAAGTACAGAAGAGGGATAAGTTGGCTAAGTGCAAATATATCTTCTCTTACACTCTCAGAGCGCAATCTTGAACTGGATTTAGGCCAGCATAAGCTAAACCATCAAAGTTTGGCCAGCACAAGGACCACCATAAAGCGTGTTTGGACTCACGTCTGTGTGCTGGCCTCTCTGACTCCTGACAGTGGTCCAAACATACTTTATGGTGGCCCTTCTGCTGGCCAAACTTTGCTGGCTTAGCTTATGCCGTCCTAACACAGTTTAGGACTGTGCCCTCATTCAGAATCACACACACAGAGAAGATTTTAAAACTACAGAAAAAGTTAACATTGCAATGCTAAACAAGATCAATTACTCCCAAGGAAAACATTAGTCTGAGAACAACCAGTGGATCACTCATATGAAAGTGGAGTTGGCAAAACCCCTACTGCTTACGCCAGAATTCCAATGCATGTACAACTCTTCTCACAAACCTACTGCCCCATCATACACAGACTCACACATGTCATATTGCTAGTGCACCTCTCTTGCAGATAAGTAAGTGATCTTGTGCAATATAAATACAAAAAGATTCCCCCAATGGCCCAGCCATACCTCTGCCTGCCAGGCCAAAGTAGATGCAGAGAGTGCAGAAGCGCGGCCAGCTCCCAACACAGCTATTGTTTCACCATCGTCATCCACCACTTTGAAATCCAGGTCTTCGTTGTACTTTCTGCGCTTCACTTGGCGTCCGGAGCGGCGCTTCTGTGCATGAAACACAAGCCCAGATATGGATACAGAAACACACACAGGATTTCCTGACACAGATCCAGGATTGCTCCACTACTACAGGGCTCAGCACTTGGTCAATATTCTCCCACCCCTTCCACAACTGGACGCCACTGGGGACAGAACAAAGCAACATTTGAATGATACAGGCAAATCCCTAGCCATTCTTCTCTGTGGCCCTGGATGATAGGTGCTATCAGACAGAACCATGTGCTTTGTGCCACAGACATCCTGAAGAAGGCATCAAAAACACTGGGTATTTATTTAAGAGATTTCTACCCCGCCTTTCCTCTGCCAAGACAGATGCCCAGGGCAGCTTACAATTATTCTTGTATCCAATAATATCCAATCTGAATGAAGTCATGGCCACTCAAGTCATAGGGCAGGGTAGGAGGATGACACTGGAGCAAAGTAAATTATGCCTAATTCTCCCTCTTCATCCTAGTTCTTTCCTCCACCCACCATCAAATCCTCCCAAAACACATCTCATTATGATTCCACTCTGTTTCTAGCATTCTTCACCAACCGCACAGGCAGCGCCGGAATAGGATGAAGGCAAATGTCCGTCCTACAATTGCCCATCTACTACTCTTGGAATTTAAAATACAGAATGTAGACAACTAGATGTCTACCATCTAATTGTCCGAAGAACCAATGGTGCATCTCGGCATATGGCCACTTCGTATGTTCATACTATCTAAGACTCTGAGAACTTCTTCATACGGTGATTTTTTTTTTCCTGGAAGGAAGATGTGCATGCAGCACATACACTCCTATAGCCCACATGCAGCAGAGTTGCCACATGGCACAGCTTCCCATCCATCCAAACCATGGCACAATAGCAAGCAGACCACCCAGACCATATAGAGGGGGTCACACAGTGCAAAGAAAAAATAAGGTTCTTGCATTTTGAATATACCCAGTTTGATAGCTTCCTGCATGTCTGGTTTTGTGCACCAGCTGCCTTCCAGATGCATCCTTTGGGACTCCCACTACATAACAATTCATTATAAAAAAGGAAATTGCTATATAAAAAAGCAGAGGTACTTACAGATCAGCAACTGTACAACAGGAGAATCTACCCATCGATTCACACTAACCATCACTGTCATTCTTCTTCAACAAAGATCATCCCATACCCATAAAGTTTGGAGACCCCAGCATACCTGGCTGTCAGCCAGTTCAGCAAACTCCTCAGGACTCTGCCCAGACAAAGCGAGGAAGCTTTGATCTAGCTCTAGGCTTTCCACTGGAGTGTCATTTTTCCTCTTCCCCTTTTTCTTCTTCTCAACAGGGGTTGGTCCTTGCTCCGTGCTGCAGGTACAAATTGGGAAGTAAAGTATTACCTTCAGACAATCACAGGAGTAGACTCAGCATGCAACTTTGCGATTGGTGTTTCTGCCCAAAATGCCGTCCTGAAAAAAATGCACCCTTTTAAAGCACCATGGCCAGGATTTGAAAGGAGCAAAGGCAGAGGAAGGCCTAAAGCTGGTGCTAGCAAATAGAAGGGTATTATTATTTTCATGAAAATCACCCTGGTGCATTTTGACCAAGACAAAAGGGGCAAAGAGACTTCATATGAATTATTCTAAAACTTGGATCCCACAAGAATACACGTGAGGGAGTAGTGTCAACTGGGGTACCAGAGTAAGACACATGCCCCTGAGAATGACGCTTGGTTAAAACACATTGGGCAATCTTCACACAAAAAACTGCTACATTCCAGCCCCAGGATTGGGCCTGAATCTCTTTATTTTTCTGCTATTTTTCTCTCCTGCCAGAATCCAAACAGCCATGCATGAAGCTGTTCTCCTACAGACTTCCTCCTACAGACCCTCCAGTTCCCCCTCCCCCTCAAAAAAAAAAAGTCTAAGAAGGGCATGACTAAAATGCAACAAACAAAAACATTTAGCATGCAAAGACTTCACTGATGCAGTCCCATTCCTTTTATTCAGCAAGGTAATGCTGAATTATTGGTTATTGCGAACGCCCATCATTAAAAGTCATCATTGTGATCACAAAACAATTCATGTAGTTCTAACGATACCAGATATATTTGGAAACCACTTTTTCCCCCTCTTTAGGAAACGAACCATTGGAGAACTCAATTTTGCTTTTCCTTCACAAATACAAGTGACAGTTAATTTGTCCTTTAAAAACAACAAGAGTAGGAACTCTATAGGAATGTGACTCCTGAAGCTGGAACTTTTACAAAAGCACCAAGACATGAGATTTATCTTTTCCCAAAATCAGAAAGAGCAAATTTGGGTATGGAGACAATGGTACAAAATGGATCACATGGCACATGTTTGAGCTGTTCTGCTCTACTAGACTGAGAGGATGAGGTCTTCAGGCTGTTAATGATACAAGCTTCTATGTGCAGGGTTAAGGAATTAACATGGCAGCCAGGACATGATGCTGTAGCTGCAGACTTCTGGACTACAGTTCCTACTAGTTCTGCCTGAGCTCCAATTGTATACAGTCAGTAGAAAGCATTGGGATGATAAAGTGAATCACTGTGTGGCAGCCTGGATTTAACTTGTACCGAAGTCAAATCTGGGTCAGTATTCTAATCAGAGGTGATCAGCTGGCAGCCTGAAGCATATTTATTCAGTTCCCAGCAGCTTTACACAAAATGCTTATCTAGTTGTGGTAAAAACTGTGTGCACAGTTGCATTCATAAGGAACACTGTGAAAGACAGAGGCATTCAACATTTTAATACATTTCTCTTTGGAGTTTCCTATCCAAAAATCTATTCAGGAAATACCAAAAGCTGTTTAGAAAATGAATGCAACACCATGTTTATTTCATATGCATGCTTTAGTGCTCTCTCATGCACCAGACCCCTGCCATTCTCATTCTGGAGGGGGTCTTTTGGGAAGCACATCTGATTCTCAGTTTCCCAATAAAGAGTACTTCGTTTTGTACAAACACATGTGCTCCAAAGGTATATATGTGGAACCTATTGGGGGGTGGGGGAAGGTCTATGTTGTAAAATATACCTTCAACTTCCATGCCACTGACTGGGCAAAAACAACCTATTAGGACAGAAGTTGGTCATCCCTGATCTAATTCATGAAGCTTGCTAAGAATAGTGACAACAGTCCAAATGGACTAATGACCCTTCATCTTTCCAAGCACCTCAGCCCAATCTGAAATCTGTTGTTTCAAGGGCAAATTCTCTACTCAAGCCTTTTGATGCTACAGCTTGACAATAAATATTTCATATCTTTGATTCATCTTTGTCAAAAAAAACTAGCACCACCATCCTTCACATGTGATCCAGCTCACCTCCAGAAACCGAGGAGGAAAAGAGCAAGGACAGCATTTCAATTATACTGCAGAAAAAGAGGAAACAAAGATGCAATGCAAATACAGCACTTAAAACATAGTTTGCTTAATTAACCATGGTTGAGCATTATGTCTCAATATCTAAACCATGATTAAGGATTGGCTGAAAACCAGGGTCTGTACCTTAGTTTGAAGCAGATTTGCATTAACCACAGTTAAGCATTAATCTGTGCCAAGTTAACCACACTTTAAGAAGTTTCTCACCTCTCCAGCCTTTCTGCTGATAAGAATCTTACTGATGTCCCCCTAAACGCACTTCTAGGAGCAAGGATTAGCTCAGCAAACTAAACCATGGTTTTACTGAACATTTGAGATAGTAATCAGGATGCAAGGCAACATATAATGGTTACTACTAAAACCTAGCAGTTTGAAAGCACCTAAATGCAAGTAGATAAATAGGGACCACTTCGGTGGGAAGGGAACAGCATTCCGTGCGCTATGGCGTAGAGTCATGCCGGCCACATGACCACGGAAGCTTGTCCTCGGACAAAACGCCGGCTCCACAGGCTTTGAAATGGAGATGAGCACTGCCCCCTACAGTCAGTCACGACTAGACCATTCGATCGTGGGGAAACCTTTACCTTTACTAAAACAATACAGAACAAATGAAAGTGATATTTTTCATTTAACCCATGTTCAAATTGATGGAAGCACACACGCTCTAATTACAAATAACCGCCTTCAAGTTTCACTTTTCAAAGCAAGAAAAAACAAACAAGGAGAAGGGGAGGTTGGGAAAGGGTGATGATGTTACATGGCAAGGGAGTGGTGTGACACAGTTGGATGTTCTTCAAACAAAGGAAATCAGGGTTGAACAAGACCAATGCAAATTGGATTACAAATTGTCTGTACTCACTGGAGGGATAAGGTTTCATTATCCCCCCTTTCCAGGATCAAGACAGAAAAAGATGGTTGCAATACATTTTCAGCAAGATGTAGAGAAAAATAAATCAAGCAAGGAACTACAAAGAAACTCAACTGCATAGCACCTGTCTGTCACATTTCTAGAAGGATGACAGTGTTTTAGTTAGGCTGGAATAGATCCTCTTTACCAAATGATCTATATAACTCCATACACTACAGGCATGCTCCAGTATCCACTGATTCAGCATCCACGGTTTCAGTTATCCATGGATACTAGGGACACATATTAAAAAGATAGGGGCATATTAAATCTTTTTCTAACATTTATTGCAGCAAAACCACTGACGTTCTCCTATCACTTTAAAAGGCATACCCAGTATTCATGGTTTCAGGTATTCATGGAGGAGTCCAGAATGGAACCAGGGCATACCTGTATTGTGTGCTTGCTGTTACTTACAAATTTGATCTAATTTTGTGTTTTCTTCCATATTGTTGATAAAAGAATGAGGAGTCTTCCTCAAACTTTATTCTTCATCGAGAATCCAGCAAAACAAACACTTGATCCATCGAATTAAAAGTTCCTTTTTTTGCTCAGTTCATTCTGAATTTATTTTTTGAAAATATTCTGATTTTAATCCTCACATTTGGTTTATTTCATTCTCCCCGCCCCACTTGTGGCCATTTTGGAGATTTGGTACCAGCAAACACCCATACTTTTAAGAACTGCTGAGTGTCTGCACCAAAAGTCTCAACCATTAGAGGTTCAGCTGATGACAATACGGAGGAAGGCAGTGTCTGTCATAGTCCCCCATCTCGTGCATCACTTTCCTCCATTATACCTCAACCCATCACCTTTCCAGCCAGTTTCATACATCTCCCAGACACACAGTCCCCTTGCAAAAGCTAAGCAGGTCTAGGTCTAGCTAATACCTGGATGGGCAACCACCTGAGAAACCCACATATACCACTTTGAGTTCCATCATGCAAGAAATGCTAAATATAAATAAGGTAGAAAAATAAAATCTGACTGAATTTGCTCCGGTCTATAAAAGAGCCTTTCTCCAGCAATTATCACTGTAAAATCTTTAATCATTCATCTGGTCACCACTGGCGACCTTGAATTTATAGGTGGGCATGTGGGCGTTAAAGAGCACTTGTCATTTTTTAAAGGAATTTTTTTCACGGTGCTTCTACTGTAAGCACTGATAACTGTCCTGATCGCTG
This sequence comes from Lerista edwardsae, assembly GCA_029204185.1. NCBI lineage: Eukaryota > Metazoa > Chordata > Lepidosauria > Squamata > Scincidae > Lerista > Lerista edwardsae. The sequence goes on along the minus strand of JAJKFI010000043.1, from coordinate 3,360,834 downwards.
CCTTGTTCCAGTTGCCATTTTTCCTTTAGAACTTGCCAGAGGGTAACCCTATGATAGCAGACAACCAAGAAGTTTTTTACCCTCCCTGACTCCAAGAGTGGTCCAAACGTGCTTTACGGTGGCCCTTGTGCCAGCCAAACTTTGCTGGCCTAAGTGTGCTGGCCTAACTCCAGGTTAGGATTGCGCCCTTAAGCATTGACTGACAGAACCAAACTGAGTGTCTGTAATTATATTTCCTTTGATCTCTTCTCTATCTGAGATCACCTAGAGGCAGATAAGCTTCTATGGGACTCACTTAGGATGCTGTATTCACAGGGGAGCTGTAAATAGTTTTTTTTAATCCACGGAGATGACTGAAAGCCCTCAAGTACCTCAGCAAAGCAAGAGGAATGCACATATTAGACATGTCCCAAATCTCCTGCAAGTGCAAGTTTGACATTTGCCTCCCATTAGTAGCAAACTAGACAGTTAGCCGTCAAAGTCCAATTCACTATGTTTCCCACATTCAAGCTAGCAGACTTCCAAAAATGGTATTTTCCAACATAATCCAGAATGCAGATAGATTATATCTTAAATTATGACAGGATTTTATGGGGTTTACGGTGCAATCCTAGGAACTAAAGTCCTACTGAGTGCTATGGGACTTTGTCTCTATGTATGTTTAATCAGTAGTAAATTCCACTGTGTTCCATGGCCTGATTCTCAAGTAAATACGCAAAGGTGTATGCTTTGGCAGAACATGAAGGACAGCCAGCAGAGGGGACTAGTCTGCCAAGGGGCTGGGCAACAGTGTTCCCACCAGTCAACTGGGCAGCAGGTCATGTGACTGCACCAATCAGATGGGTGACAGCACACCTGGACATCACCAGCTGTCGCCTACTCCAGGCTGCTGGCCAAGTGGGCTAATGAGCCACAGCTGGCCACAGGGGTGCTATAAAGCATTCTCCTGGTGAAGGGGAAAGAAGCAGAGGGGAGGAGAACCCAGGTGGCAAAGAGAGGAGCAGAGGCTGGGAAGGCACTGAAAAGGAAGAGAGTGAAAGACCCAAAAATGAATGAATGGCAAGACAAGGGCAAAAGGCTCTCTTGTGGGCCAGGGAAGAGAGTACAGAATGCCAGGTGTAAAGCAGTGGCAACAGGATGCAAGCATCTTGTTGCCTCATGTGCTCCCTGAGGCACCTAGTGGGCAACTGTGAGATACCAGAAGCTGGACTAGATGGGCCTTTGGCCTGATCCAGCAGGGCTCTTCTAATGTTCTTAGAGTAAGGACAAGCAGAGGATCAAACCACTCAGGGGGAGACCAAGCCAGGGAGTTGTACTGGCGGGGCCTCAGAAGAGCAAGAGGAAGAGAAGGGAACAAGACACCAAGGACATGAAAGCAACCTGACTGTAAGCTATCAGCCAGATGCCCTAAGCATGAGTGGCTTCAGCCTGGCCACACCGTTGACCACAGGGAAGAGGCCAAATCAACCCATCTAGGGAACCAGCACCCATCCCTCGGAGGGATCTGGCAGACCTGGTTACACAGTAGTTGGCTGAGATACTCTAAGCCCCTAATCGGGACTGCCCAAAGGTTACAAAACCAACAGCCTGGGCCAAAGACAAGGGTGGAGTTAACACAGACAAGATGGTTAACTCCCCTCTTTCTGTTCCCTATGGTTGAGCTCAATAAAAAAGCTGTAACACACTGTTTTGTGCCTGGACCACTATGTCAGTAAACTTCACGAGCCTCCCACTGCGGGGAGGAGGTGGAGATGACAACAGGATTGCAGACATACGGCCCGATCCTATTGGGCTTAACATGAGTGGTACGTGTGTACCGCCTGCATCTCTATCGTGAAAGGTGTGGAAAATGCCTCCTGCTGCAGCAGTAAGGCCTTGGGAAGGTCTTACCGCTGACACCATGGCAATGCACTGTCCTTGCACTGTCCAGAGGCGGCAACGAGAGCCGGTGAGTGCACTGCTCGCCAGCGTCGCATCTTTTCGGGCAGGGTGGGAGGGCATTCCTGGGTGGGGAAGGGGCAGCGCAGGTGTGGGAGCAGTGGTGACTTTCACCACCAGATCCCATGTCAGGCCATGCAGCATGACATAGAAGCCCTATCCTCTGCGCCCCTGCACCCTTATTGCTGCACCCTTACCGCAGGGGAAGGGACAAATGTAGATGAGATGAGATGGTAGCTGCTTGGCTATGGCTGCTCGCACAGGGGGGCCAGGCAGTTCTGGAATGATCTGCCAATATATTTGAAGTGCATTCATCTGAACAAGGCACCCAAAGGCTTCAGAAAATTTTATATTTGCTCTGTTTCACAGATCCAGTATTAGTACTTACTGAACTAGAAAGAAAAGCACCAAGTCATGGAAAAACTGCAGGAAAACTATCCCAGCAACCATAGATTTTTCCCCCCTTCTTTTAAGGTTTATCTAACATGTTTCAAGTGTAAAGTTCTTTATTGAATTACAGATTATAATCATTATTACAAATTACTATTAACATCATTATTTGTTTTAAAATGTGGGCTCCTTTGGATCAGAGAACCATCTTCTTATTCCTTTGCTATGCAAACCGTTTTGAGAACTTTTATGTTGACGAGTGCTATAAATAAATAACTCTATTTTTATAAATGAAACTACTTTAATAAGTAACACGTTATCTGTCTTTGTCAGTTTTAAACCATACACTCACTTGATCTTCTCGCCTCAATTTCATGGGAAATTGCTGATAGCTGAAGGCTGTATCAAAAGTGGCACTGATCAAATAACCTTTCAGGGCAGATGTAACCAACTTATATGCCTGCACTGAATCAGAAGCTGTGGCAATGCTGGAGTTTTTTGCTTTAGTAGTAAGTCCCCAGACATTGATTTTGCAGTCTCAATTAACAACTGTTCCGTTCATGAATGTTGAAGCTAGCTGTGATTAGAAATAATTTAGAGGAGATTATGCCACTATTAGCAGTCACTTAGAGAATTTGCAGCAATTGCTCCATTTGCATGCAGGTTTTACCTTACTGCTTAACTAGGAACTACACTTATCCACTTCTAACAAGATGTTACAAAGGGACCAGTGAACTTGGACCAGGTCTTTCAGAGTTGAACCAACAAAAACGACCCATTTGTCAACAGCAAGTCGCTCTGGCTTCCTGTCCACAGACACTGGAAGCAATACAGTGGCTGTTGGTCATATCTAGGATCAACTTTTACAAACACTGGCTAAGAGCCAAATCCTATGCATGTCTACTCAGAAGTATGTACCATTCTAGTAAATGGGGCTTACTCCCAGGTAAGTGTGGATAGGATTGCAGCCAGAACTGTCAGCTGCAGCCCTATCTAGAAGATAATTTCCTAGCATCCATGCACTGTTTACATCCAAATTAGGTTGCTGCAATGCACTCTAGGTGGATGGCCTTTGAAGACAGTTTGGAAGGCTCAGTTGGTCCAGAAGGCAGAGGTCAGAATACTCCCTGAGCCAAAAGGAACACATTTCATCTACGCTATTTCAGCTCCTCTGCTTGCCAATATGTTTTTGAGCCCATTCAAAGTGCTGGGCTTGGTCTAGACCAGTGGTACTTGAGGTACTGCCTGGAGGTACATGTGGGGCCCCTGCCGCCTGGCAGCAAGACCAGCAATGCAACCCAACAAGCAGCAGTAGGAGGCTCAGTGGGCAGAGCGCCAACATGAACTTTTCACGCACTCAAAAAAGCCCTCGAGTCCACCCTGAGTCTGCTTCAAGGTCAGCTGCAACATCCCCTCCCCTTATCCATTTGGCCAGCCCTCCTTGGGCAGATCTAATTAGCCATGCTGGACAAGGGTTGAGCAGACAAGCAGCCGGCTCACACTCCAGAGAATCCTGTCCACATTCTCAGGTTCTACAAGCTGAAAAAAATCCCAGGTGGAAGGGTAGACAGGTGCCCCAGGGACATCAGTAGTTATGTGGTGTCCAAGTCATGCCGGATCTGATCAACTTTATTATCCATTAAGAGACTTTTTTCCAAGGGAAATTAGCTGTTCTCTGCTGATCAGCTTACCAGTTAAAGAAACTATCTGAAGGAAACTATTCTGGAGCATGCATTTTCTACCATCACTATCTAATACTCTGCAGCATCAGCAACAAAAGAAGAATCACAAACACAATCTAATGTTAACACATTTTAATGAGCTCTAATTCCTATATACGTCATAGTAGAAAACCTGCAACATTTGAACACCTAAAAGGAAGCAACTGAAGAACGTGAAGCAATCCCAGTACACAAGTTGATGGATGTCTGCAGATCCTTTACTCACCAATGTCAGTGTATAGACGCCAATGGGGAACATTTCAAGCACTTGGTCTCGTTCATTACTATTAATTAATTAACTGGGTCAAGTAACTGCTTCTGTGTACACCATGTGTGTGGTATAATAAAGTGGTTTATTATAGTTTATTATGTGGTTTATTATAGCATAATAAATTTGACACCATAAAGAATGTGTACATTTACTTGGGACGCTCTATAGTTTTGGCAGTTTGAGGGAAATAAAACTTTTGTTCTAGACCAGTGACGGAAAACCTATGACATGCGTTTCAAAGGTGACATGCCACAATGTTTGGGGTGACACACCAGAATTCACCAACACCTGACAAAAACTGAGTTTGTTTTACTCATTTTTCATTTTTGTAATTATCTTATGTTGCTTTATATAATACATAGCATCACACATGATTGGACTGTATTCTTGGTTTATATAAATGAATGAATATAAATATTTGTTTCTCTTTTGTTTGGGAGGGGGAGTTGACACACCAGCAGAGTCAAGCTAAGCATTTTCCGAAGTTTTGACAAACTGAGCCAAAAAGGTTCACCATCACTGTTCTAGACAGGCTGTGTTTTTACTACAGCTGGATCCTGCTTCTGACTGGTGCATGATAGAACTTGTATTGACTTGCCCAAGAGTACACTATGGAAAGTTCCACTCAGTGCTTCTACAAGAAAGGTTGTGCTTTGGGTAAAACTGTTAGTCACAATAACCTGTTCCCAGTACAGAACTCCAAAACCTGGGACAAAGCTATGCAGCTTCAGAAGAGAAGAAAAACAGCAGCCGGGCAAACAAGCAAACAGTCAGGTGCGTTGAGCAATACCAACCTGGTCTTCTTGGGCTTTGCTTTGGGGGGAGACTCAGAGTTGCTCTTCTTCTCTTTAGGCTCCTTTGGGACTTTGGGCTCCCGAGGCTTCCTGGGTTTCTTGGCCCCCTCCTGTTTGGGCTCCTTGGGCTTTTTGGGCTCCTTGGGCTTTTTGGGCTCTTTTGGTTCCTTAGGCTCTCTCTTCCTCTTTGGTTTCGCTTCTCGCTCCACACCCAGCTCCTGCTGCCCCAGCTCTTTTTTCTTCCGTTTCTTCTTCACACCAGTGCCCCCACCCCCATCGTCCTGCATCCCATTATGGGACATTACCATGTTCTGCACAATCTCATCGGGTACCTCGTCGGGCACCACATCCTGCTGGTCCTCCTGGGCCAGACTCACATTGGCCAATTCAGCGATGGTCACCAGGTCATGCAAATCTTCCTGATCTGTGCTGTTGGCAAAGGGGGACTGTGGCTTGCATTCGAAGGTAATGGAGGCATCAGACATCGGGGAATGACTCAACACTTTAAAATTCGGCAGCTATAAAAAGAAAAAAAATAAAGAAATATAATCACATAGGTACATATGTGCCTAGCTGTTGATGATCCCACCTTGACAATGTATTATATAACAGCAAGATGGGCATCCGCTTGCATGACTTTGAATGGCAGCTGGTGTACAATTTTCATTTGGACAAAGGTAGCACACCGCTCTATTAACAAATCCACAGCTCTCATTCTGGTCACCTGCCATGTTACTTTTTTTTAACACCAAAATTTTTGTTTGTGCCTGAAATAGTGTATTCCTCAAAATGTATGCATGGCAGTGCCAACATCTGCAGCTGCTTCAGGACCATGCACTTGGGAACAGATACATGTGGTGGCTTCCATATAGGTATAAACCAAGAAAAAGAGCCTCTCACATATTAAAGGGCACCTGCATTTTCCATCACAGAAGTCAAATGGAAGAAATGACATGCAAAGTAGCCTTCTGAAAGTTTTACACAGAGTTGGAAGCTTATAATGAAAGCTCAAGAGTCTCCCCCAAAACACACCTGCAGCTGATCTGTCAAATTCACACCTGTCAACCTACGGCAATGCTAGTATAGCCAGAAGGTACAATCGACAGAGCTGAAGTGGTCTGCCAGCATTGCCATGTGAAAGAGACATAAGTAGGCAGGGTTTACAAGAAGATTTTGGTACACTCCACATCCTGGTAGGAGAGACACTAGTTCTCATCATTGTCCTATCACCACTGCATTGCAACTGGTCAAGACTATTTCCAAAAAGTCTGATAGTTTAGTCACAGGGATGTTAGCCATACTCATTTTTCATTCACTGTGTTTACTTCAATGAGTCATATTAAAACAATCCAACAACTCCTGCAACTGGCAATAACTAAATTTCTTCCCTCCTCCCCCCCTCCCACCAAAAAATCCTGTACTATGACAACTATAAAAAAAGTTATTAGGGTTACTTTAAAAAGTAACTACTATCAATTTTTATTAACACATAAGGAGATGGACAGGTAATTGTTACAGTCATGGTATGTCTGGAAGATTTCTTAGCCTACATTTAGCTTTGATCAATTTTGCAGTTTGCTCTGCTTATATGCCTAAGGGTGCATTCCTAACCAGGAGTTAGGCCGGCACTGTTAGGCCAGCAACGTTTGGCTGGCACAAGGAACACCATAAAGCCTGTTTGGACCACTCTCGAAGTCAGAGAGGCCAGCACACAGACGTGCGCCATCCTCCCCGACTCCAAATGGAATCTATCTATTTTGACATAAATTCCTAGAGACCATACTGCTACTTTGTTTACACAAGCACTGAAGCATGCAGACTTTGTACCAGAGGCCTTAGGATGGTAGTTTATTTTTTAAAAATATGCATCAATCAATAATTAAAACAAAATCAAAAGTGAGAACTGAGAGCTAAAACCAATAACTGAGAGCAATAAATGAAACTAGACATCAACTCAACAGAAACATCTATCTGAACAAAAAGTTAAGGTCAGATGGTAAAAACTAAAAATAATGTAAAAAAAACGAATAAAAAGGGGGCTGAATGGGTCTCAAGAGGGAGGCAGTTCACAACCAGGCAAACAAAAAGGCCTTGTCACATGTGTTTTCCAAACAAACTCCAGAGGGAGGGGCACATGGAGCAAAGTGAACAGACAGGTTCACATAGGGGGAGAGAGTCTCTCAAAAGAAAGTTAGACCATTTTCTTTCTCACTGCATCACATCCTTATCTCTGCCATTTCCAGTCGCAGAGAAGCAGGCATCCACGAACAACCATCTACTACAGAGAGGTCGCTGCTTGTAAGCACTGAATATAAAACCCCATGCAATTCTGATTGCTCATTTGCAATCAGATACCCAGAAACTAGGGATGTTGGGGGGGGGGGGAAACACCACTTCACTGTGTAGTAGACCCACTTCCCAAATGCCTGTTTAGGCTCCATATTGGTAAGCAGCAAAAATTAGAAGATAATTCTATAGCCATTACAGGTAACAGCCTTAGGTTCTTCAGGATCCTATGAAAAGTCACCATGGCCAAGAACTAGCGCCCAGTCAGAGAAACATGAAATGGGAGAATGGCAGGAAAGGCACTTTTGGAATTATTCTCATGAAGGATTAAAAGTGATACATGGCGCATTGGAACAGTTGCAGACCCAGCCAATGGGCCGTCCAGGGACAGAAAAGGAGGAGCACTGCCTCCTCTACTGGTTCCCCACACCAGTATGCTACTCTGCCCCCCCCATGCCAGGTTCCATTTTGGAGCCGTACAGGGGCAAGGGAGGGAGGGGGAGCCAAGCACCCTCGTCTCTCCAAGAAGCGAGCCCCCTGGAGCATTTGCCCCCTTCCTAAAAATGATAGGACGGTGACTGCATTGGAACTGGACATCCACATGAATTTTAATAGGAAAGATTCAGACGTGAGAGTTAAATGCCTGCCGATGTTTAATTACTGGGTAATCTTTTCTGGAAAATCCATGTGAATTATCGATTTTAACAAAACATTTTTCAAACATTGCATTCTTCCGTGCGAATAATACCAAAAAAACATCTCCATGGAAGAAAACATTAAACAAAAGAAGCTTAGAGCACTTTTCACTGCAGCAAGACACACTTGCCAATTTCAGGGAAAAAGGAAAATACGGCTTCCTGCACAGCTCTCCTCTGGATTTGCATAGAGCTTCTCTGCCATGTAGTAAGATCCTCGGAACACATGCTACAGCATCTGAGGCTACATGCTACAGCATCAGACAGGTAAAACCCACCAATATAGGTTCCAAATAAACAGATACATTTGAAGCAGAGATACAGCCTAAAATTACCAGACTTATGTTGGCCACAACTTATGTCTGTAACCCCATTCATACATATTATGTACTCTCAATGAAAAGAGAAATAGTTTTCTTTCTGCTTGGAGATCCCACAGGGGAGGCCAGGTCTATCCAGAATTTGAAGCAGGAGGTAGACCTGGCCTCTGCCTCAAGATCCACTTGAGGACAGGTGTACCTTATATGTGGGCAGACTACACTACTTGATACACTACTGCCCTCCACCATTACCATTACCACCACCACCACCCCACTCTCTAATGGACTTTACAAGGAAAACATTATCAGCTTCACCTTAGTACAGTTTGCTTCCCCACCCCTTTGAATTATTTTTGTTCTCAGCAGCATAGATACACATGCATGCCTTTAAAAAAAAAAGCAAGCCCTTCTTCTCAGATCAACAATAAGCAACGTTGAATTACTTCTTTTGCAACTCTCCCTCCCCCACACCTCATTTCCTGGTTGTGACAAAAGATCACAACTACCTAAGCCTATTTCACAGATTATCTACTGAATGATGACGTGCAAGGTGCTTCCAAACCTTTGGGTGCATGGCTGGAGACTTCTAAAAACATGCAGTGGCTCTGCCAACACTGCAAAAAGTGGCAGATTTCACTGAAACATTTTAATACACTTTTCCAGCCTGCCTGTCAGCCTGTCTCCTTCCATGGGCTTAGAAAAGCAATGGTGGCGGCATGAAAACAGGTTAGACAGGTGAAATACTCCACGGTCAGTGTTACTGCTGTTGTTCCTAATGGATGTAGATTCTGTCTTAAGCAGGAGAAATGGACAGATGAGTATTGGGGATGCAGACAGATTAGAGAAGGTAGGCAAGAATTCCTTCCTTTTTGTAGACACCCAGGATCAATGGCAGGGCGAGAGGTAAAAGATGGTCTGACAATCTTTTGTAGGACAAGTACAAACCCTAGTAATGATTCTCTTCCTGGCAGCTCTGCAAAAATTTCCGCAGGATCCTCCTGTATATAACACACACCCAGAGATCAGATTTTCCTTTTTTTTTTTTTTTTTTAAAGGAGGATAAAAAATGCCTGGGGGACAGCTGGCTAGACAGCTTGGGGGGGGGGCACCAGTCTGGTCACAGCAGCAAATGTTGGATAATAAACTACATGCTGTTTCGGTCAGAAACTAGTGAATGGGAAGGCATAAAGGTAAAGAGTCACCAGGTGAGAGCTGATGTAGCAAAGCAGCTAAGATACTGAGCTGGAGTTTCCTGGTTCAAATCTCACCTCTGCAAGAGAGGAAAACTCTTAGGAGGAACACTCCTCACTTTCAGGTCCCCAGCTGCAAGAAGGGGGTGGGAATAGTATGTACTTATCCAGCAGGGCTGTTGTAAGGGCTATATCAAGTTAATTCATCTGAAGCACTTTGCATACGTAAAGCAATAAGTATTAAAATAATTTTTTTTAAAAACCAAGAAATTCCAGAAAAAGAGCGGAAAATGCACGTGAAGTATTTCAAATGCCTGAAATACTTTATACCATTTGCATGGGTACCAAACAGAATTAGGCATTATTGGAATGGAAGAGAGGAAATTCTCCTTTTTATTATTTTCTATGACAAATCACTGTGTTCGTGGCACAAAGATCTCTGATGCCCTGTGAATCACCAAAGTGTGCCCTCTGATATACACAAACAGTCATAAATATATATAATGCCATATAAAACAAAAATCAAGTTTCTTGACTGTCATTTAGCAATTACATTTTATATTGAGTTGTGTTAGAAATCAGTTTTAGATATACATTGTATTTTGCAGCCTGTTTATTATTACAGAGTGAGAAAAGTGGTCATCCCTATTTGAACATTCAGATTGTACAAAGATAATGTCAAGAACTACCAATAAAGAAAAGATTTAAGAGCAACAACAAGTGTTCAAGCAAACATAGATAAAAATGTTTAAAGATTTTTCTCCCCAACAAGCTGTTCAGTTTTACAGTACATCAGTTCAAGGAGATGAAATCTGGAGGAAATAGAAATTACAGCAAGCAAAAATGAATGAAATGTAATGAATGAAATTACATGCATCATGTTATCACAGAAGGTAAGCCAAATCTAGCAGCTTTTGGTGAAATAGTTGTTGACACCTTCTTAGATTATTGCAAAAAAACAAACAAGGAGGTGATTCAGATGCGGGAAGTTTTAAATCTTACAGCAGATGTTATCTGACAGTAGTGTCAACAGTTATGCAGAAATATGGATTTGCATATAATTATTTCTCAATCTGCAGTAATCAATGAAAATGCAAACTGTACAATACTAATATAGCACATCCCTGGTCCCAATTCATAACTTATAACATGAACAACAGCACTGCAAACACTGGTGGTCATGCAATACATTCCTGAGGATGCTGATGTATACACTCTTCTCTCACATCATGTTAGGCCTGGTTCAGACTAACAACAGCTCCCACATGAGCATTTCAGGAGTGTGCAGGGGCTACCAGTGGCCTTTCACAGAGACAGAAATAGTGCACAAAACATGACCCCGTTTGATGCTATTGCTTCTCCATTCTGCTGCTGCACCAGCTGCAATTACATCACAGCTCCCAAATGCTTCAGAACGATGGTTACTACATGCAAAGTAGCCAAGTACATGCCAAGTACATGCCAAGTAGCAAAGTAGCTGTAGTATTATATAAAGTACAACATTCAGTGACAAGATCCACTCCAATATAATAGCCAGCGGGGATGGTGGCATGGTAAATTATGCAGGTGCAGCAATGTGCCGTGAAAGTGGACCCTCCCACTTGCCGTCCAAGCCGTTCCAGGCAGCAACAGCAACACAGGCACTTGTGCATCTGCATGTTGTCATTGCTGCCTGGAATGATTCCAATGGCAAGTGCATTGCTTACATAGCGTGTTGCAGCACCTGGAGCATTTACCACGACACTGCCCACTGCTGGCTACACTACTGATCCAGGGCTCAATCCTGAGCCCCCCAGCATGGGTGGTAAAGGCTTACCACCCACACTGATGCAGTGCCAGAGGGGTGTGCCCGGAGGTGGCAACACAGGATTGGCGATCCCCGGTGTTGTGCCAATTCCAGGTGAGGTGGGAGGGAGTTACTGGGCGGGGGGAGGGCACGGGTCTGGCAGTGGCCTTTGCCGCCTGATCCTATCCTCCATGCCGGCCGTTTGGCTACCACTGTGCCCGCTGTGGCCAGGCAGCTCTGGATTGGGCTGCCACTCTATTACAGCCATGCATGAAATTGAAAGGACATTTTCTTTTTTGCTTGTGCTGTTGCAATATTCTTAAAATGAAGGAATAAGTGCAGCGTTTTGGCTGGTGCAAATGTGGGAAACCTGGAGTGCTTCCAGACTAACACCCCAATCCTGAACCGCCTGGGCACTGCGGGTGCAGCAGCAGCCAGGCAGCCACTGGAAGCACATTTGCCCCCTTCCCCCAGGGTAAGCCCAGAGACCCACCAATGTGTCTCTCCATGACTGCACTGGCTATTTAGCGGGCGAAGACACCAGGGCCTCCGTGTGGGACTGTGAAACTTGACAGGGAGGATAGAATCCGGCAGCAATGATCTCCACTGGTCCCACCCTCACTCTGCCCCCCCCCCCCCGTAATTCCCTCCTGCGCTGTCCAGAATCGGTGCAATGCAGGAGGACTGGCAAACTCGCCACCCACTGATCCCATGTTGCCGCCTCCAGGCACCCCGCTCTGGTGCTGTATCAGCGCAGGCAGTAAGCCCTTACCACCCTCGCTGGGCATGCCTTATGGCACGGTTGTGACACCAGCACATGCAGTACATTTGTACCATCTGTGCTGGAAGGCTCAGGATTGAGCCCTAAGCCTTTGCGTGGGATCCCCTGGCATGCTGCATTTTGGAGTGGAAAATGAGCCCAGAAATGTTTGTCCAGGCTTAGAATGGGTTGGCAGATAGGCACCAAAGCAAAGGTTTGAACACAGGTTTTATTTCCTAGCAACAGCTACGGGTTCTAACTACATTAACATCTAAAGTTCTCTAGAAGCTCATCTCTCCTCCATGTACAGTACGTCTTTGAAAAGTTAGTGTACACAACAACGGAGACAGCGCAAGCTCCCTTTTTTACCTCTTATCTCTATTTTTTACAGCAGACTAGATATCTGCTTCAAATACTCTTTCTCTTACTATTTCAAAATGACTCTGCACTTCTGAGACCAACACAGTAACAACCCACTGGATGCAGATGGCAACTGGAAACTCAGCTCTTGAATGCAAAAGCAACTTACTGTTGTGCCACTAAGGAACTGGCATGCCCCTGGGGACAGAATGGGTCTTCTCAGCGTCACCAAGTTATTTGGTTCTATTAAAGCAGTGACCCAGCACTTAAAGCTGGCTCTTCAATTCATGAATAGAATTCATACTCCGAAAAGTAAACTCAAAACACACTCTCCTTCCCACAGAAATGTGTTCCGGGTACAGACAAAAGAACAGGAATATCAGTCGGCATCAAAGTACATGTGACGCTGCGTTCTGAAATGGTCCTGTCCTGGTTCAGGCACTGTGCATCCCACCCCCACCCCACCCCCAAAAAATACTGGGAATTCAAGAACACCCCTAGCAAGATGGAGGAGGAGAAAGCAGGTCTGTTGCTCAACAGGAGCTTCTGTGAACACAGTAAGAGAGCTGCAGTTAAAAGGCAAACTGTCAAGGTTAGTAGGCCTCAAAAACGTGACCTACTTTTTTGCTGTTTGCATGTGTATTCAGAGTCCTCCGTGCTGTTTGAGCACATTTAGATAACACTTTAAACAGGTCACTAAAATTTAGTTAACCCACTGCCCGCAATGGACTCCTAAGCTCCAGACCTGCAACCCATCAGCTGTAAGAGATTTCACAAAGGCAATATGTAAGCAGTCCATTTCAATCGCAGTGGAACACTATGATAAACAACAAAATCGTATGTTTTTCCATCCTGAAACAGGATAAAATAGCTCTGTTCTTCACCCCCCCCCCCACCACATTCTGTTTTAACTAGAGGGATGTGAAGAATCTGCTGCCTTTTTGTCACTATGCATTTACATGCCTTACATTCCTACAGCTCAATTCCCTCCAACCGCTGATGTGTGCACAGCAGTTTAGCCACACACTTCACAAGCAACTTCAACAGCTCCCCAGTAATTACCTGCCTTTTGCTCCTCCATAAACCTGCTTTCCCAGTCCTACTAGTAATGACCACCTCACGCCTTCCCTTTCCAACATGCTTGCATGGTCTGTTTCAGTTTTCAAGACTGTGCTCACAAACATTCCTTGCTAAACATTTGCATGTACAAGTGATCTCAAAACTGGCACTCATGACCGAGAGTGTAGGGCTTGGCTCACCTGCCTGAGACATCTAGAGCTGCTCCAAAGGCATCCTGCTCTAAAATACCTTATTTACTTTCAACCCTGGCTGTTGATCCACTTTGAAGTCCAAATGATTTCACCTTGAATTGGACAAGGCCTTCTTGAACCTTTTGAACCTATGGTTCTCTTACTAGCACAGGTATTCCTATCTGAAATTCTGATTTGTATCCTTATCTGAGGTGTCTTTATCTTCTGTTTTGAGAGGTATCAATGAGTAGGTATCAACCAGGTTAGTAGGTATACCCAGTGGCGGCATTCAGCCGGTACGCTGGGTGTGACTTACCTTTGAGTGGCAGTCCGCCCATTGCATAACGGTGCATTCCGCCGCTTTCCTGCCCGCCCCGGCGGGCGGGAAAGCAGCGGAACGCGCCGTTACACAACGGGCGGACTGCCGCTCAAAGGTAAATCCCGCCCAGCGTACCGGCTGAATGCCGCCACTGGGTATACCTAGTAGTTACTTGGCAAAGGGGCACTTTTGAAAGTGGTAGTTCTCTTATAGCCCAATCCTAACCTGCATTGGAATAAGGAGGCCACCCGGCCTGTCCCATATCCAGCACGAGGTTGGGGCTGAACGTGGCTGGGAGTAAGGGGAATCAATTCTTGGAGCTGTGCCAGCAAAATCACTGATGCAACTCAGAGAGTAATGCTGAATGGGCCAGAGACAGGGTTTAGGAACCGGCCCAACTGCCAGAAACCAGCCGACTCCCCTCCTCGGGCCAATCCAACATTCCCCCACCTTTCTCGCCCTGATCCGCCTCCCCTCACACACACATCCACTGGCCGAATTCAGCCAGGGCAAACTTACTGGGTCCAGGCGGTGCAGGACCTGGATTTGGCCCAGCTGAGCCAGCACACGCCCATGTTTCAGGCCAGGGGGGAGGCAGAGAGGGGGAAGAACTGGGCGGAGGGAGGGGAGGATCACGTGCAGGAGGGGAGGTGGAAACAGCAGCAGCCTCTGCTGCCAAATCCTGAACCCCCTCCCTGGGTGGGCAACGCGACACAGGCCTCCTCAACTCTGCATCTGTTCAAAGGCAGGCACAGAGTTGAGGTGACCCATTGCCACTGGCTGCGCTCTAAATGAGGTAGGGGAGCAAATGCTCCCTTCCCCAGAGGAGAGCTCTGGTGGTATCCTGGCATCCACAGGATCCAGTTATCACTATTTTGGTGCCACTGCAGCCATGCATGCTGCAGAGTTCAGGACTGGGCTAGAAGAAGCTAAGCGGCCATAAAAACATGTCCTTTTAGATGTCAGAGGAAACAGAAACTATTTTTCATGTTGCAAGTAATTCACATGGCCCAACACAGAGGCCTTCATGCCTGCGCCAGCTAAATAGCCATTTGACTACCACTGCACCTCTGGAACACAGGCAGCATAGGTCTGGGCTGTCCGACTTCCGCACTAGGCCCAAATCTACAGAAAGGCAGCCCAATCTAATCCTAAACTGCTCAGCATCCACGGTTCCGGAAGTGCCAAAATCGTGATCGCTGGATCCTGTTGGCACCAAGGCCACTGCCGGGGTCTCCTCAAGGTAAGGGAGTGTTTGTTCCCTTGCCCTGGGTAACACTGCTGCAGCGCCAATGGGTCTCTTCAGCTCTGCACCCGTGTTTGAGCGGGTGCAGAGCCAAGGAGTCCCTTGTGAGGGTGTCCAGTTCGCGAAGAGGGTTAGGATTCAGTGACAGAGGCTGCCGCCATCCCTGCCTCCGTCATGGGCCCGATCCTCCCCTTCCCCCACCCAGTTCTGCTTTCTCCCCACCAGACAAGTTGCAATGCCACCCAATGATGTTGCTTACCCCCAGCAGCAGCCTCTTCAGGCGCTGAGGCCCAGCACTGGCACTCCCTACTCCCTGGGTGCCATAAAACGTGCTTTACGGCAGGTTTACGACACCTAGAGCCAGAAGTATGAGTGTACCGCCAACAATGACAGGTTCAGGATTGAACCCTAAGCATTCTTATTTCCACAAATACAAAGTCTTGGAAACGTTCCGTCACAGAGAAATAGTAAGTTCTGCAATCTTGTGTGCACTCCTCTCCCCTCCTCACTCCCACCCTTCACCACACCCAGAGTTTTCAGGTAAGTCAACAACTGAAGAAAAACCAGTGGAACAAGAATGGCCCTTTGCTTATTTGAAGGGGGGAAGCAAATGCTTTTTAGGAGCTGTGATGTTCTGAGGGTTGTATTAGGGCCAATCTCTGCACAAAATGCTTGAAATCCATTCAAAAGTTTCCCACACCAAATTGAGAACATTCAATGACCCTTGAGGGCCTTGTGGCGGAAAGGCGGGATACAAATCAAATAAATAATAATAATAATAATTTCTTTCACAAAAGACAAAGGAACAAAAAGACAAGCTGGTCTTCTACCTAGAGTTATTGTGGAGGAAATATGTTGGGTCGGAGGGCATTTTGGCAGCTGCCGGTTATGAAACAGAATCAATCACTTTCCTCCTCTTTGTAAGCCAATCCTTAACACTTCTGATATCTGTGCTTTCTCCTTCCAGGGCACACACCTTCAGTTTGCAGAAGAGGCGATATATTTCAACAATACCTAACAATCAACCTAACCGCCCTACCAAAAATGATTAATAAAGAGAAGAGAGTGATGTGCAAGCAGTTCTAGTCAAAACTCCAATGCATTTCACTTGTCTTCCATGACAGATAAAATAAAAGCAGACTTCAAGGTAAAAGCATAAATCTTACTTTCCAGGCTCCAAAAGAAGGAATAGGCTCTGAACAATATAGGCCCCATAATACCCAAGGCTAGAGGAAATCTCACAACCAGGCAAACATACGGATCCAAGGATAGATAATATCTATAACAAGGATAGAATGGGCAGCAAAATGGCAGATGCGTTTCAACATAGACAAGTGTAAAGTGATGCACATTGGGGCAAAAAACCCAAAACTTCACCTATAGGCTTATGGGTTCTGAGCTGTCTGTGACAGCTCAAGAGAGAGATCTTGGGGTGCTGGTGGACAATTCAATGAAGGTATCGACCCAGTGTGCGGCAGCAATTAAGAAGGGCCAATTCCATGCTTGGGGTAATTAAAAAAGGGGTTGAGAATAATTATCATGCCATTATACAAATTGATGGTAAGGCCACACCTGGAATATTGTGTGCAGTTCTGGTCGCCACACCTCAAAAAGGACATAGTGGAGCTGGAAAAGGTGCAGAAGAGAGCAACAAAAATGATTACGGGGCTGGGGCACCTCCCTTATGAAGAAAGACTGCAGCGTTTGGGGCTCTTCAGCCTAGAAAAAAGGCGCCTGAGGGGGGGGGACATGATTGAGACATACAAAATTATGCACGGAAGGGATAGAGTTGATAGAGGGTTGTTCTTTTCCCTCTCTCAAAACACCAGAACCAGGGGGCATCCACTAAAACTGAGGGTTTGGAGAGTTAAAACAGATAAAAGGAAGTACTTTTTTACCTAGCGGGTAGTTAATCTGTGGAACTCTTTGCCACAGGAGGTGGTGATGGCATCTGGTCTAGATGCCTTTAAGAGGGGATTGGATGGATTTCTGGAAGAAAAGTCCATCGTGGGCTATAGGCAACCTCCTTACATTAGTAGTAGGTTACTTCAGAGTACCGGGTGCAAGGGAGTGGCAACAAGATGCAAGCATTTTGTGTCTCATGCCTCCCTGGGGCACCTGGTGGGCCGCTGTGACATACAGGAAGCTGGACTAGATGGGCCTTTGGCCTGATCCAGCAGGGCTCTTATTATGTTATGTTCTTTAACATACAAAGCTGTATTATTCTTGGCAACAAGATGGGTCGACCAAGTCCAATAATGTCAACTGGTTGTGGCTCTCCAAGGATTCAGTTAAAGATCTGCAAAGGTCTGCCTACCCTTTTATCAGGATACTCTAAGGTGGAGATGTAGAGAACAGAGGTTCAGAGATTCAAAGTATATGCTTTACCACTCAGCTATAGCCCCTGCTGAAGATGCTGATGACTGAACCCACAATCTTCCAGATAAGAAGGACATGCTCTGCCTCTTAGCTATAATCCCTCTAGAATACACATGCAACAACTAGGGCAACATGATTGCAAGAGTTGTAATAATCACATGCTGGGGATTGAGGGCTCAATCCTGTGCCTTCCAGCATGGGCAGTGGTGTTATCCTACCGGTACACTGGGCGGGACATCCGGGCGGGACATCCGGGCGATCCACCCGTCGCGTACCGCAGTGTTACGCCGTTTGTGTAACGTATGCAAGCGGCCTAATTGGTTACGCAAACAGCGTAACGCTGCGGTACGCGACGGGCGGGCTGCCAATCACCCGAATGTCCCGCCCAGCGTACCAGTAGGATAACACCTACTTAAATATAAATATAACACATATTTAGCAGGGGGAGAGTAATTGTCCCTCATCACCCCTGCGCAGTCTTTTTGGTGGCTGTTGCTGGCGGGCTGCCCTTTTTTTTTTTTTAAGATTGTGAGTCCTTTTGGGACAGGGAACCATTTAACTTTATTATTACTATTTGCCTGTAAACCGCTTTGTGAACTTCATGTTGAAAAGCGGTATATAAGTACCTGTTGACTGACTGACTGACACCACTGAGCGTGGGTGGTACAAGCGTATCACCTACACTGGTGTCGCAAATCTACTGTAAGGCACATCCAGCGTGGGTAGTAAGGGCTTACTGCCTACACGGCAGTGGCACTGGAGCTCCACACCCAGAGGTGGCAATGTGTCGCTGGTGAGCAGTAAGTTAACCCCTCGTGATGCCAAGTTTGGGCAGGGTGGGAGGGCAGAACTGGGCAGGGTGGGACTAGCGGCAACCTTCAGTGCCAGATCCCAACACAGAGGCCCTCTCCTCTGCAGTAGCAAAACAGAGGCAAGGAGACCAATCCCCTCCCCTGCACCCTTACCCCTTCCAGTGGCAGCCCTCCAGAGGCTGTCCTCCAGAAGCTGCCACTGGTGGCACCTCAGAGGAAGGGGAGGAACATGTGCCTGCAGCAGCCAGGCAGCTCAGGATTGGGCTATCATTAATCTCTATAAAAGCAACCATCCAACCAGCAGGAATATCTTATCCTGCTTGCACAGGTGTATGATCCTGCTTGTACGAGCTTCTAACAGTCCATTTCACTGGATGTGCATTAACTTCCTTTGCAGAAAACATTCTAAGTTCTAAAGCCAGGAGCAGATGTTTTGTGATGTATGAACAGGCAGCATTATCAAGATACTTATACGGCAACTCCTGTATTCTCCCATATGAAATATGCCTTGTATCCGAATCAGCCACTCGTTTTGCTGCATTTACAGACGTATAACTGAAAAGTGATCAGACTCAGTAGGTGCTTACATCTTGCTTAACTTCTTCTACCCCACTTTGACAAAGCACAGGCAACACCGCTGTAAGGCTTGCAAAATGCATCAGAAATTGCACACTTTGTAAAATGTGTGAAAATAGGGATCAGTGTGTAGAAAGACCACTGGCAAGCAGCCTCTTCTGAAAGAACAACAATAATCATGGGAAGTAAGTAATTGTACCACTGTATTCTGCTTTAGGCAGACCTCACCTAGAGTATTTTCTCCAGTTCTAGGCATCACAGTTTAAGAAAGATATTGAGAAACTGGTGTGTGTCCAGAGGAGGGCAAATAGGATGGCGAGCATAGTGGTGACCATGTCCTATGAGGACAGCTTGAAGGAGCTGAGTGTGCTCACTTTGATGATTTGATAACGATCTACAAATATCTGAAGGGTTGTCATGTAGCAGATGGAGCCGATTTGTTCTCAGTTGCTCCAGAGGATAGAAGCCAAACAAACAGGTTTAAATTACAAGGAAAATTTCAGCTAAACATTAGGAAGAACTTCCTGATGGTAAGAACCGTTTGGCAGTGTAACAGTGTCTTCAGAAGGTAGTAGGCTCAATTGTTGGAAGCCTTTAAGCAGAGGCTGGATAACCATCAATCAGAGATGTTATCATTGCAGACAGCCTGTATTAGCAGGGAGATTAACTCAATGATCATATAGGTTCCTTCTAGGATTCTATGGGGAAAAACGGTGGCTAGGCTTAGGCTTTATATCCTGGATGAGTATAATCTGCTCTCTGTGGACAGCATCAGAGACAAATAGAACCAAAGAAGAGAACCAGAGAACAGAACCAAAGAAAGCTCCTTAAAAGCAGAATCACAAGGTGAGAAAGTCTCAACTACATTTGTTTGTATTAGTGCCATTGTCATCAAAATCAAACGCCAGGGAGGGAGGAAGTTGTTGGCTATTGTTGCTTTTTAAGACCTTGTTTCAGAACAGGTTGAGGAGGGCAGATTTATCCCTTTGTAAGAAGCTGACTTTAAACATTCCCATTAAACAGAGAACAGAGCACAAATCAGCACAGAGCAGATTGGTTTGTTCTATGCTTCCAAACATATTTCATCCAGGGAGATGAAGCTTCGATGTATTAAAGCAGGCTTCTTTATCACAGAGGCCACAGTCAGTTTTGCCCTGCGCTCATACAAAATACAGTGGCTGCTGATTCATCAGTCTCTCAGCTGTACGTATTTGGTGAGATCCACTAGCATATCAAAAGCCACAGCACACACTGCACAGACACGGAGACAGGGCCATTTTTGAACCATCAACTTTTAATTTTCTTCTTTGTAATCAATGGAGTTTAAATAAATTCACGTATGACAAAAGACACAATGCAGTGGCCTTTTTCGAGATACGAGGGGAGTTAAGTTGGGGCACAATCCAATTGTGCCCTTGAGCCTACACAACTTGCTTGCGTCGGCCCAGGGCTGTCGTAAGCGTGCTATAAGGGACTCTGCCAACCCAGCCGCAGCGCAGAGACACCTAAGTAAGCCGGCCTTGCACTGGCCAAGTTCAGCTAACACAGAGGGTGGTCCCGTGGGCGTGGCAGCCCAGGTAGGGGGGAGGAGCCTGGATGCTCCTCCCCCCCGGATCACTGTGGCCTGCACAGACTTGCACCTGCTAAACCAACGTCCCCTTACCCCATGGAGGCTCCAGCAGCCTCCCAATCTGCGCTGGACACAGTGCAGGCCAGGGTTGTGCTCTAGATTATTGATCTGGCGATACATCTGGCAGAATGGTTATGTTTAACGTATTTGTGTAGTAACAGCATTTTCTCGAAAATATTTGCAATATAAGCATGTAATGTGTTGCTGGATTAATCAGGGATACATTTTAAAAGGTTTTTTTTAATCAAGTAAAGGTTGCAGCTCCACTAAAAACCTAGGGCCTAATCCTGTCCAATCTTCCACAGCCAACTGAACCGCAAAGCAGCCCTGAGGTAAGAGAACAAATGTTCCCTTGCCTTGAGGAGGCCTCCATGACTGCCCCACCACTGCAGGATGCAGTGCATGCTCTGTTGGCATGGCTGTATTGGTGCTGGAAAGTTGGATACGATTGGGCCCTTAATGTTTCCTGGTCAAGAGAATGCTTCAAGCCACTCTCCATGAAGCTGCTTCAATAATTGCTTATCTAGAGCTAACGCTACTCAGATTTAAAACAACACTCTGGTAAGCAATGATGGAATCAGAGTTAGGAAAAAATTCATACAAGGAAGTTTAGGAATTCTGCTCCTCAGCGAAACAAACACTGTTATGGAAACCACTACCAAGTTCACTACTGGGCAATTCTCCTCAACTCTAAACAGAACTAGACTGCTGAACATCACTTTACAGGAGCTGCTTCAAACACTGATTTACTGAAAAAGAAGAAAGGATTACCAACCTGTTTTTCTTTCTTCTGTATTTTCATTATCATCAATTTTGGGGTGTATATTACTTCTGCAAAAACAGAAGAAAAAAGGCTTACAGTAAAAGTGCAAAATAAAGTGCATGATCTGGCTTGGGGAGCATTAATACGATGCCCCCCCCCGAGAAAGCACCTTGCAGAGATTACAGCTGGGTTATCGTTATTTTACTTATATATTGTGCTCCCTTTTAGAAAGCTTGAACCAGTAATCTCCCATCCATGTTCTACTTCACTTTGGTACTACTACCAAGTATGACCCTCAAAACCATTCACTATACATTTGTTTAGTAATAGAAGCTGAAAAAGAGGAAATAAATACTTCTGAGGAAAAGAGAAACAACTAGAGCTGAGCGGAGAAACAATAAAGAAGGTACATATTTTTACTTGCACCTAAAGAGACGTGTTTGTTGAGTGCTGGTTATGTTTGCATTTGTTTGTTTATTATACAAAGACTTGTAATAATTTTAAAACAGAAGAAGAGACAAAAAGGCTAAAAGATTTTCCAAAGAAATGTCACATCAATGAGGTTTTAGAAATTAATTCACAACGAGCTTTCTTGCTTATTGTCACCCTTCAAAATGTAACACTTTCAGGTGTTGCAGGTGTAATTGTTTGATTCATAGGTGCTCAACATTACGAAGCCTTACACATTAACAGTGTTCCTTGCACAAAGCACCACTGCTTATACACACAAATGTTCACCCTACCGTTCTGCCTGCCTGTGGATTAAATATAAATAAGCATACATCATCTAGCAATACTAAACATACACTAAACAGAAATGCACTTAAGCCCTTCAATGCACAATTCCACTATACTAGGCCCCTGTACACTTAGAGTGAGACTATCTCCATCCTGTATTTCCCTTCTTGGGTTCAGTAAGACACTCCTAAACATTTCAATATAGATTCAAACTTGTCCTGACTTCTCCCAAAAGTATGAAGGAACAAAACTGAAATAAACACTTGTTAACTCTAAACTCCCACTTTGCTTCCTGAAAAGCAAAAATGGGAGATTCTCAGCCTCAGAGAAGCCGTAGATTATTCCTTATCCAGACATCCAAAATTCTGAAATCCAGACTTTTTTGACCAAGACTTGCTATTGTGTGAGCACATGTACACGTATACTCATAAGAGAGCTAAGGATTAGCTGCAGCTCCCTCCTAAGTATACACACCATGGCAAGAATGAGTCTGCTGCTATATGTAAAACTTGAGAGTATACAAATGAAGCATGCATTCCAACACTGAACAACATCCTTTTACATGAAGAGTGGTGAGATGTAAAAAGATAAAGCTGGAAAATAATGGGTAGCCTTTGGTATCTACCAAGGTTTCCAGATGCACCAGCCAGAGATAGCCTTTTGCCTTTGAAGCTCCTGTTGTGGTGGGACAAACAATATCTCTGGCCCTTGCACCCACTCCTCCAACTTCCTGGAAATCATGTACCTAACAGAGGACCATGGTATATACCAGTGGTGTCATTCAAATGATTTAGGATTTGAATGACACCACTTGTTGGGAACCTGGAACCAGCCATGGAGCCCATTAGGATCCGGAACGCCCGTTCTGGTCCGTTCCCCCTGAATGACATCACTGCCTTCGCCCCCCTAGGAATCCAGAGTCGCTCCCTTTAACCCTCTGAGTGTCGGCCAACCAAGAAGAAAAGCTCTTTGCAGAGGAATTGGGAGGGGGCCTAATTTTAACTAGTGGAACTGAGTTCCCCCGCATTCCCCCTGCATGACATCACTGGTATATACAGTATCATGGAAACATGCTGTTGCCAACTGGACAGACATCTCTTGTGATACCAGCAGTCCATACCCACCCTAGACCACCCCTCACTCAGCAACTGCACACAGACAATGGTGCTTGCAGCTTTCCCCACCAGCTGGATTTAAGGGCAGGGATTTCTTACCCACTCCAAATAGGCCAGGAGAGATAGGAACTAAGAGGCAGGAAGAACAACATCTGCCTTTTCTCCCATCACAGGCTGAAAAGACAATCGCTGGTATTTGGCTGACTCTACTGGAAATCCTAGTGACTACAGTACTTCCTACCTTTCTATACACATACAAAGAAAATGCACTAACCTTCTCCAGGAACAATACATTGCCTTTTGTAAGGAGGAGAGGAGCAAGGGAACTTGTTAAACTGGAGAGGAGGACACTGAAGAAGGTGCACGTTCTGGAGTCAAGGCTTCGCCATTTTCATTTCAGGATCCTAGAAGGGAAAAAGGGCACACAAGAAAGAGAAACGCTCAGCACAGCAGCAGCACAATTAGAATGGACAGTGTATTCAATTCATCCAAGAAAAAAAATCACTTCAAGAGGAGGGGAAGCAGCTTAGTTGTTTTTAAGTTCTGCTGTCCTTTGAACACTTAGTACTGGTCTGCAAATGGGCCAATGGTAGAAAAATGGGTAACTAGCCTCTGTTCTTCCTGCCAACCTAGCAGTTCGAAAGCACCTAAAAAATGCAAGCAGATAAATAGGTACCACTTCAGTGGAAAGGGAACAGCGTTCCATGCGCTACCGTGTACAGTCATGCTGGCCACATGATCATGGAAGCTTGTCCTTGGACAAACACTGGCTCTTTGGCTTAGAAACGGAAATGAGCACTGCCCCCTATAGACGGTCACGACTAGACTATTCGGTCGCAGGGAAACCTTTACCTGCAGCCTCTGTTCTTTTGCACCTACAGTGACAATATGCAATACAAAAATGTGAGCCTCCTCCCACTTTGTAAAACACTGTGCAAAAGGACAGAAATGCCCAACATAGCCAAGGAATGACCTACAGTCCAGAAATGCTCCATAATGTTTTGCTTTGGACATTGAAAAGTGAAGTTAGATCTCCAGGCCACATCTTTCAGAGGTCACAAGGAGGTCCCTACAAAGTACTCTGTACTGTATTTATAAGCCTTGCACAAACAAAGCAAACAGTCACCAAAGGACCTTAACCACACACCAGGTTCAGTAGATATTGTAGCACAAGAAGAGGCAACTGGAAGCCCAGGTTCTTTGAGCTGAAATGAGATCAGACTCGATACCCAAAGCAACTCCCATGTGTTCCATTCCCAGGTCACCTTGCGTTGTAGAGCAATACATTTCAAGTTCACTCATAAAGTTCAGCCTTGGGATTAGCCTCTGGGGTATTATTACTCTGTCCTCATGCCCTAGAAGGGGTTAAAAACCTTCATTTTCTTAGAGTGCAATCCTAAACTGGAGTTAGGCCAGCATAAGATAAACCAGCGAAGTTTGGCCAGCACAAGGGCCACCATTAAGCGTGTTTGGACCACTCTCGGAGTCAGGGAGGACGGCTCACGTCTCTGTGCTGGCCTCTCTGACTGTGAGAGTGGTCCAAACATACTTTACAGTGGCCTTTGTGCTGGACAAACTTTGCTGGCTTAGCTTATGCCAGCCTAACCCAGTTTAGGATTGCACCCTTAGTTACTGAAAACAATACAGTTCCACAGTGCTAAGGAAACAACAGGGCTCTTCAAACAGCTCTGGGTACAGCTACAATAGAAATGGCCTGTACATCAAGCTGCACTAGCGTCCATTTCTTCAAATGATTTCTATAAGCAAAAGTCGGAGTGTTTCTCACAAACCAAAGAAAGCTTAGCCACTGGAAATTTTCCATTTGCAGATGATTACAGTTTCTGGGAGAATAAAATTTTTGACCCTCCTAAAAACTGTTAAGGTGCAGTCGTAAGCAACTTTCCAGCACTGGGTAAGGGCAACGCAGCTCTGAGGTAAGGGACAAACATTCCCTTATGTTGAGAAGGCCTCCAGGACTGCCTCCAACTGCAGAATGCAGCACATGCCCCATTGGCACCGCTACATCAGTGCTGGAAAGTTGATTAGGATTGTGCCCTTAAACAAAGATCAACCTTCAGTCAAGACAGTGCTACAAAGGTTAGGCTATTCCCATGAGCAATGAAGAGCTTTTATGTCTTTTGCTTTCTTGAGCCAAAGTGCTGATTCTCACACAGTAGTTCCAAAGCTAGGAGGCAAAAGCCATGTGACAAAAGAATACCACAAGCACCACACAGCAGCAGTGACAGGCTGGTTAACAAGCAGCAGACTGGTTGGCCACAGTGTGCTAGGAGTTTTCGACAAGTCAAATTTCCACCATGTGTGCATAATGTGGGTTTCATTACTGCCATCCTACTAAGAGAGAGAAATAAAATCAGTATGGAAATAATGCCTCATCGAAGTCAAAGAAAGTATTAACAGAGAAAGTTACCACTTATTTGAAAGTATTAGATCTTCCAATTTGCTGTTTCCATTAGGTAAAAGCAGGTGTGGACTCAAAGCCATTGACAGCCAGTTCAAGCACACCATTATTGAAATAAAAAACTCAGCTGCGTCATGCTACCGGTATGCTGGGCGGGAGGAACGGGTGAGTGGCAGCCCGCCCGTTGCATCACACTCCGTTTCGCCGTCTTCCCCGCCCCCGTGGGCTGCCGCTCACCCGTTCCTCCCACCCAGCGTACTGGTAGCATGACACCGCTGAAAAAACTACCGGAACCCTGCCTTAGCAACTGACAGCGCAATCCTAAACAGCGCTGAAATGGCGAGGCCGGCCGGACAGCACCGTATCCAGCGCTGCTTAGGCGAGGCTGGAGCCTCCCCGCACCAGCCTCCCCTATGGACTCCTCGGATCTGCGCCTGCTAAACAGCAGGCGCAGATCCGAGGAGACTGTGTGACCTGAATTGGGGCCGCGCAGCCTCGGGATTCAGCCTTGGATTCGGCCTTATGGCCAACTCCAACGCCCGCCTCCCTCCCAGGCCAGCACACCTGCCGGCCCACCCACAGCATGGTTAACTACTTATGAAATACAGGAGATGGAGTCATCAACATAAAATATTCCCATTATGAATGAGATAAAATGCCAAGCCAGCATTCATCAGTTGCCAATTATTTTTTATTTTGTGTATGCACATAGCTACCATATACAAAAGTTCAGAGAGGTTTAGAACACATGCAACAGTATCATACATACAGTGATATACATACAGAGCAAAGTCCTACATTCAGTGTTTCTCAAACTGTGGGTCGGGGCCCACTTGGTGGGTCACAACTTGATGTCAGGTAGGTCACAGAAAGCTAGAAGCATCCATCTTGGAAGCTGCAGACCTTACTCTTGCTATATTCCTTTTGTGAGTGTTAACAGATTGAATTTTCAAGTGAGGGTTTTTTAAAATGTTGATTTTAAGTAAGTGCTTTGACTTAATATTTTATCCTAATCTTTCTGTCAAGGATATTTCATGGTTGTGCAATTGCTACAGTCCAAGAATGCCAGTTTGCATTCCAGGAAGGTCATTTTATTATGTCACAATGACTGCACTTCCTGTTCAAGGATATCACTTCTAGTGGGTCCCGACACGAGTGCCATCCTAAAAAAATGGGTCACAGTCTAAAAAGTTTGAGAACCACTGTCCTAAAATATATAAAGCCATCAATATAGCAATTGGGTATATCCAACTAATTTGCAAATATGGTGCCATAAGTCAGCATACAGAGTATCATGCAGAATAAAATTGACTAAAAATGTACATCGATTTTATTGAAAAAAAATCAAGGAGTTTGTTGCTTAAAAAAAATCAGATCTAAATAACATGCATATAACATTTTCTTGACATGGAAAATCATAAAGACAACATACAGCAATACAAAACGATATTAACCACAGGTGGAAACAAACACTTCCTAACAGATGGGGCTATCACACTGGGCAAGTGAATCACCATTCAGACTGTCCTAGGTAGGCACCCTAAACTATAGTGTACAAGCTTCTGGGAAGCATTTGCCTTTTGATCTGCTCCCTTTGATTTAGTATCATTTTCTTAAGTGAAACACATTCCTCCAAGAAGGCTGAAGCAAAATCAAGTTCCAATTATGCATCCTTTCCATCTGTGTCCTATTGGGAATTTTCAGAGGTATATAACACATACAGGACAAAACTACCGAATCCACAAAATCCACTTCAATCTACTTTGCAACAGACACTATCGATGCTGGTGCCAAGCTACACAGTGACAGGGTGAGAAATGCAAGGACCGCTGTTGCTCTGTTGTATAGATGTGGCTCTGTGTTGCAGGGTTGACAGCAGATTTCCCTTGGAAGTCTATAAGGTCTCTTGCCACTACATACTTCTCAGCCAGGAAGCAATGAAGAATTTCTCAGACACACAGAGACCAGCTCTGCAAAAACTGAACAAGCAAAAAGATGCACAAATAACTTCTGCATTGCAGCTAAAATTCCAATCATGCTCCACCATTTGGTACTACCAGCTTGTGTATGCGTGTGCTTGAGCGCAGTAGTGCATATTCACACTACAGAGACAATCAAGGCATTTGATCATTTTAGATTAGTACAAGAGAAGCTGGAGATTTCGGCGCAATGTAACTTTTGTCTGTGGAATACCATTCTGTCAGGGGAATGAAATAGGAGCCTGAGAGTCTTGGGCTGGGACCCAGCCTAGTGAGTAACCATAGGCTCAGGCCCCAGAGCCCTCTTTTGGAATAAAAGGAAGGGAATATGTGCACGCAATATCAACCACTGAGTCTGACCAGCAATATGAAACCTCTTGACTGTCCAGTCCAGGTAACCTACTGCTTTTGCCGATCAACAAAGCACTGGCAGTACCTTGTGTTTGCTGCATTTCAGACTTCACCTTCTTACTCAAGTCCTTCAGGGCTAGATTTGGGAAAATATGATCTTGGCTCCAATATTATCCAAATTTGTTCGTAACATATGCAACTTAATGGTGATCCCTCCAAGTTCCTTGTATACTTAGGCAGCAGTCTTACTGCCTACTCTCTGGCTAACATAGAGGACAAAGCTCAAGTTTTCAGTGACAGGTAATTCTGGATATAGTGGCATACTCACAAAACCAGAGTTTCAGCAGACAACAAGATCAGATGGATGAACTCCAACTAGACAATACATCCTGCTAAGGATGAGAGGTCAGCAGTGTTTGTGCAGTGGAGGGGTAGGCATACATACAGGTCTAAAAGCATATGAAGATATTTTTAGATATTTTAGTTATTCCTGCTGTCTTTAGTACAGTAGTTTGACATGAGTTAATATTGCAATATTATTCTATATTGGATTTTAGCAATATTTTATTACCATTTATTGTTGACTGTTATGCTACAATTACAGGGAAGGCAGGATATAAATCCATGGAAAAAATAAATACAAACTAACCATTGTTCCTGACTTACCGGGCACTGTGTAGCAGTGAGGCTGGTTTAAAATTAGCATAATCTGAAAAAGGCTGCAACACTAACACTTAGCATAGGGGCCAGTTCTATCCAACTTCCCAGCACTGATGCAGTCATAATGCAGCCTCTTATAAACATTCCCTTACCTTGTGGAGGCCTCTGCAGTGGTGTACAGAGAGGATCGGGGCCACGGATCACACCCATGGCAGGGCGATGAAACTGTGCGCCGCCCCACCCCCCGCGCCCGGAAGAGCTCCATTTCGGAGCGCAACGAGGGCCAGGGAGGGAGGGCGGGCCAAACAACATGCCGGTTCCTCGACGCGCCAGTTCCCCCTCGCTCTGCCGACACCACCACCCTGCTGCTGGCGCCCATGCATTCCGCACCCCTGGCTACACCCTCCCTCTGCCCCTGGGCCTCTGTGACTAGTCCCCAACTGCAAGATGACACAAGTACCATTGGCGTGGCTGGATAGGATTGGGCCCTTAGTCCCTCTTAACTTAATGACACTTACTTCTGAGTTAACACTTAGACCTGTGCTATTAAAGTACCTGCTACTTGCCTCAAGACAAAGCTTTCCGTCCCTATGAGAAGATTCAGATAACTATTCCCTTTCTCCATTACCCAAGTACCTGGTGATTCTAACAGTCACTTAATGATGAACTGTACGGAATTTGCCTCATCATGATGAGATGCCAGACAACAAACAAGCCTAATTTCTTTGCTCTTCCTTATCCCTTAGGGGCAGGGCTGTTACAGATGTAATAAATGGATTCACAGATTAGGGTTCCGTCAAAATCTTCATCAAGAGTTGGCAAGAAGGCATACCAGAAAACCACTACCTGACTTCTCCTCTCCAAAGCCTTTTGAAGCCAAAAGCACTCCAGTTGCCTATACCTATACAGTATTTCCTTCACTGTTTTATTCTCATTACAAAAAGAAAACGAAACAGGGACTATTACATTATCACAATCCAGCACAGCTTCTAACAGCCTTGGCACAATGTGTGCCTTAGTTTGGGGGAGTCTCTTCAAATTCTACTAAACCAGAATCTGAAAGGGAGGAGGTAGTAGTAGTAGTAGTAGTAGTAGTAGTAGTAGTAGTAGTAGTAGT
>JAJKFI010000043.1:3240341-3325992 GCA_029204185.1 Lerista edwardsae | reverse complement strand
TATTATTATTATTATTATTATTATTATTATTATTATTATTATTATTAGCCTGTAAACCGCTTTGTGAACTTTGTGTTGAAAAGCGGTATATAAATACTTTGATTGATTTCTCATTAAGTCTTTGGGTCATCTTAAAAACACTCACAAGAGCTTTAAAACCTTTTTACAGGCAGCTAAATTAGTTGTGTCCATAAAACTGTTGACTTTGCTTTATGGCAACAATCTTAATGCCAATTCATGGGTTTGCAGACGCTTTGCCATCCAATCAACAATAGGCAGCATTCATTTTCAACTGCAATAGCTTATACTTATTTCCCATCAAGAGTCAAACTACCCTCTCAAATAAAGTGCCAACTGGCATCAGTATTCAACTGCACCCCTGACTCCTTTCTCAGCACCTTGGAGCAAAAGTTACTCTTCCAAAGTTTGGAAATGCTTGCATTCAGTCAAAATTCAAACTCCCTGACTGCCCAGAAAAGTTGAAATCCACATGCAATCACTTTCATGACAAATGTCATCATGACACAAGGACTGATACTCACAAGTCAAAACAGGGGAACATAAAGAATCCTAGAAGCAAGTCAGCATATTCACGCACAGACTCTAATGAAATTCTTCAATATCTTACTTCTTTTAATGGAAGCAACTGTATTGGAAAAGGCAGGAGATACCCCGAGGAGATAGGGAATAGTATCAACAGTGGCCCCTTGTCCCAGATTACCCAGGAAGTACGGGGTTAATCCCAGAGCTTCTGCAAGCCTCAGGAACATAGTTTCAGGCTGATGAGGGCCCTGGCTAGGAAGGGTGATTAGCACAGGTGCAGATGGGTGTGGCTGATGAATTAAAGCCTGCCCAGCAACAGACACCGATTGGCCTGCCTCAGTATAAAGTTGAAGGAAGGAGCTGCAATAAGGCTGCACCGGGCAGGCGTAGCATGGAAAAAAAGTAGCAGTGGACTGACTGGATACTTGGTTATTGGAACTGTGAGTGGGTTCCTGTGGTGCCTTGGTTGGAGAGTTATTGTATGGCTGTCATGCCCTTGGAGCCGCCGAGTGGAGGAGGCAGTTGTGGCTTAGGTAAACTGACTGCCTATGGTTTGGTGGTGGGGTTTGGTGGTGTCAAGTTAGACTTAGGGTACCTTGCTAAGCCGGTGATGAGGACAGTCTGGAGGAGGCTGGCCAGTCGGTGAATCCAAGCAAGGCTGTTAGAAGAGAGGAGAACCAGTGGGTGAAGGAACCCCCTCCCTCTTACCTATCTCAGATACCTATCAAGGCTGCTTAAAGGGGAAACCTAGTGTGGGCATCAGGTAGTAGTCAGCCTAGTGTGGGCATCAGGGCCCTCAGGGAGGCCCAGCAGGGAGTTTTTGGCATGGATACTCAAAGATTATAACACGAGATGTGGCCTTCATTGCTATTCCAACATCAATGAATGCTAGATCTGCACTCAGTCAGCGACATCGCTTGTACATTTTAATGTTGCAACGCAGATTGTAGGATAACGGCATGCAGCAACCATTTAATTCTGTTTTTGGATTATCCCAAGATCAGCTTCCCCTAACAAGATAAAATGAAGAACTGTAGCTCATAAAACTCACGTAGCTCATAAAACTTATGAGCTCATGTAGCTCATGTTCATAAAACTAACATGTAGAATGATGCTACATGCAGCAAAAACGCTTCCATCAGACTATTTTAGCTGGATAGAGCACATGACTCTGATCCTATTTTATCTGCAATGGCTAACTGTTCAATTCCTAAGCCTAAACAAGGTCCTATACAAGGTTCTTGTTTTTACCTTTAAAGCCAGGAATGGCATGGGAGCTGGGTTCTTTGTGGACTGTTGCCTCCTTTTCATACTTTCCACTCAGCACTTGAGTTTCCCATGTTTCCCCATGAACTAAAATGCAATAGGTGGTCATGCATAAGAAAGCCTTTTTATATGTGGCACCCAATTTCTGTAAATCTACCTTGTCCTGTCATCAGTTATTTTTCATTGGCTTTGGCAGTAGCTAGATGTTAATTTCCAGTGTGCCTGTCTTTCCTGTTGCCTTTCTTTAATTGGTTCTGCTACTAAATTGTAGGTATTTTTTGTTGCTGCTGGGTTTTTTTTCTTCCCTGCTATTTTCATTGTTCTATTGTTTTAAGCACTGTTTACATTTATCACTGTTCCAATTTTCTGGCAGAAAAAAGCAGGATATACATTAAATACAAGTAAGCACTAAGTACATGCGGAATTTAGGCCTTACAAGGTGTTTTCAATGCAACCCTCAGTGTAAGAAAGGCTGCCGAGCAGTGTGCAAAAGAGAAGGTTAGTACAGGCGAGTAGTACCAGTACAGGTGTCTGCAGCTGTAGTGGTGACAGAAGTGATTTTGGAGGACGAGGGGGCTCTTAATATAATTAGCATACATAACTAGAAGCATCACCACCTGTCCTGGTGCTTTTATTGAATGCCCTTCTGCAATTCCCCAAAGTAAGCAGAGCTGCATAGAGCATCTCTTGGCTGTGTGGATAGCCAGCCTTATCAGCTTTTGTTCACAGCCAGGGCTCCTCCGTTGAATGCATCTTGGCTCGGAGAGCAGCAAGGTAGCTGTGGTGCAATCCAGTGGGAACTCCAACAACAACATTCCTGTGGTCTGAAGAGGAGTGGGAGGCAGAGAGGGCTTCTCTGTGAAAGATGCAGCCAGCCATGCCATGCAATTCTACAGAGGAATGTCTCCTCCCCTTCCCTGGAATTCACTAGAATGCTTGAAAGAAGAGAGGGACAGGTGTGTTTTGCTGTACTGACAGAGATAACTCAGCACCTCCAAATAAGAAGAAAATAAACCTTCCCCCACCACCGCACAGTATTCTGCAGTTCTGTTTATGTCTGTGCTGCAGCTGCTGGGCTCTCATGTGAAGGGGGGGGGTTGCGTTTGCTGTGGGAAGCCAAGCTGAAACTCTAGTATGGCAGAGCAGGAAAACAGCTCGGCTATGTTCTCACTTCACTGCCTCAGGAACAGAGGAGATACAAAGCCTTGCAGGCAGGCTCAGGATGTGATCCAGGCCTTCTAGGAAGCCAACAAGCCTTGCGCTCTCTGCAGTCCCTTCACCCACACCCTACCTCTCCTTCACTACTGGAACACAAAGAGGGATGTGGCTATTTGTGCCAACTCAAAACAAAACAGCAGCTTCATGGCAAGGGTGGGAAAGCAGCCTGCAGACAGAAAGGCTAGTCGGGGGGGGGGGAGGCTAGGGCAGTGAATCTGCGTGGACACTGCATTTTAAAATTAAATTATAATCCAGAAATATTGGAAATTTTGCACCAAAGAAAAGCCAAATGTTGAAATTGGTATAAATTATGCAAACTTTAAATTACATAAATTACGCAGATTTGCTTTTCTTTTCTTTACTCAACTCTACCCATTCATGAAAAGGGGCAAGAAGTTACACAAGGGGCACTAAAGTTCTATTCCCTGATGACAAGAAATCTTCTTCGGTCATTCCTTTGGCTTCTGCAGTTTTACAATGCTTGTTGTATTGTGCACACTTTCAGACCTATCTTTGCGCTTTACAAGGGTTAGAAAATTGTACGTTCTGCCCTGTTTCGGTGTTGGGTGTGCAATGCACACAGTTCTGGGCTGGAGAATAACTGAGGCTGCCTGCAATCTTGTTTTACTTATTAGATGATTAATATACCTCTGCAAGCACCCAAGAAAAGAAAAATATTGTGGTTTATTTTTTAAAAAAACACGATTAAAAGAAGCCAATAAAAAAAACCCACAAACCACCACCAAACTGAACAACCAAAATGATGCAGTGACAGCTTTCCAGAATCATGACATCAGGCCACAGACCCTGGAAAAATGATGGCGGAGGAAGATCAGGTGGGCTAAGGTGAGGGGAGACAGAAAACCTTTGACAATCATTAGGAGAAAAAAAAAAAGGACTGAAATAGGGAGGGCTTCACCTCCATGTCTATGTACTGTATGCCGTGTAATTGCCTGCACTAAGCTAAGCAGAGTAGGTTGCAAATCTCAAATCAAAGAAACAAACAAGCACTTATATTTATGGTACAGGATTCATCCTCTCCATTGTCAATACAGAGTAAAATATGGGACTTTAACAGTGTCGGTCATGATGCATTTGGCTTCCTTGCACTGAAAAGGAGAGAACCAATTGTTTAAACTTGCACCAGACTGAAGTAAGCACTTATCCTCAGCACAAGAATGGCCAGCATGCATTTAGACACCAGGAGGCCTGCATGGGAAACCACTTGGAGACAGCTGGAGGGTCATTTCAAGTGGCCCACCAGTCACCTACTGAGGCAAAAGAGCTTAGGAATCCCATATGAGATGCTGCCTTAGATAAAGTCAAACTACTTGTCCTTCTAGCCTAGCATTAAAGGTAAAGGTAAAGGTTTCCCCAGGGAGGTGGTGGCGCAGCAAGTTAATCCGCTGTTGCTGGGCTTTCAACCGCAAGGTTGGGAGTTTGAGACTGCATGACGAAGTGAGCTCCCGTTGCTCGTCCCAGCTCCTGCCAAGCTAGCAGTTCGAAAGCACCTAAAAAATGCAAATAGATAAATAGGGACCACTTCGGTGGGAAGGTAATGACGTTCCGTGCGCTACGGTGTAGAGTCATGCTGGCCACATGATTGGACAAAAACGCCGGCTCTACAGGCTTTGAAATGGAGATGAGCGCCGCCCCCTACAGTCAGTCACGACTAGACCATTCAGTTGTGGGAAACCTTTACCTTTTTAAAGGTTTCCCCATGACTGAATGGTCTAGTCGTGACCGACTGAAGGGGGCGGTGCTCATCTCCGTTTCTAAGCCTGTGGAGCCAGCGTTTGTCCCAAGGACAAGCTTCCATGGTCATGTGGCCGGCATGACTATACGCCGTAGCACACGGAACACCATTCCTTTCCCACCAAAGTGGTCCCTATTTATCTACTTGCATTTTTAGGTGCTTTCGAACTGCCACGTTGGCAGGAGAGCCTAGCATTACCTAACCCAAATGGCAGCCATTCTTCAAGTCTTAGTTTCTATTTTAAACAAGAGATTTGAGATTGAACCCCTAGGCTCTTCTTCAGGAAGCACACTCTATTCAGTGGAACAGGTCACTATTCTACTTTGGCGTCTACATCAGAAATACATCTACAGTATCTCACTCACATGTACATTTGAGAGAAACAATACAGCTCATTTCAGCATCAGACAATACACTTTCCATTTAAGCAATATACTTTCCAATAAAGCCATTTAACTTTATTATTATTTGGCTGTAAACCACTTTGTGAACTTGAAAAGCGGTATATAAATATGATTGATTCTCAAAGAAAATCCATTCCCACATCTTTGAGTGCACCAAACACATAGTTCCAACTCCTCATCTAGCCATGTTTAATTTACTGTTGATTCCACCTCGGCTCAGACAGACCATCTTGCAACCTCGGTCAGTGTCAGATTTAACCTGTAAATTGGACCCTGGCGAGCAGCTGGACACCGAGAAGGATTATAAGCAGTATAAGCAGGGTTTGGGATGGGGAGAGAGCCTGCTCTGCCCAGCTCAAGCAAACAAGTACCAAAACCTACAGATCTGGGGAATATCTAAGAAAGGAAACTAGAGCATAACCTATACTTAACCCTTAGGAGATGCCAAACCTTCAACTTCTTGAGCTTCCAGATCAACAACATGCAGAACCACCAGAAATGTAAATGTGGGATAAATGTAGCATTCATGAATTAATATTCCTCAGGTCATTCACCATCAATCATATCAAAGGCTACTGTCTAAAGTCATCAACAGGGTATTTTTATCATTACTGACTTAAAGGCAATACCCGAGAACTGCTCACCCTGCCTTTCCAATCAATGAAAGCTCAAGATGGCTTACATTAAAACATAAAAATAAAAACGTAATATGTAATAATATAACAACATAGTAAGTTAGCATTATATTCAACATCAAAAATTAAATCAACTGAACAAGGTTGCATTCCTCTTGAAGGTCCAAGTTCATGCTTTAGGAAGGCTCCTTGACATTTTAGTTGATTTGATTTTTGAAGTTTTAAGTTGACTTACTTGTTAACGTTGAATATAATGCTAACTTATGTTGCTTCCTATACAAAAAACAGGAAGTAGTTGTACAGGAAGGCTGTAGTTTTATTCTGAAATTGACAGGTCTCTTAACCAACAGCACCTCTGTCTTGTTTAGATTAAATTTGCAATCCTATAAACACTTAACTGGGAGTAATTTCAATTGAACACAATGAGACACCAGCATGATGAAATTAACTCCAAATCATTGGACCATCTGTCCTAATAGTTTCACACGGATGTTAAAATAGCATATGGAATGGAACCGAACTCTATGGAACGACACGTTGTGGTCAACGGCAAAGAGACCTCCCCCAGCACCATACCCTGGAACAAACCTCCAGGAAAGAGCTGAAACCACCATAAAAATGATGCCTCCAAATCCATCCTAATCAGGCATCCTGCAAACAATATGCAAACAATAAATATAATTACAATTTAAAACTAAACATCCCATTTTTTCATGGGGTAAAGGGAAACATTTTAGTTCTTGCTTTCTGAATTCTTCTCTCTCTCTCTCTCTCAAAAAAAAAGCTGCCTGGCCAGCCTGATTCTGCAAGGAAACTTTGAATATGTTGGAGTTTTTGTGGATGGATGATTGGGAGGGCTGGTTTTTGTTGTTGTTGTTGGAAACCGGGTTTTAGGCATTAAAATAGACTACTTATCCACTTACAAATAATATTGTGGCTGCATCTGCTGACACTATATCATTTGTATCATCTACCTAGTACACTTTTAAAGCATTTAAAATTAATAAAAATGAGAACTTGGATTGAGAATGTAGAATAAAAACACATAACACCGCAATTGGCTATTTTAATCAAGAAATTTTGGAAAAAATATCATCAAAAAACCCCACCACACACCCTAGTGATTGGTGTAAAGGGTGGCTTTGAAGGGAAGAGTCCAGCAGCTTGATTTGTTGCAGAGGGAGAACAGTTTCACCAGGGTAGCAAGCCAAAGAGGTCAGAAAGCTACCAGCTGCTCTTGTGCTTCCTAGGGATTGACGAGGACATAAAGAAAAGAATGGACTAGAGAAGTGCTCCCTCTGCCAAGTCTTGAGCTAATGGGGCTGAGACTGACAAGGAGCATGCTAGCTCTTCACAGAAGCAGTTGGAAATCCTCATGGCAAGGGAAGCAAGCTGCACAGTGACTGCACAGTGACTTGGTACCCTGCAATTACAATCAGTTACAATTGCTGTAACAGAAGCCTTTGTTATACTAGCCTGTGGTCACATATTTGTTGGTCACATTTGACCTTGGCACCATCTACCACCCATCTGCTTGGTTAGTTAATCTTATTCAGTTTAGTTTGTTTAACTTCATTTACTTGTCTTTTTGACTTTAAGGGCGTTGCCAGCGTAAGGCCTAAGAGCTGGTACCTCAACAAGCAAGTACACCGTCTGTCCTATTCAGTAGGATACTTGAATACCTATACAATTGAAATGATGGTATATTACATCCTTCCCATAGAGATAAATGCAGAAACAAAAAGTTTCTTCCAGTAGAATGCAACAAACCATTTCAGAAGCATGAAAAAAATCTTAAGGATTATTTGAGTTATAATTCCCCAACCCACTCTATGAAGATGATAAGCCAGTGAATGGCCTCCAAACGCCCAAGAATGAGGATGGGATTGTGCTGGACTTATATTAGTTTTTTCATCAGCCTTGCAAAGGGCCATGCTCAAGAGACACTGGGTCATGGGTCCCAGGAGGCCTAGGTCCTGTGTGGATCACTATCCCCAGCAAAGGAAAATTAGAAAATGCATGCTGCAGCAAGTACTTAGAATGGAGGAGTGTTTGACTGGGGGGGGGATAAAAAAATAAAAAAAATATTGTTATCATGCATAGCATACCAGAAAAATGTTCCACTAAGTCTCAAATCCAGACACTGCAGTATTTCTAGGTGGTCAGAGGGCTGTAATGATCATTTCCTTTTCCAGCAACTGCTGCCCCCACCTCTCACTGAGAATTAGCAAAGGTTCCCCTAAAAGCAGCTACCTGCACCCTAAGTATAGACCATCAACTTTTCCAGAAAATGTTGAGTGTTGAAATCTGAATTCAACACTTGGAAGGGAAAACTTTTTCTACAATCCTCCTCACGAGTTGCATAAGCCACATCACCCACCCTCCAAAAAGCAGCCCAGCCTTAATGATTTGAGATTTCCACAATGCATCTCTGAACTGCATGGAGGGATGGTTATTGTTTTAGACGCCCTCTAATGTGATGGCGCTGGGCTTAAACTGCTGCTGCTGGGCTTTCTGACCAGAAGGTTGGGAGTTCAAGACTGCGCGACCAAGTGAGCTCCCGCCGCTTGTCCCAGCTCCTGCCAACCTAGCAGTTCAAAAGCACCTAAAAATGCAAGTAGATAAATAGGCACCACTTCGGTGGGAAGGGAACGGCATTGCGTGCGCTACGGCGTACAGTCATGCCGGCCACATGACCATGGAAGCTTGTCCTCAGACGAATACCAGCTCTTCGGCTTAGAAATGGAGATGAGCACAGCCCCCTACAGTCGGTCACGACTAGACCATTCAGTCGTGGGGAAACCTTTAACGTATGACTGCCTTAGGGCCTCAACCAACATAACACTGACCAAACCAACAAGGAGAAGCAGCAGCAGCCACCCCGTGAAGTATTAACTTCACAGTTCCAGCTGCTGCACATATATTTCCAAGCTAAAGTCTGCAGGATCCATTCGGATGTAAATGCACACAACACTGAATATTTTTCACACTGAGAAACAGTTGAATTTGGTGAGATCCATGAAAGTGTGAAAAATCAAGCATGAGATTCAGCTTTTGTTTTAAAACCACAATCCTTCAATATGGGACAACTTGATCTATATTTATGAAGATTGACCTTGAAATCTAGTTAGAGATGTTTCCCTCAACCTCCCAAGTACCAAATAAAAAAGAAAGAAAAAACAACCTGCATATAAAAAGTCATTAAATTTTGATGAGGGCTCATTGACTCAGCACATTGTAAAACCTTACTCAAATGATATAATACAATATAGTACATTTCAGATTTAACATGGGTGTCATTTAAATTTTGAATAATTTCTTTTATTAAAAATGTACTCAACGTTTAAGAAAGGGGTAGCCCAATCTTCACCTGGGTTGGAGCAAGCAGGCCTTGCATTGCAGCTGGCTTGCATTGCATCCAACGCAGGCTGGAAGGTGGCTGGAGCTCACCTCGGGGTAAGGGGGTATTTTTGAGGCTGCTCAGATCTGCACCAATGAAGTCCAGCCGGCCCAGGGAAAGGATTCAGCCTAATGGCCAGATCTGCACTCCACTCTCCAGGCCAGCCCACCAGCTCTCCACATTCCCTCCGCCCTGTTCTTGGGAACAATCGGGGAAAATCTCATGCATGAGTCCATTACTCCAGCATGTCTCTCATTCACTTTAATGGGTCTCATGAAACTGCTCCACTTATATTTGAGGAGGCTTAGCTCTTTTTAGGATTTTCTGCCTTCAGTATCTAGACACGATCAATGTCTGAACCCTCCAAAAGAGAGATACAGCAGGGCCTCCGTATCTGTGCAGATACCAGATCCATAGACACGGGGGCCCACCTGTACTAATTTGTATGTTACCTGTTAACATAATATCACCACCATGTGCCCAATTTTACATACATGTGTATATGTTATCTAATATGAAAGACATCTCTGTTGAATTTTCCAGAATTTATCTTGGATTCCCCCACCACAATCCCACCCCCCAAAAACCTTAGAATTCAGAAGCACACCAGCTGGATTACATCCTAAGAAAAACTTATAGCTAAGACTGCAGGGGGGGCGGGGGCTGATGAATTTTCTCTGAAAACAACTGTCTTCTCATCATCCTATGCATGGCCTTAAATCTTTGTGCAAGCTATAAGAGCAGACAATCTGAATTCATACAGGCAGCGGGCTCCTGGAAACAAGTTTCTGATGTGAAAATAACTGTTAGAATTATAAGCATAATATACAGTGCACAATGATAGATTTTAGATGCAGTAAATACTGTGGAACTATAGAAATGATCACCTAACTCTGTTATAGTTAGGTGATCATTACTTCAGTTAACAGTGACAATAGTAGAAATTAGTTTACATTGTTCTGGATGAACTATGTTCTGAGTGATTTATTCTGTTACAGGTCCAGCACTGACTGGCTCAGGCAAGCTATACTTAGCAAATCAGAAGCCAGTATCAGAGATGCATATTCCCTCCCCTCTCTGGAACACATCTCCCATAACCACCCTTAGCTGCAGTTAAACTACGATACTAATGTAACCATGGTTAAGGGCTCCCCTTAAATGATTATCTGAAACAGCTATATGAATAGATTTTAATTCCTTTTATATTTATAATCAGTGTGTTCTACCAATTTTGTAGGAATAATTTAAAACAAGCACTATGGTATAGTATTTCTACATCCTACCAAACCCTTTTCATCTGAAGATTCACTGTTGAAAAGATATTGCTATGGTTTTCCTCTGTCACTGATCTCTCCACCTTTATCCTATGAACATGTTGCATTTTTTCCCCTCCAATTTCATTTCCGCAAGTTCTAATGTGAAAGAACCGCCAGATGTTCAGGATGTTTTGAAGATGATCAGCTATTAAATTAAGCTTTTGCTTTACACATTAAAATGCAACAGTGAAAGTGGCTGCAAAAAGATGAATGAGAATTAACCACCCATGAATGCTCATGCGCAATTCCCAATCATTTTAACAAGAATTGTACTGGAGATATTACAGGTCGATTCTTTCAGTTCTTGATATATGCAGTAGTTTGTCCAAAAATCACACACATTCTCCAGATTTGTATCCAATTACCCTAATAACATGTTTCATTAACTCAGGTCAACAGTGATGGTTGAGTTGCTGGTACTGACTGAAGCTAAGCAGGAGAATCTGTAGTCTATTTTTGGATGGGAGATAGAACGGCTTTGGATGGCTTGCTAGGCTGTGACAAGCTGCAGTACCTGTTGTGGCAGAACGGAGTCACTGTGGAGCTGATTAGCCAGTGCGGGAATGTTGTGAGAAAGCAAAAGAACAGAGTCCAACCTTGAGGACCTGTCCAGGCTGGACTTATGATCACCTGCTGAAGTGTATGATCACCCACTCAATGTCACACGGCTAGAGGAGAGAACCACACTGTGAAGGCTACATCTGGGGCTGAGGATTTGGTGAATTGCAGACTACTGTATATTTGTAAAAGCCCCATCAAAAAATGGTGGTTTAGACTAGCCTGCCCATGAAAGCCACCTTGGGCATTTACTTTCGCATGGGAAAGGCAGGGTATAAATCCTTCAAAATAAAAAAAAATTTAGTAGCAGAGCTCTTCAAACTCCAACAGGACCTTCTCCGCATGACATCATCATCAATAAAATAATAATAATGACTGTTTATACTGTATATATATATATCACTTCCCTTAATAATTGGTTACACTGAAGAACCGTTCTAGCCATTAAGAAATTTCTCTTGATATTTTTGTTCCAATGAGGAATTTTGCCCTGTGCCACACTAGCCAGTAATCCTAAAGAACTGTCACCTTCCTCTATACTGTAAAGAGAGGTTTGTATTTATCTGAAGAGTTCCAAATAATCACATGAATAATTTCAGAATGCAGGCTCAGGATCATACTTTCAATATACCTCATATACAACCAAAACTCCCTGCACAAAGAATCTAGCACATCAGAGAGAAAACTAAGTTTATACTGACACGCTAGCTTTCTAAGCAAAGGAAGTTCTTCATAGAAAAATATTCAGTCACACAGTCTCCCCCCCCCCGCCTTGCATTCTAAACATTAATACCCCAGGAATGCCAAATACTATGAAAATGTAGACCAGCCCTTCCTTGCTTCCATCTCCACTATTTTAAAAGATTCCTTCTTTCTGCAGGCAACTCCACACTTTGTTTAACCCTGTTGTCTATTTCTGAGGATGTGGTCTAGGATAGCTCCATTGTAGCACACATGCTTTGAATGCAGAAGGTCTCAAGTTCAAACCTGACAACTTCAGCTAGAAGGACCTCAGGCAGTAGAGCTGGAAAGGGCCTTGGAGAATCGCTGCCAGTTGCAGTTCACTTCTAGTCCAGTATAAGGCTATTTCATATGTCCAGCTTATAGATCAAAGATTCTCCAGTGCTATAATTGAAAGCCTCCCCAAGGCCAACATAAAACTGTCAGTATCAACTCTTCCCAGCCCCCAAAAAGAGAATGAACAGGGACTCATAGTCACACAGACTGCCTTAGAAACTTCCAATGCCACAACTGCACAGAAAAAAAGCCTACCTGCCCTTCAGGTGTAGTCCTGATTTTAAAGAATTAGGAAGTAGGATTAGAATTCTTGGTCTAAAACAATTACATATGCAGACTTAATTCGTCTTAGGGCACAGTCCTAACTTGTGTAGGAACTGGCAGGCCGTCAGGCAGAAGTTTAGCAGGCACAAGTCCAAGTGCCCTGCCATGGCGCGGATTGGGACCGCACTGCCCAAGGACAGGGGTTTGGATCCGGCATAACAGCCAGATCCTCCCCCCTCCCTAGGGCACCCCATCCACAGGAACACTCTCCCTCTTCCATTTCGCCCTCCCTCCTACCTTCCCCCCACCCAGAAACGGCCCCACACTCACCAAACTTGGTCAGCATAGGGCATACACACTTTACTTGCCAGCAGTGCTCGGCCGACACTGCTCCCTGCGTCAGCCCAGAGATTTCTTCTACTGGCGCAAATGTACTTAACGGAACATTTGCAACAGCGCTGGGTCAACACGAGTGGCTTGTGTCAACCAAAGGGGAAGGTTGGATGGTGATTCCCATTTAATTAGCTTTTAGCTAAGGTCTAACAGGCCCATCAAAATATTCATCACCAAGGGCTAGAAACTGTTTTCAAAAAATAGTTGGCTTTCCCAAGGTTCTTGGTATCCGTGGGGGATCCATTCCAAGACCACTCGTGGATATTGAATTCTGTGGATCATGAAATTCACAGGGTGAGGCAGTGCACAGGGTAACCAGATACCACCTTTTTCCACCCCACAAACCACAGATGACGGCATTTAAAAAAATCAGAAAACAGCTTATTTCCAAACTCTTCTAAATATGTAACATAGTCATCTCCACCATACACTTGTTCATATCTAAGGGAACCCTAAAATTCTAAGGCTCAGCCTACACATGATGGTGGACAATAGATCCAAGATCAGCCCCAATCACCAAGTCAGATGTGGAAAGGTCTGATTTTTAGAGCAGTAGAGGCACTTGGGTGAGGGAAGCCGAACCCTATCTTTCCCACCCCTCCACACCCTGCCATCTCTTTGCTTTTTCCCCCAGTCAAGCTGATTTCCACTATCACAGCTGGGCTGAGTGGGGGGAAAGTTTCTGAGGAGAAAAACTGCTAGAAGAGAAGCTATGAAGAGAAGAAGGTTCAACACCCCCTCAAACACACCTTTTGTTTGAGAAGCCGAATCCTACCCTCTGGGTTTACACTACTGGAAAAGTCAACTGAATCTGTCAACATCATACCTGAACTGGCCCTTCACAGCTTATGTAAAGGGAATCCTCTCAGTGAGCTCTAATATTTCATAATTTGTGTGGCTGAGAAAAATGTCTAGGGTGGGGGCCCAGCCATGAACTCAGGTGAACCAGTTGCCTCAGGCTGCAGGCTGGAAGGGGAGCAAGCTAGCAGGGGGTGCCTGCCCCACATACACATTGACCACTTCCCCAAGCAGCTCCAACCAGCTGTCCCGTCCACATCTCACACACTTTACTAGAATTGGCAGGAGAGCTGTAGGGGCTACTTGAGGAGGGCTTAACTCCTCAAGAGAGCCTGCCACTTCTTCTAAATTGACTGATGGAGAAAATCCTGGGAACACACAAGGAGGAAGAAAAAGACAATGTGATGAATGCATAATGAGAGTCCACGCTGGTGGGAGATGGGAATAGCTGGAAGAATTTGAGGGTCGATGCAGACTGATTCATACAAAACACAAATGCTTCTCACTCCCGTAAACATTTCCCTGATTCCACAAGTTCTGCCGTTGTCCTTGAAAAGAAGTTCACATTCTCAAGGAACCTTCCTGATAAAACAAGATAGGTCTAAGAAAACATTTTGGTTTGCATTACCCATCTGTACTTCGTTATGACTTCTCTGAAGATACAAAGGGAAAGACAGAAATGTTATGAGCATGGTCTGGAAAAATAAAATCAAGAAATGATTCAAAATGAAATAAGAAATTCTGGTTTTTGTTTCTTATTAAGGTACTTAAGTTGTCTGATGGTAGAAGGAAGTAAACACTCCTTAGGGTATAAATTTGCCAACATACTAGAACAACATCAGCAACAGAGCTATTAAAACCTATATCAAACAAAGGAGAACAGAGGCAACCAGTTAATAAATGACTCACATCAGAATCAGACCAGTTTAAACTTGATTAATCTGCAGTTGTATCCCTAAGGAGCTTGAGGAGGTGTGCACGGGGTTCTCTCATTGTATCTTTACAGTAATCCTCTGAGATAGGGGCAGGAAAGAGATGGGATGTGTTGAAGTAGCTCTCAGAAAGCAAGTATTAGTGATTTTATTCAAGTATGTTAGAAATCTAATCCTATGCACATTTACACAGAAGGAAATCTCATTTCACTGGGACAACACTCCTGTAGGTATGCACAGGATTGTGACCACATCAAATGAAGAATCAACAAAAATTTCCAACTGTTTGATTACAGACAACAGAAGTAGCTAACCTAACCCTCTTGTTTTTGA
The DNA here is from genome assembly GCA_029204185.1 of Lerista edwardsae. Lineage (NCBI taxonomy): Eukaryota > Metazoa > Chordata > Lepidosauria > Squamata > Scincidae > Lerista > Lerista edwardsae. Next base: position 3,311,159 of record JAJKFI010000043.1, on the reverse strand, counting down.
TTTTGAAAAGAACATTTTTTTTCCTTTGAAACATCAGCAGATTCGTTTGTGTATGGGAACTGAGATGTAATCCTATTAGTGATTGTTTCTTTGAAGTGCAAACAAGTGACTGAGCTATCTGACTATGGGTCCCTTTTCTTATTGTATCATTATCTAACAAATGTACTTGTATGGTCTCCACCAAAATAAATTCACAAAGCAACTTAATGTTAAAACACAATAAACATGCCAATACCTAACTACTGAGTACTGTATACCAGTGGTTCCCGAAGTCCTACTCAATCAAGCCCTACCCAAAGGGCTCAAATTATACCTATTTCATCTGGCCTTTGGATGATAGTTGACTCTCTGCCCTCTGGAATACTGTCATAGTTTGTTTACTTCCCTGGTTCAATGTTCCCTATTCTCCAAAGGGATACGGAGAATTGGGTCTTGCTTTATTTTTGAACATTCTCTGTGTTCATGTTAAATGTTTAATGTTTTTAAATATTTTAATGTGTTTTACTTATTGTGGTAACGTTGTACTTTTTTGGTTCTCTGTAAGCCACCTTGGGCATTTGCTTCAGCATGGGAAAGGCGGGATATAAATCCTTCAAATAAATAAATAAATACTCGAACTTTGGAAACACCTGCAAGTATTTGCAGGAGAGGGGAAGGGACAACAACACAGTTCAGGACAATTGTGCTGCTGGGGGGGGGGAGGAGAGGGTTTTTTTTTAAACTTACCTGGAGGTCACTATGGCTCTCCAAAGGGCCCAGGGAGCTTGTGACCCCCTCTGCAGCCCTCCATAAACCTACTCTGAAAAAGACAAAAACACTTCCAGTTTCACAATGAAAACAGGGAGTGGGTTTTTTTTTTTTTCAGTGAGGTTTGGAGGCTTGTGGAGGGCTGCAGAGGGGGTTACACGTTCCCTGGACCTCCAGAGAGCCATAGCAACCCCCAGGCAAGTTTTAAAATCCCTTCACGCCCTAGCATGTCCCGATCCTGTTGCTGCCGATTTCTGAACCATTCCCCTTAAAAGGAAATCATCCTTTTCAAATTCCCCTGATTGGTGACAGTCCCGATGACATGTAAGCCCAAGTGTACTTGAATAGAACTCTTTAGAACCTTCTGGAAATGTTTAGAAATCATTATGCCCCGGTCTTGGACTCCACTCAAATACTTGCCATGTTACCAGGTGTAGTCACTGAATACAAGTCTATCAATACCGTAGTAGATGCCTATGAGGTCATCAATTTCCCATCAGACTTCCTAAACTCACTTGATCCGGCTGGATTGCCACCACATCATCTTTTACTTACAGCGGGATCTCCAATTATTTTACTACGGAACCTTGACCCGCCAAACCTTTACAACGGCAAAAGGCTGTGTGTCAAGAAGATGCTGGGTGATGTAATTGAAGCGACCCTCTTAACAAGAAAGGGAGAGGGTAAAACAGTTTTTATCCCACGGATAACACTCATTCCAACGGATCTCCCTTTTCACCTTAAGAGATTGCAATTTCCAGTGAGACTTGCATTCTCGATCACGATCAACAAGTCACAGGGGCAGTCTATTAAGTACTGCAGAGTGGATTTGAGATCGCCATGTTTCTCCCACGGACAACTTTATGTTGCTTGCTTAAGGGTGGGTTCACCCAAGAATTTATTTATTCTTGCTCCTGGAGGTGAAACTAAAAATGTTGTTTATAGTTCAGTTTTGAGTTAAATCAATATTATAGTGAATTTGTAAAAGATTTCACTTTATAATTTTTATACTGTACTTATACTTTTAATTACCTGTATATAACATTACTTTCATTTTATACTATAGGTAGAATTCATTCCTTTTCCTGTCTAATAGAAGCTTGGGATAAATAAATACCTGGGCATCGCCGGGTAAGGACAAGCTAGTAATAAATAAAACCATAAAAATACAACTAAAAATAGAAAGCAAAAACACAGATCACTCAAGAGCCAGGAAAAGCTGTATATAGAAAGTGTATATAGAAATGCTTTATCAAGAGGAAGTAAGAAAGAAAACTCTTACAGCTTTCTATAAGCAGAAGATTCTAGAGCAATGTTTCTCAAACTGTGGGTCAGGACCCACCTGGTGGGTCACAACCTGATGTCAGGTGAATCACAGAAACCAAGAAGCAGCCATCATGGAAGCTGCAGGCTGTATTCTTACTATCCCTTTTGTGAGTATTTGAATTTTCAAGTGAGTTTTTTTTAATTTTGTTTTTATTTCAGAATTTTTACATAATATTTTGTCCTAATCTTGCTTTCTGCCAGGGATGTTTCATGGTTGTGCAATTGTTGCAGTCCAAGAATGCCAGTTTGCATTTCAGGAGTGTCATTTAATTATGACACAATGACACTTGATTATATCACTTCCAGCAATGACATCACTTCCAGGTGGGTCGATTGGCATTCTGAAACGTTGGTCCCAGTGCTAAAAGGTTTGAGAAGCAGTGTTCTAGAGGATAGGTACCACCACCAAAAAAGGCCACAGTCTATACATAGCAAAGCAAAAGGGAAACATGAATAAAATTTTGAAATACAAAGTAAACGGCATTTGTTCCAGCTGATAAGAAACTTCTAGCAAAGGCACAGTTACTGATCAAAGAGCCCCTTGCATCTTGCTCAGGAAAGTTCCAAGTAAAGCCACTTGTGCTACTGGCTACACAAATTCCTCTTTTAAGCTGCTTTCTTCTGCCCTGAATGTATTACAGGGAAGAAATAAGATCATAAGCCTAACTTTCATAGGACTGTATCAGCAAAAAGGCAAAGCAGGCTGTAGCATCTCAGAGTGAAGGTAAGAGTGAAGGTAACATTTTTTGAGTAGCAGGGCCACTCTGGAAGAGCCATTGCTGTAATTTCCCTCCAAGCTAAAAACATTTCTGCAAATTTCTGCAAACATTTCTGCACAGCAATGATTGGCTAGTTTCTCATCCCATCACCACCAACAAACACACATATACAACCCTACAGTAATCCCAGAAGCTTTTCACTTGAAATTTTTTAAAGCATACTATTTTTACATTAAAATTAAAAAAAGATATAGCGTTCTTTTCTGTTTAAAGTCAGACAGTTCACCTGAATCAGGAGTAGAGCCACTTGACTAGACTGATAACTGAGCCAGGATTTGCTTCACTTGTATGCATGTCTGGCTTTTCGTTCTACCAGGTGAGGCTAAGCTCACACCCCAGCCAAGGGATCCATTGTGAGCTCTCCTTTATATTACATTTGTCTACCCTCAGGGATACTTTACACAATCAACAAAATCAAGTGGCAAAAGTTTTCCAAGACTTCAGGCAACTGGCAGGAAGGAGGGCATTTTTTCTACACAAATTAAAACTAGCTTATTAGCCTGCCTCTCTCTCTCTCTCTCTCTCTCTCTCTCTCTCTCCCCCCCCCCCTCTCTCTCTCTCGTGCCATTTTTCTGTGTGCAGGTGTTTTAGCTGTGTGAGAGAGGGAGAGAGACATCCCAAACATGCAGTTTCTTCACCATAAATAATACAATATTTTGAAGTAGTAGCACGCATGAAAAAAATGTACCTCTCAATGTTGTGAACTGACCCTAAGCAATCAGTGCTTCTGACACTAGCCTAAGTTTTCAGCTGACTCCATGGAAATCTGCTGTTGCCTAAGAAAGCTCAGCCCTATTCCTCATCAAACCTATTTCTATCTAAATCTACCAGCTCCATACCTTCTTTAACACTATTTGAATAGTTGTCTCTCTTTTATTCAGCTATTGTTTCCAGTTAGGTTTTACACGTGCTGAAAAACAGCTGAAAAGTTCGTATTTGTAACAACACCCACAATTGATTAAGGTGGAACACATCAAAGACCAAGTTTCCAAAGCAAAATGTAGGTTTTGCTAATGAACAATTAGTATAAAGTGCCTTCCACTTTCCAAGGAAAATGTTCAAGTGCTGAAAAGATACACATGAATTAAAATGAAATTTTGTAGTAAAACCTCAATCCAGGAATTTGCATTTTTCTGTCACCAACCATCACAGGAGTTCAGTGCTTTAAAGACAGAGAAATAACATCCCATAAGCTGATTTACAATAGGTCCCACCAGGGACTGTACAGACTGGATCTCACCAGGGAAGGCCAAAATCAGGTTGCTAAATTCCTTTTTTGTCTCAAAAGACAGAAGCTCAGCCTCCCCGGATACAGCATGCACTTATGAACCATATCACTAGAACCACCCAGGAACACTGAGTAAGAAGTTATAACCGATGCAGTTCAATTTCGTGGCCTTAGCCTACTTAAAATGACAGTAGGATAATAGAAGGATAAAGGCAATGCTCAATGATAAATTATGGCTGCAGTCCTATGCACACTTATCTAGGAAGAAGCCCCACTGGACACAGCAGGACCTACTTCTGACCAAACATGCTCAGGATAGCAACGTACATCAATCTTTTAAATAAACCATCATTTCCAAATGAATGAGTCCAAGAGTATAAATCACGAGAAAATAGCACACCTTATCACTAAAGGAAGGAAATCTTCTGCAAAAACTGCTGCAGATAAGCTAAAACCTGTTCCAGAACCAACATGATAATCCTGAACATTTAATTCAACATATTATATACAACATGAGAACAACAGATTTCCAAAGCCATCAAAGCATCAGAGTTTACACTGAAGCAATAAGTATTCTCCTTCCTAAACACATTTTTTTTGTCTAAACTAAAACTTCTTTGAAGTAGCAAACAGTGTCTGGTCTAAACCAGTGTTTCTCAATCAATGGTACTCGTTACACTGGTGGTACCTGAGGTGGTGTCTGGTGGCAGTGATGTCATTCAGGGGGAACGGACCAGAACGGGCGTTCCGGATCCTAACGGGCTCTGTGGCTGGTTCCGGTGGTTTTCTTTCCCCCAACATTTGAATTTGGCTCGCCTCAGCCGCGCATGCGCACTGCATGCAGCAGCCGTTGCCTGCACTTTGTGTGAGTGAGGCAGCAGGCAGCGGCACGAGAAAGTGAAGAAAGTGGCAGCGGCAGCAGAATTTTACCTTACCAGCAGCGAGGGAAGAAGCAACGGGTAGGTAGGCTGCGTGCCTGGGCCTCCCTCCAGCCGTGGACCCCGACAAGTACCAATCAAAAGTGAGTTCCTGTTCCTAAATCATTTGAATGACACCACTGTCTGGTGGTACATGAGAGACCCCACACACCAGCAAGACCAGCAATGCAATGGTAGAGACCAGCAAGACCAGCAATGCAATGTGACAAGCAGCACTGGGGGCTCAGCTTTGCAGGCATAGATCCAGCATGCACTTAAAAAAGGCCCACCCATCCACCCTGAGCCTCTGGTGGGTGTTTGTTGCATGGCATCTGGCCTCCCAATCTGGAAATAATGTGTGATGACATCATCGCCAGCTACTTCCGTTGGACTGTATAAAGCGGCACAGCGTGGGAAAAATCTGAGAAAGTCTGGTCTACACCAGGACTATAGATGGTGAAAATTCATATGCTTGAATATTCCACCATATAAAAAAAAAAGGGTTGTTTTTATCCCTCCACTCAGAAAACCAGACATCAGAGAGAAGGGTTCTATCTAAATCCAGACACAGTTTTAAGACCTCAATGGGAACAAGGCTTAAGTATAAGAATCAAACTATAAGTGAGGAAATCATCAATATAGATTGGCAAATATTGTTATTTTAATACATGCCTATCCTGCCCTTTCTCCAAAGAGCTCAGGACATCACACAAGATTGCCATCCCCCCCCCTCATTTTAGCCTTACAACAACCCTGTGATGTAGGCTCCATGCCAGAGAAGGCAACTGGCCTTGTGCAGGTCCAACCTGTTATCTACTATACCTCTTAAGTATGAAATATCACTCCCAAATTAACACACTAAAAATATAAAATGCTTCAGAAGTTCCTAACTTTATTTAAAGTTTAGAACAATTGTTAGCAAAGTAAATCAATACAGAGGAAACACTCAGTACAGAATAAAAATGGTCTCACTATCCAGCAACGACATGCAATTTATTTTTCCTCCTCTCGTTACATACATTTGTGAGCAGGTAGATTTCTTTCCAATTCCTTATAATGTTTAGACCAAGAAGTTTATTGATCAATACTAAGAAATCCATTCCGATTACCAGTAAAAGTCACTGGTACAAGACGTAAAGAATTCCCCAAAGAAGTCATCAAAATGATGAAGATTAAGGGTGTGCAATGCGACCAGGAGTTCACAGGCAGACAGCAGCAACAGAGTGAACGAGATGACTCTAATGTGACTTGCCATGCCTGTTCTATTGTGACAACCACTGCAAAGTCACAAAAGATCTGTGTCTGCTCTGCACACAGCAAGAGAGCTGGAATAGATCAGCCAGCAGTGACGACAATTGTCCACAGCTGCTTACACAGAGCAGTGTTCATTAATTGCTTTCATTAGCAGTTTTCATTTATGTTTTCTAATCAACTCAGGGTTAGAAGATGCCCTTGCTTGCCCTAGGTCAAGAAGCCCTGGGAGAAGATGTTCTAGATAGTAAATAATGAGTTGTTTTTTTTCTAACAGCAACATAAGACTGTGGCATGAATTGACATTTTGCTATAATGTGGGGGAGGGGAATCCAGAAACACCAGCAGAATCATAGCAGTTTTAGCATCATGTGAACACAACAATTGACGTTAGAATCGTACCACAGTAAGTTTTTGTCTTTGCAGTATTGCTAGCAGCCTGTATCTATCATCATTCTTTGACATATACATACTACTTCAAATTCTACAAAGAATCTCAAAAGGTTATTTAGACAGAGACACTTCACTGAACTATGATTCCTTCTTAGATTTACATCATATAGTGATCCACTTTGCAAGTTACTAGTCCACAGGGACTAGTCCACAGGGTCAGCATGTTCAGTATCCCAAGTTCAAGCTTCATTTGATGCCATTCAAAGGATGCTGCCTGTCATTTTAGTAGACCTACTATAGAATGGTCACAGAATATGTCTCATAATCACAAGATACAGTGCTTCACTGTGGAGGTGCACGTAAGAGGGAGCTTGGCTTTTCCCCTGGAAGTCTCAGGAGTGTCCAAGTGCCCCTTGATTGATCGGTTTTTAAATCTACAGACATTTACTAGCCCAACAAAAATATCACTAGCTCCAGGCGTCATAATTCCAAAGACGGCAATCCCGCTGGCAAGAACGCCAAACAATGAAAGGAGGAGTGGAGAGATGGATTGGGTTTCCAACTCTCTATCGATGCTAATCTCTCTCCAGCCCCCAAATTGCACCAAACTTGGTCATGGTTGCAGGAATGCACATGACTCATGGACGTATTGTGGATGGATCTGCAAAACAGGCAGGTGGGCTGGACTGACTTGCTGCTCGGTTTTTTTTCCCCGAACACCGGGGGGGGGGGGGCCAGCGCGAGGGGGAAATGCAAACTGCAGTGTGTGCGTGGGACTAGACCCACGGGAGTCGCGGCTTGGGGTTGGACGGGGAGGGGATCTTGATCCTCCTCCTCATCTCCACCCATGCAAAACAGTGGGCAGGCGTAGAGAACTTCTGGGGGTGAGAGGGTCAGCAGCAGAAGCCGCCGCCACATCCATAGCCATTGCACAGGGGAGGGGGAGGAGCTGCGGCTGGTCTTCCCTCCCCCTCCACCATCACCCCCCCCGAGCCTTGTGCTTTACGGGGGAAGCTTTGCGCAGCAAGGGGAACCTGCGGGGCATCCCTGCGTGGCTCCACATGGGCATCATCCTCTCCTCCTCCTTTCAACTCTGCGCAAGGGCATCACATGCACCACCCCCGCCCCGACTCCCAGCGCCCAGGTCCGCTCCCAAGGACAGAGCCTCCCCAACGCCATGACAGTGCCTGCGAGGAAAACTCCGCGCTTGGCAAGCCCCCCTCCCCGCGGAGCACGGGCCGCCTGCCTGCCTGCCTGCCCGGCCGCCGGCTCCCTGGCCGCGGGTGCCGACCCGACCCTGCCCAGCGAGCGCGGAGTTCATTCATAGGCTGCCCCCGGGCTGACCAGCGCACCCCCTGCGCCCCTCTCCTGCGCACGGCGCGCCAATAAAAAGTTCAGAGCGCAACTTACCTAAAATGGCTCCTGCAGCAGCCAAAATACAAACAGCTATTATTTGGTGAAGTTTAGACCAGACACCCTGCAAGGACAGCCTAGCCTGGACCCGGCACGCCCCCGCGCCGCAGTCACTGGCCACCCGCAGCCCCCCAGCGCCTGCCATTGGAGAGGCGGCCCGTCAGCCAAGCGCAGCCCGCTCCAAGCTTGGCTGCAGCGCGCTTATTGCTAGCTCCATTGTGCTCCTATTTGCATTGATGTGATCGTTGCTGGGATTGGCTGTGGTAGGGACCGTGCAAATCCCCCCCCCACTCCCCAGCAATTCCTTGTGCCTCCCGGATCCGCAGCCCCGGTCCTTCTCCTCCGTATCTCTCGTCCCCCTGCTTGGTTTCCTGCTTTTCTACCCAAGGCAACGGCAGCTGCAACTTTCTAGGGGGTTGCAAGGACGAGAAATATTTTTTTTCCCGTGCATCCTCCAATCAAGGGGTTTTTTACTTACTTCAACCAGCATTAAAAGCGAAGAAGAAGAAGGGAGGGGAGGGGGGAAAGCGCTCGCCCTTTGCATTCCACGTCTTTGCTCGCTTTTCATTTCCCGGATGTGAAATTTCCTGCATCTAAAGCACAGTGTCTGGAGGTGAAGTGTGCAACCCCTGAGCAGGACGCTGCAGATCTTTCTCTCTGAAAAGGAGGAGAGATGGGTATATTACTCGTGGGGATGTCAAGTCTCCTCGCTCTATGAGGTCCGGGGTGACAGCTCTTAGCAGATCTTCTCTCTCTATCTCCCCCACCCCAATCTGTTCGCTAATGGCTGCAAGGAAAGTTAACAAAACACGTATTAGAGTCCTCTATTTTGCTCACTGATTTTAATATTGAATTGGTGCTGGACAAAAGCATCCAATTAAAACAACACTTGAATAGCAGTCCTATGGAATATTTAATGGCTTTAATATTTAATGGCTTTAATGGCTACAAAAGAGACTTTGACAGGAGGCTTTTCTCCTTGCGCATGGTTATGTTGGGTTGTATTCTTGTTTTCATGCGCGGACTGTGAGTAGGAAAATATGACCAAAGTGCTAAAGTGTGAATGGGGCAGATCCATGCAAAACAGCTGTACGTAGCAAAGCATGGGATAACTTCATCACATACACAGTTCACAAGTCAGCATGCATTGAGCACATCACTCCACCCAACTTAGTTTATTGTGCCATGCCAAATGTGGGTGAACTTAGCCCTAGGGGCATCTGGTGAAGCAGTCACACAAATTGTTTCTCCATGTGCTAAATCAAAGTGAGGTGATATCACTCAGGGGGAGAATCTTTTGGTTCACGAGCTTTGCAAGCAGGAGGTCCCAGGTCTAGTTCTTGACATTTCCAGTTGAAAAGGAGATAACAGGATGGGGAAACCAGACCTTGATCACAGACCTTGGAGCAGGACCAGCCCAAACCCTCCCAACACCTGAGACAGTTTGTCAAATGTGGCAGCCTCTGCCCCACCCAGTCCACAGATTGGAAAGGGAAGAACAAAGTGGAAGCCAAAGCATTTATCTAGCCCACCACTCTCCTACTCTCCTCCACACTTCCTCTTCTGTTCCATCCTCCCACATTCTTTTGTAATCCGCAGAATGGGAGGGGGGTAGAATAGTAGAGACTGTGGATAGATGGAGCTCAGCCCTTCCAATAAATCTGCTGCCAGGGGTGACCTCTGCACTCATGGCTGAATCAGCTCTGCCTTGGAGAACTACTTCCAGTTAGCATTCACCTACCAACAGTTTGACTATCAGTCCAATCCTAACCAACTTTCCAGCACTGGGGTAAGGGCAATGCAGCACCAAGGTAAGGGAACAAACATTATCTTGCAGAGGCCTCCATAACTGCCCACCACCGCCCCAGGATGCAATGTGTACCCAATTGGCATGGCTGCGTCAGTACAGGAAGTTTAGTTAGGACTGGGCTGTCAGCTTCATGTACACCAAAGCAGGGCCAGTCTTCCCATGGAAATGCTCATATTGAGTGGCAAACTGACAAAGGGTGCCATGCAATGGTGCAGGTAAGATTGAGCCAAAGGGTAGATGGCCCCGGGTACCATGCCTTGAGGGCGTGTCAAGATACAGGTACCTTATTGTTTTGCACCCCTTTCATGGGCACTCAGAGCAGTTGCACGCCTCTAGAAGTGGCCAATGGCTTTTTCCCCCCGAAAAGTGACTGGAAGCACACACAAAAAAAACTAAGCAGCCACTCAGAAGGTCTCACTATCACCCCAAGTGCCCACAAGGGGGTGCAGGAGAAGGTACTACAATGGCAAGGCAGCAGCAATTCTGGGCTGGCTTGGGTAGTGCCCAAGCACCAGTCAGGCCTGTTCAGAAGGGTCCTCTCAGGTTCAATTTCCAGCATTTTTTAAAGCATCTCATGTAGTGGAGTTGGGAAAGACCAGTAGCTGCCTGGAAAATCACTGGCAGATGGAGCATACTATACTGGATTAGGTATACAAATAATATGACTCACCATGGCTGCAATCTTACATGGGAGCATGGCATGCATACTTACATGGGCATACATACTAACATGCAGTGGTGGTATTCAAATAAATTAACAACCGGTTCTATGACGTCATAGCCGGAGCAAAAAAAAACCCAAAGCCAGCTGAGGTAAGCAAGTGGGCAGGGCCCGGCCGTTTAACAACCGGTTCTGTAGAACCTGGGAGAACCCCCTGAATAACACCACTGCTTACATGTAACTATTGCATCACAATCTATGTTACATGATCCACTGAAACCCAAGAGATCCTACAAAGCATCTCTCATAATCAAGCTGCTTTCCTGGAATCCCTAAAGTTGATCACCTGTTTGGGTGATCAGACTGTCACATCTACATTAGCCCAAATGCTTGCCATACCAATTTGATCCTTAGGCATATGATCCAATTATGGATGGGTCAAAATACAATGCAAATAGAAAGCAATTTTTTTTTTCTAAATTCACCATGCAAAATTCCCCAGCTGCCTTGAGTTCACACAATTAACATAAGGTTCCTTCTCCTGACCCTGATGGAAGTTTTAATCAGGAATTGTCAAAAGAAAGTACACTAAACCCTGCAAAATACCACAAAAAAAAATTGTAGCTTTGTGTTAGCATATCAGTGTTCCTGTTTCCATCACCAGCATTTTTTTAGCTATTAATGAGAGAAGCACCCCTGAGGGGTACCTAACATTTCCATGAGCTGTGGCAAGGCACTGCTGGTACTTTGTTTCAATTATTGCTGGGTTTTTTTCTTCACAATGGTTGTCATCAAGCAGGCACACCACACCACTAATGTTTATCATATGCTGTCCTATGCTTCCATTGACTCATTGTAGTTCTTTGAACTCCGTCTTCAAATCATCTCATTGTCATTTCCTTTCCCTTCCTCCAGTTTCTTCAAACCGTCTTCTTCCTCACCCAAAATTTCTCTTAGACATTGTGCTTAAATTTCTGAAATAATTGATAGTCTATTACAACATTCCTCCTTCTGCAAACTCATCTCCATACCGAACCCCTTAATTCCCCTCACATGCACCCAATCACATGCATCCATTTTATAACATGGATTTTGCTGAACGCATTTTTTAAAGATGACCACATTTTGTATTTTTTTTTCAAGTGCTTCCAGTGGCCACATTCCATGGATGTCATGCCAGTCACATTTGGTTTGCAGAAGGAGAAACGTTTTTCTTTTCCAATAATTTGAGAGCAGATTATAAGCACAACCATGTGAAGATAAAGGTAAATCTCGGAAGTCAGCTTTGCAAAAGGTATCGTATTTATTTTTAAGCATTGACCTGATTAAAAATAAGTTGCTCAGGCATTCAGCTTTACAGAAAGAAAAGCGTTTAAAATACAATGCAGAATCATGATTCTCAGAGTGGTCCTCTCTAAGAGCGCAATCCTATACCTCCTTTGCGCTGGCACTGCGCTCTTGCGCCAGCCGAATGCTGTCACAAACGTGCCATAGAGAGCGTCTGCGGTGGCGCTGTGGCGCTGGACTGGTACACGCAGCAACACCAACACTTGGGTGCTGCTGTGACCATCGGTAGTGCCGGCCATGCGCCAGTCAAGCGTCGGCAGCGCTCGGTCAGCACAGGGCCACCGCGAGGGCGTTCCAGAGGCGTTCCAGGGGCGTAACCGGGTGGTGCAATGGGCGGAGACTGGGGTTGTGACGCAAGACAGCCGTAGTGCTGTATCCTAAAGCCCGGCCCTCGCCAGGGCAGCCCCAATTCAGGCCACGTTCCTCTGCGCCTGCTATTTTGCCAGCACAGATCCAAGCAAGCCCATAGGGGTGACCAGGGCTTACGCAGGTGCAAGGGGAAAACCTTCCCTTGTCCTGCACGTTGCTGCCGCCGCCTCCTAATTGGATTGTGCTGCCTGAAGGCATGAAGTCTTCCTTGAGTTTTCTCATTTCAGTATGTATATGTTAAGTGGGCAAGGAGGTAATTTGGGCTGTGCAACACAGCTTGAGCATAGGGCTGCCAGATCCCAGGTTTTTGGCCAGGTTTTGGAAGGGCCATCAGAAGATTTCTGGGCAAGTGGTCCCATGTCTAGGCTCTGCCACTTCTTCCCTGCCCTCCTCCATTCAAAATAATGCATTGTTGGTACACCAGTTCACCTCCTTGAATTCATTAGTCAGGGGAAAAAGCAGTAGACCAGTGGTTCTCAAACCTTTTAGCACCAGAACCCACTTTTTAGAATGACAATCTGTCTGGGACCCACCAGAAGTGATGTCATGGCTGGAAGTGGTGTCATGGTGACACCAGAGCCTGCTGCTTTCCGGAGACTGCAGCAATAAGGTGGGTTATTTCTTAGCCATTTTCCAATAGCCAAGTGAATCAGAAAGAAAAAAGCCTATTTACAACTTTGACACAAACAAAACAACCACACAGCCCTCCCCCCCTCCTTTCCAGCATCCCATCGTCCCATATTTTCAATATGGCTGCTTCAGATGCTTTTCAACCCACCTGAAATTGGCTCATGACCCACTAGTGGGTCCTGACCCACAGTTTGGGAACCTCAGCTGTAGAGTGTTAATTCTGACCAATTGCTGGCAACGCTGCAACATAACTACACTCACCTCCTGAGTTGCAGGATTGTTTCATGGCCTGGAACAGGCATACTGCAAGTCATCTTTTTTTGTCTGCTTTGAGTTGTTAGACTTCATATTAACTTAGGGAGATTCAATACAACTGAAAACTCCTGATTCGGGAATAATCCTACATCGACTGACTAAACTAGTAGTTTTTCAATAACTTTCTGCTGTCAGTTAATTCTTTCCTCAGTGACTGAGGAAGCCCTGCATGTCTGCCATAGAAACCCAGCACATTGCTTCACATCTTCAAAAGTTCCTGTTTTCCAGAAGCAGTCTATTTTTTGTTTCCTATCCCTGATAAGACACTGTCCCTATTTTGCACTTTGGAAAGATGTTTAGAAACAGGAATGCATTTTCAAGGGATTTTCAAACATCCCTTGCTAACTGGGCAAGAGACATTTTTTCAAGTGGTGTTCCACTTAGATTTAGCAGGGGGAGTAGAGAGTAACTGTCCCTCTTCACCCCATTACAGTATCTTTTCTAGTGGCTGTTGCTGGTGGTATTCTGCACTTTTTTTAGATTGTGAGCCCTTTTGGAACAGGGAGCTATATAACTTTATAATTATTTTTTGCCTGTAAACTTTTAGTTGAAAAGCGGTATATAAATACCATTGATGGATTGATGGATTTTCGGATGTTAGCATGTCCATGAATTTACTAGAGTTACTCAGGTTTAAGCCTTTTCCTGAAGATCCTTTCATCCCAGATATGAAACATCTAACTGGAGATTGTATGCATTATACAAATGCATAATCACAAATCACATTGCATTACACTGGTGGTTCTCAAACTTTTTAGCATTGGGAGCCACTTTTTAGAATGGCAACTTGTCTGGGACCCACCGGAAGTGATGTCATGGCTGGAAGTATCGTCATTGTGACACCAGAGCCTGCTGCTTTCCTGAGAATGCAGCAATAAGTTGGGTTATTTCTCAGCCATTTTCCAATAGCAAAGTGAATCATAAATTTTAAAAAAAGTTATTTACAACCTTGGCACAAGCAAAACAATACAACCACACAGCTTTCCCCCTTTCCAGCATCCCCCATATTTCCAATATGGCTGCCCTAGATGGTTCGCGACCCACTTGAAATTAGCTTACGACCCACCAGTGGGTCCTGACCCACAGTTTGGGAAGCACTGCATTACACAGTGTTGGCACCAAGTTGCTAGGGGGGGCATGGCACCACCACCCACCCACCCCTGATGATACATTTAACACTATTACTGTTTCCAGGACTGAGAGTTCAGGGGTCAATCTGTCAAATTAGCCCTTTGATGAATGTGGGAACCTCAATGGATTGTGATACTTTTGAGTCCTCTGTGTAGAAGTCTCACAGCTCAAGAAGGCATGTACTGGTAGAATGAGTAACTATGCCGTTGTGTTCAAAGCTGATAGCTTCTAAGATAAAGCAGCAGCCTGTTCTCAGTGTCTGCAAGTGCAGAGAACTCATAATACATCACTTCACTTTTGGAATGCATTTTTTTCCACAGGCAGAAATACTTCATAGCCAACTTTTCTTTTTCTATTGAACATTAAGTTCTATAGAAAAAGTTGACCATTCTCCTCCTCCTGGATTATTGGGATTCTGTGGATGAAAGTTTGCTGTTATCTCTAGACAGATTCTAGAACACTTCAGTACTTTTACAAACATTAAATGGTGATAATAATAATTACTCCAAGCACCTGGACAGATGAGCTTCAACTGCTATAAATGGTAAAAATACTGTATTATCATAGTTGGATTGATGTTTCTGGTAACTTAAATAAGTCTCTACTGAATATTAGTGAACAAGTCTCAAAAATTCACTTTTTGAGGTGAATATTGGTTATATAAACATCTGAGACTTGATATTTCAGATCACAATATTTATAATCCTGAAGTCTACATCCTTGAAAAGCACAATATTTAGTCTCATTATTGATAAATAGCATTGTTGAGAGGAATCACAACCAAGTGTGGGTGTGCACATGTGCCACAAAATCAAGCCCAACAAAGTGGCCATCAAGATTTATACCACTGTTCATAAAATTTCACAGTGCTATAGATAGTAAAAACATAAACAGAACAACAAAAACCTCAGAAACAACACCACAGCAATATCTCAAAAAATCTAAGAAAAAGTGAGTAGTGTAGTACTAATATCAGCAGATTTTCTGGTTTCAGAGAGCTTTTGGGGACCGTTTTCAGTTTCTTCCCAGCCAGGAAAGGGGCATATGAACTTCCCGTTGAAGACAGTGCCAGGGAGTGTTGGGGCTACCAGAGAAAAGGCCTTGCTCTGTATTGTGGCTAGTTAGCCTCTCTTCATAAAATCTGGAGGTCAGTAGGGCCAAAGATGATCTCTAATGTAAGGAGCGGGGATGGGAGAGATATTTGGGAAATGTTTCCTGAGATCACTGGGACTGAAGCTGTTTAAAGTCTTCAAATATCAAATGCAGCATTTTGACTGGGGTCCAGAGGCAAAAACACAATCAGGGAGGTTGTGTTAGAGAATCTCCAGATGAACCAAAAGTGTCACAAATGTCAACTATCTGTGCTACCTGTTACAGCCTTGCTGTGGGACTGACCATGCACAATCTGGAGCTCAGGTACAATGTTACTGGCCAAACACACATTAACAATACAATTATATGCGTATTTCTTCAGAAGTAAGTACCACTCTGTTCAATGGGGCTTACTCTCAGGTAAGCATGCATAGAATTGCAAGGTAAGTCACATTTGGAATTCCATGTACATTCAGAGTGCAATCCTAAACTGGAGTTAGGCCAGCATAAGCTAAGCCAGCAAAGTTTGGCCTGCACAAGGGCCCCCATAAAGCGTGTTTGGACTACTCTTGGAGTCAAGGAGCATGGCTCACGTCTGTGTGCTGGCCTCTCTTACTCCGAGAGTGGTCCAAACATACATTACCGTGTCCCTTGTGCTGGCCAAACTTTGCTGGCTTAGCTTAAACCGGCCTAACTCAATTTAGGATTGCATCCTAAGAATGATACTTAGAGCCTTGCATCACCAGGTTAAAATAAAGGTAAAGGTTTCCCCATCACAGAATGGTCTAGTTGTGACCAACTGTAGGGGGCGGTGCTCATCTCCATTTCTAAGCCGAAGAGCCAGTGTTCGTCCAAAGACAAGCTTCTGTGGTCATGTGGCCGCCGTGACCAAACGCTGTAGCACACAGAACCAGTGGCGTTTCTACAGGGAGGGCAAAGCTCTATGTTTTGCAAGAAGCCTTACCCTGTCATGTAAATCCCTCCTCTCCCTTGCTGCTGTAGCCAGTAAGCAACACCAAGATGTTGCTTTTCCCTGTGAGGATTGGCTAAAACGGTGCAGGAGAGGAGTGATTTCCACTGCAAGTTAAGGCTTCTTGGAAAACTTAGAGCTTTGCCCTCCCTGTAGAAACGCCTCTGCACGGAACGCTGTTACCTTCCCACTGAAATGGTACTTATTTATTGACTCGCATTTTTACATGCTTTTGAACTGCTAGGTTGACAGGAGCTGGAACAAGTAACAGGAGCTCACTCTGTTGTGTGGTCTCGAACTGCCAGCCTTCCGGTCAGCAAGTTCAGCAACAGCGGTTTAACCCGCAGCGCCACCACATTCCACACCATGTGCATCACTAGATGCCATCCTGCAAAAAAAAAAAAAAAAAAAAAGCAACCACATCAGTCAGAGGAAAGAGTCCAGCCACAACTATTTATTTTTAAAAGTACTTAAATATTTTTATTTAAATATATTTTATATAATCTCAACTTTTCACAAGGACTTAGGGCACCTTCCACAGAGTACAAAATCAGATTACAGATTTGTACAACTCTCCTCATACAACTAAAGTAGAACACCAATGCTGTGAGGGAAAATCACCTCAACCGCTGAGCAACAAAAATAACACATTGGTAATAATAGCACATTGGTAAAGGCCTGACTGGTAGTGAAGGAACTGCCAAATAAGGCACCAACTGCTCTTCCAAACGAAGGGATTCCACATCACATCATTATCATTAAAAAGGCCCTCAGTATTCACTGGCCTTCCAACAACGGCTGAATTAGCAAGAGAACCTTCCTAAAATGTTATAGGTCAGGCAGATTCACATAGGAGGAGTTCCTTCAGATATCCTGGCCCCAAGACATTTAGGATTCAAAAGCAATTAGTAGTCTGAATTGTGCCCTGCTAGCTTTAAAATGAGGGACGTGGTGGCGCAGCGAGTTAAACCGCTGCTGCTGGGCTTTCCAACTGGAAGGTTGGGAGTTCAAGACTGCACGACGGGGTGAGCTCCTGTTGCTTGTCCCAGCTCCTGCCAACCTAGCAGTTCGAAAGCACCTAAATGCAAGTAGTTAAATAGGGACCACTTCGGTGGGAAGGGAACGGCGTTCCGTGCGCTACGGCGTAGAGTCATGCCGGCCACATGACCATAGAAGCTTGTCCTCGGACAAAACACCGGCTCTACAGGCTTTGAAACGGAGATGAGCACCGCCCCTACAGTCGATCATGACCAGACCATTCGGTTGTGGGGAAACCTTTACCTTTACTTTAGCTTTAAAATGCTAGCTAGCTTAGAATTGAGGCAGCTAGATATTTTCTGGGAGGAGAGAAACACTGGATATAGTTAGTCATTCTTGGTGTTGACAAAAACCCTCTTCCCACCCACATCCCCAGAAGAACATCAGCTAATATAGTATGCATCGTTCAGCAAAGGACTTCTGGGAAATAACAAATGCAATGCGCATTAGGGCAAATGCTCTGGGGATTTGAGGTATCAAATTAATATTCAGTGTACACACTTATGAAGTCAGTACAGATGTCTAAGTCTCTCCTCACAATCTGCCTCTCAGCCTGATTTTTATGGCCTTGTCAGTGTAGCTTGTGCCGCTATATGCCATGCAGTCAGGAGTCACAGTATCTCAGTGTGGCTGTATATGCCAATATACCTTGTCTCCCTAGAAAGGTGATGTTCTCAGACCTTGTTGAGAAGGGGGAATCCAAATATCCACCAAGTCTGCCAAACAGACAGAGGGGAAACTTGCCATTATGGTCGATGACGGCATTTCCGCCCAACATTGCAGGTGAACGAAGCTGGGCAGTACCCACCAAGAACATTGCTTTGCCTTGTATAGGTAGGCAATATACAAAACCTGTTTCCTGATCCATGCAGTTTTGTTTGGTTTTTATAAGTATTTTATGAATAGATGTGTGTGGGTTGTTCTGGTATGCATGTCACCTTTACAATATATTATTACAAGAACTATCTGAACGTTTTAACTTCATATGAAGCAAGTGATGCTTCATATGTTTTGCTCTATAGCTGCTTTGCCCTATAGTTTTTTTTTAGTGCCACTAGAGTCCGCTACATTCATCTAGCTAGCTTGGTCTGAGCCAGCATGGAAGGAGAGGCCAGTCAGGGCAGAGTCTATGGGACACATGTATCACAACTATATTGCTGAACATAACTATGTCTGATCAATATCTGAACAGGTAAGTAACCACCTGGGAATCTCATGTATGCTGCCTTGAGTTCTAGGATGGAAGAAAAGACAGAGGAAGAGTGGCTGGGTCTGCAGCAGTGACTGAGCCTTTTAATCTTGGATGCCATAAAAGCTGACCAGCCCTTCATTTGGTCTTGATTAAGGACTGATTGACAATTATGTTTATACTGCTTTTCAACAACAGCAAGCAATTTACAGCGCAAAGCAATAAGAGAATGGTTCCCTAACCAAAGGGACTTACAAGCTAAAAAGAAACACAACAAAGACTTCTGCAAATGCCAGTGGAGATATGTATGCTAAATTAAATGGATAGTTATTATCACCCATAACTTAAGTATATCTCTTTCCCAGGGAACCCTCCCATCCAACTTTCAATCCCATCCACCTTTCCAGGACTGATATAGCCATGCCAAAGGGGCATATGCTGCATCCTGCAGTGGGGATGGCAGTCACACCCTTCCAGGTAAGGGTATGTTTGTTCCCTTACCAAACAGCTGCATCACGTCTGCATCCGTGCTGGAAAGGTGGATAGAATTAGGGCCATAGATACCTTACATGCAGCACTATCCTGAGCATATTTATTTAGGAATTCCAGTGTACTCAATGGGGATTACTCCAAAAAGATGTGCATAGGATCACACCCTTAGGCTGCAAATTTAAGAAAACCAGTTGGAAATCAGTTCCATTGAAATTAAGGAGACTGACATCTGAATTAAGAGCAGGTGATTAAAGTCCTTTTTTTCCATTTTCCACACCTGAAATTCTAATGTAAAACTCACATCATTTAGGATTTATGAATGGTTCCCTTCAGCGACATTAACAGAACCATTGGCAACTATACATCACTGACATGGTTGACTAAGGGATCTGCAGACATTTGTCAATGTGTGTGCTGGGATGCTTCTGCACATCTCTTTTTTTTTGCATCCTTTAGAGTTGTTCAAATGTTGCAGGTTTTCTACAATGATGTATAAATTAGAGCTAATTCAAATGCGTGTTCATTTTTTGAGAGACCCTGTATATATGCTGCAGGAATCCACCACTAACTAAGCCAACCTGCTGCATGTACTGTATATGTGGCAAATGTGTTTTTGTTGGATGTGATGAGGGCATATATGTTATATTGGCTAGGAGATGTGTTCTCTGTGAAGCAGCCCAGTCTTCCACACACTTAGTCTACAATGTTTTGGGTGTGTGGGGGGGGGGCAGGGATATAGCTACTGCCATTCTGTCAACTGAGTATTTTTTTTTCCAAATAAAATAATGTACAGCCCAATCGTAAGCAGCACATGCATAGCAAGGCTACCACAGCAGGGCTGCAGCCTAAGGTCATTAGGAGGTAGCAGCAGTGCAGTGCAGGACAAGGGGAGGTTTTCTCCTTGCCCCCAGATAAGCCCCAGCCAGCCCTATGGAGCTGCTCAGATCTGTACCTGCTGATTTGCAGGTGCAGGTCAACATACACAGCAGTGGCTCAAATCGGTACATGCCCAAGTGGCGCCCATGTGTCAGAGCCAGCGGTGTCATCCGGCAACGAGCTGCCGGAACGCTAGGCGGGACTTACTGCCTGATTGGCTGCCCATCTGAGACGTGTTGCCGCCTGCCCGCCCGCCGCGCAGGCACCCCTTACGTGATGTGTCACCACCTGCCTGCTTGCCTGGGGGGCACGCCAGGTGCCTGGGCAAGCAGCGGAGGGGCGCGCCAACCTGAGGGAGCCGCACGGCAGCCGGGCAGGCGGCGACACATCATGGACAGCCTGTCAATCAAGCGGTAAGTCCCACCTAGCGTTCCGGCAGCTCGTTGTCGGATAACACTACTAGTCAGAGCTGCTGCTTGCACTGGTCCACCGCCCAATTCTATGGTGCAGATGTGCCTGACAGCACGTTTGCTATAGTACAGAACCAGCGCAAGAGCACAGCGCAAGTATAGGATTGCGCTCTTAATGTAATCTTAGTGTTCATGACAGTGCGACTCATTTCTAATGTTAGCTATCTTTTTGGGGGGAGGGGGGAAATTCTAGTTCTTCTGTCTAAAATACAAAACCACATGTAGGTTTCCACAGTTCCTGGGAAGCCAATAGCGGTGGCATCCTAATCTTCCCTGCCAGGGAGAGGACTTTGTTGGAAAGGGGGAGGAACAAGGAAAAATAAACTCTCTTTATTCTTTACTGATCCCTTGCTGCTCCTTTGTTAGAAACTTGCAGGCATTTTTATACACCATTTTTATACATTTTTATACACCAAGTAATTCTGCAATTACTACTATAAAGGACAAAACCAAAGGCATAAGGGTAACAACTTCCATCTGTTTGTTGCTGAACTTGGCGCCAATACAAAAGAAACAAACTTGTTCACCTTCTACCTGATCTTACCTTCCTTAAGGAGGGAGGAACTTCTTGTGCAAGAGAGCAGCATAATTAGTTATCTTACCTATGGTAAAATTGAAGATTATACAGGAACACAAGAATCATGTGCCCACTGATTGTGCACTGCAGTATACTGAGGCTCAAGTCTAAGTAAACAAAGATTCTTGGATATGTTGTTGTTGTTGTTCAGTCGCTAAGTCGTGTCCGACTCTTCGCGACCCCATGGACCACAGCACGCCAGGCCTCCCTGTCCTCCACTAGCTTCCTGAGTTCGCCCAATTTCATATTCATTGCTTCGGTGACACTATCTAACCATCTCATCCTCTGCCGCCCCCTTCTCCTTTTGCCTTCAATCTTTCCCAGCATGAGGGTCTTTTCTAAAGAGTCCTCTCTTCTCATCAGGTGGCCAAAGTATTGGAGCTTCAGCTTCAGCATTTGTCCTTCCAGGGAGCAATCAGGCTTGACTTCCTGGAGAATTGACCGATTGGATCTCTTTGCAGTCCAGGGGACTCTCAAGAGTCTTCTCCAACACCATAATTCAAAAGCATCGATTCTTCGACGCTCTGCCTTTCTTATGGTCCAGCTCTCACAGCCATACATTGCTACTGGGAAAACCATCGCTTTGACTATGCGAACCTTTGTTGGCAGGGTGATGTCTCGGCTTTTGATTAAGCTATCTAGGTTCACCATAGCTTTCTTCCCAAGAAGTAAACGTCTTTTAATTTCATGGCTGCAGTCACCATCTGCAGTGATCTTGGAGCCCAGGAAAATAAAGTCTGTCACTGCTTCCATTTCTTCCCCTTCTATTTGCCAGGAAGTGATGGGAGTGGTTGCCATGATCTTAGTCTTTTTAATGTTGAGCTTCAAACCAATTTTGGCACTTTCCTCTTTCACCCTCATCAAAAGGTTCTTTAGGTCTTCCTCACTTTCTGCCAGTAGAGTGGTATCGTCTGCATATCTGAGGTTGTTGATGTTTCTCCCAGCAATCTTGATTCCAGCTTGTGAGTCATCCAGCCCTGCCTTCCTCATGATGTACTCTGCGTATAAGTTAAATAAGCAGGGTGACAATATACAGCCTTGTCGTACTCCTTTCCCAATTTTAAACCAGTCGGTTGTTCCATGTCCAGTTCTAACTGTTGCTTCCTGACCCGCATAAAGGTTTCTCAGAAGGCAGATCAGGTGGTCTGGAACTCCCATCTCTTCAAGAACTTGCCACAGTTTGTTGTGATCCACACAATCAAAGGCTTTAGCATAATCAATGAAGCAGAGGTAGATGTTTTTCTGGAACTCTCTTGCTTTCTCCATGATCCAGCGAAGGTTGGCAATTTGATCTCTAGTTCCTCTGCCTCTTCGGAAACCAGCTTGTACATCTGGTAGTTCTCGATTCACATACTGCTGAAGCCGAGCTTGTAGGATTTTGAGCATGACCTTGCTAGCATGTGAAATGAGTGCAATGGTGCGGTAATTCGAGCAATCTTTGGCATTGCCCTTCTTTGGGATTGGAATGTAAACTGATCTTTTCCAGTCTTGTGGCCACTGTTGGGTTTTCCAAATTTGCTGGCATATGGAGAGCAGCACTTGGACAGCATCATCTTTTAAGATTTTGAGTAATTCCGCTGGAATGCTGTCACCTCCACTAGCTTTGTTGTTAGTGAGGCTTTCTAAAGCCCACTTGACTTCACTCTCCAGGATGTCAGGTTCGAGCTCAGTGACTGTACCACTGTGGTTATCAGGAACATTGAGATCGGCCTTATAGAGTTCCTCTGTGTATTCTTGCCACCTCTTCTGAATCTCATCTGCTTCTGTTAGGTCCTTGCCATTTTTGTCCTTTATTGTGCCTACCTTAGCATGAAATTGTCCTTTGACATCTCCAATTTTCTTGAAAAGATCTCTAGTCCTCCCCATTCTGTTGTTTTCCTCTATTTCTTTGCATTGCTCATTTAGAAAGGCCTTCCTATCTCTCCTTGCTGTTCTCTGGAAATCTGCATTCAGTTGGGTATATCTTTTCCTTTCTCCCTTGCTTTTGGCTTCTCTCCTTTCCTCAGCTATTTGTAAAGCCTCGTCAGACAGCCACTTTGCCTTCTTGCATTTCTTCCTCTTTGGGATGGTTTTAGTTGCTGCCTCCTGTACAATGTTACAGACCTCCGTCCAAAGTTCTTCAGGCACTCTGTCTACCAAATCTAAGCCCCTAAATCTATTTGTCACCTCCACTGTATATTCGTAGGGGATCTGATTTAGGTCATACATGGAGGGCCTAGCGGTTTTCCCTACTTTTTTCAGTTTAAGCCTGAATTTGGCAAGAAGAAGCTGATGATCTGAGCCACAGTCAGCTCCAGGTCTTGTTTTGACTGCCTGTATGGAACTTTTCCATCTTTGGCTGCAAAGAATGTAATCAATCTGATTTCGATGTAGACCATCTGGTGAAGTCCATGTGTACAGTCGCCGTTTGTGTTGCTGGAAAAGGGTGTTTGCTATGACTAATGTGTTCTCCTGACAGAACTCTATCAGTCTTTGCCCTGCTTCATTTTGTACTCCAAGACCAAACTTGCCTGTTATTCCTCTTACCTCTTGACTGCCTACTTTAGCATTCCAATCCCCTATGATGAGAAGGACATCTTTTTTGGGTGTTAATTCTAGAAGCTGTTCTAGGTCTTCATAGAAGCGGTCAACTTCTTCCTCATCAGCACCAGTGGTTGGGGCGTAGACTTGGATTAGTGTGATGTTGAAAGGTTTGCCTTGGATCCGAATGGAAATCATTCTATCATTTTTGAGGTTATACCCCAGTACTGCTGTTCTCACTCTCTTGTTCACGATGAAGGCTACTCCATTTCTTCTAAGGGATTCCTGCCCACAGTAGCAAATATAATGGTCATCTGAATTAAATTCTCCCATTCCTGTCCACTTTAGTTCACTAACTCCCAGGATGTCGATGTTCAGCCTTGACATCTCACGTTTGACCACATCTAGCTTGCCTTGATTCATAGATCTGACGTTCCAGGTTCCTATGTAGTATTGTTCTTTGCAGCATCGCACTTTCCTTTCACTTCCAGACACATCCACAGCTGAGCTTCCTTTCAGTTTTGGCCCAGCTACTTCACTCTTTCTGGAGCTACTAGTACTTGTGTTCTGCTCTTCCCCAGTAGCATAATGGACACCTTCCGACCTGAGGGTCTCATCTTCCAGTGTCATATCGTTTAGCCTTTTTGTTCTGTAATCCATGGGGTTTTCTTGGCAAGAGTACTGGAGTGGGTTGCCACTTCCTTCTCCAGTGGACCACGTTTAGTCAGAACTCTCTGCTGTGACCTGTCCATCTTGGGTAGCCCTACATGGCATAGCTCACAGCTTCATTGAACTACTCAAGCCCCTTCGCCACGACAAGGCAGTGATCCATGAAAGGGAACTAAACTGGAACTAAACTGGAACTAAAGCGATGGAGAGAATGCTGCAATGAGCAAGAATGTATGTGGTATATTCATGAAAGAGAATCCGAGTGCAATCCTAAATTCTCCCATTCCTAAATTCTCCCACTCCAGTTTAGGAGTGCAATCCTAAACTGGAGTTAGGCCAGCATAAGCTAAGCCAGCATAAGCTAAGAGAGTTCCAGAAAAACATCTACCTCTGCTTCATTGACTATGCTAAAGCCTTTGATTGTGTGGATCACAACAAACTGTGGCAAGTTCTTGAAGAGATGGGAGTACCAGACCACCTTATCTGTCTTCTGAGAAACCTGTATGTGGGCCAGGAAGCAACAGTTAGAACTGGACATGGAACAACCGACTGGTTTCAAATTGGGAAAGGAGTACGACAAGGCTGTATACTGTCACCCTGCTTATTTAACTTATATGCAGAGTACATCATGAGGAAGGCTGGGCTGGATGATTCACAAGCTGGAATCAAGATTGCTGGGAGAAATATCAACAACCTCAGATATGCAGACGACACCACTCTAATGGCAGAAAGTGAGGAAGACTTAAAGAACCTGCTGATGAGGGTGAAAGAGGAAAGTGCCAAAATTGGCTTGAAGCTCAACATTAAAAAAACTAAGATCATGGCCACCACTCCCATCACTTCCTGGCAAATAGAAGGGGAAGAAATGGAAGCAGTGACAGACTTTATTTTCCTGGGCTCCAAGATCACCGCAGATGGTGACTGCAGCCATGAAATTAAAAGACGTTTACTTCTTGGGAGGAAAGCTATGGCGAACTTAGACAACTTAATAAAAAGCCAAGACATCACCCTGCCAACAAAGGTTCGCCTAGTCAAAGCGATGGTTTTCCCAGTAGCTATGTATGGCTGTGAGAGCTGGACCATAAGAAAGGCAGAGCGCCGAAGAATAGATGCTTTCGAATTATGGTGCTGGAGAAGACTCTTGAGAGTCCCCTGGACTGCAAAGAGGTCCAATCGGTCCATTCTCCAGGAAGTCAAGCCTGATTGCTCCCTGGAAGGACAAATCCTGAAGCTGAAGCTCCAATACTTTGGCCACCTGATGAGAAGAGAGGACTCTTTAGAAAAGACCCTCATGCTGGGAAAGATTGAAGGCAAAAGGAGAAGGGGGCGGCAGAGGATGAGATGGTTAGAGAGTGTCACCGAAGCGATGAACATGAAATTGGGCGAACTCCGGAAGCTAGTGGAGGACAGGGAGGCCTGGCATGCTGTGGTCCATGGGGTCGCGAAGAGTCGGACACGACTTAGCAACTGAACAACTGAACAACAAGCTAAGCCAGCAAAGAGTGGCTAACACAATCATTCCTTTACAATGATATTGCAATATATATATATAATTATATATATTGCAATAGTTAAAATATATTGCAATAGTAAACACATTTGCTCAGAGTAAAGCTCATTGAACCCAGTGCAATTATTTCAAGAAAAGATGTATGACATTCAATTATGTGAATTAATTTCAAGCAAAGATGTATGGCAGGGCTTCCCAATGTGTGGGTTGCAACACACCACTGGGAAGCAAAACTGTTGGAAGGGCCTTTAGCAAGGTTGGGGAGGCTCTCAGCCCCCTCTGCAGGTCTCCCTGAAGCAATCAAAAGCCCCATGTTGTGCTCAAAAACACACTTCTGGTTTTTGTACAAAAACCAGAAGTATGCTTTTGAGCACAAAATGGGGCTTTTCATTGCTTCAGGTTGACCCACAGAGGGGGCTGAGAGCCTCCCCAACCCTGTCAAAGCACCCCCCCGACCCAACAGGTATGTTGAAATTTCACTGGGTATCTGCAGCAGCATCAGGACACCCTTCCTAGCTCCAGTCCCTGCAGCTACTTGCAGTGGTCCCAACATCCAAGTAGGACTTAGGAACCACGGCTATATGGGATTGCACTGTAAAAGATTGCAAAGTGTTTGCATCATTGCAAGGCTCTGGATGGTGTTTCTTATGGGACCTACACTTGCACTGCATTGTGGATTCTGTAATCTTAATACTATATAAGCAGTTCTTGCAGCTGTTCCAGTCCAGTTTCATTGAAAATTCTTAAAATAACACTGAAATACAGATAGTTAGGTTCTCCAAAATATGAACTTTTATTCACAGAAATGAAAACCTTTTGGTGCAGAAGCATCAGCATTATTACTTATATAGCACCCAACAGAGGGAAGAGAGAAGTCCATGCCTGAAGGTCTTATATTCTAGAGACGTTGACATAAAGAAGGGAGACAATAGGGAAGGGGGGAAGAATATCACATGCACATCACTTGTTTAGTGCAAAAAGGTTAAAATATCACCAGAACACAGATGGCTTAGCACATCAAATGACACAAGAATTACATATTGTGAAAATTCATCATGCTTGCTTCACATAAGCATGAATCATGTGGATCTCTTAAAAAAAAAAAAGATGTTTAGTCCAAATTCCCTTCCCACCCCTTAATTTCAACAGTATGTTATCTGCCACAGCTGTTGCTCTTGCATTTGAATCTTCAAACAATTTTGATGCCCAGGATTGGAAGCAAAGAAAGAACACTCTTCAGGAAGAGTTAGGTTTTTATGTTCATGAGCACGAATCTTAGATTATTTGTACATCCCATGCATGCCAGCATGGAACCAATGTACTCCTTTTGTTACAGACGGATACAACGTTGTCTGCTTCTGCACCATACCAAAAAGGTATCAATGCTGAATTACACTACGCCGTATCTCTTCTTCAGCAAAGAGGCTCAGTCTATTTGACAACCTTTGCTCCTCTCATATTGGGTCTTCAGAAACCAATAAGACAGTGTGGTCTCTATTTCATTGAAACTGTCAGAGCTTGTGATATAGCACATTGCCTGTGTGTACTGTGAAGCGTGAAGCTGACTTTTACATTAGATTAACATAGGCAGGGATGGGGTTTTTGGTTAATAAAAGCATAAAAACACAAAACACCGCCTTTTGGGGGTTAAAATATCCAAATAAATATACAAAACACCGCATTTTGTTGTTTTAAGATATTTTCCAGAAATTTAAGTAGATTACTTTTCCAATTAGAAATAATACTGTGGTTGCATCTGCTGACACTATATCACCTATAGCAAATACCTAGTACACTTTTAAAGCACTTAAAACTAATAAAAATGAGAACTTGGAATGAGAATAAAAAAAATAACACCACTTTCACAAATCACGAAATCTGTGAAAAATAAGACCATTTTCAACACCTAGACATAAGCCACACAGAGACATGGATGTTCACTATGGTGCAATGTACAGTGTTATTACTTATGCAAACACTAGGATTGGAATCTGGAAGAAAGAAGGCACCATCTAGATGTCTCGCAGAACAAAATATTTAAGGGAAGGGGCTATTTTTGTCCCAAATGCTGGATCATTCTTTCCATTGTTGGACTCCTAGCGGTTACAAAGCAAAAGGCTCTGATGGAAAAAGAGTCAAGGCTGAAAAATCGATACCCAAATGGATTCTTGTCAATTCATGTACCCTGAAAACAGCGACACTAACAATGATATTATTGTGGTTTTGTGATGCAGCCTGTTTTTTATTTACTATCTTCCTAGCTAAGATACTAAACTCAGGCTTGTGGCTTGCTGAGTTTGCTGCACTTGCTCGTTCAAGCAAAACTTCCTAAATATTCTGCACACAGAATTCTCCTGTGTGCAAAGGTAAGGCTAATTGGCTGTAAAGAGAACTCGAGTCAGCAGTAAGAACGTGTTTCGACTTCTATGAAGCCAGAAAACTGCTGTGAATATTCCAGTTTTCCAGAAAATCTGGTCATTAACAACAGGTTCTGGTGACAGCAGTGATTCCATGATCCCTGGCAATGATGCATGGCTCAACCTCAAGGTTGATTGCCTGGGAAGATCTGGGACACTTACACCAGTCACAAGGTGTTGCTTGTGACGCAGACGTGACCCAACTGCTGCAGGAATACACACCTGGCAACGCGACTGATTGAAGATGCCGAATTTGAACGAGAGAAGCAGGTGCTGGAGCAGGAAGACCTGCTGGTTGGCCATTTGCATCTAATTGGCTGCTGGGATGCTGCATCAACCTGGTGACGGGCCTGATTGGATAAACTGCAATCCTGGCGTACAGCAGCAGGTGTTGAAGCAAAGCCTTCCTTGTTAGCCATCTGGATTATAAATTGGTTGCTGAATATAGTGTTCCCTGAAATTTTAGGTTTAAAGAAAAAATATTTAGAAGCTTACAGGCTTTCAGAGGGTCCATGGGGAATTGGTTAATGTCCATATTTGAGTTAAAGATTTTTCAGGGCTTTTTCCCTGTTCTTTCTTTGCTTTTTTTTTTTTTTTTTTTGTAATTGCTAATAGGAAAAACAAAGATGTAGAGAGTCAAAGCATATGTCCAGAGATATTTCTGTACCCTTAAGAATATGCATTTTAAAAATTTATATAGGTTATAGAAAAAAAATATTTATTTTGGGTACAGGCATGCCCTGGTATCTGCTGGGGTTCCGTTCTGGATCCCACCTTGGATATCTGAAACTGTAGATACTGGGAATACCTTTTTAAAGATAGGGGAACATCAGTGGTTTTGCTGCAAGAAGCTAAAAAAAGATTTGTTTAATGTCCCCTTCTCTTTTTAATAGGTATCCCAGTATCCATGGGATCAGTGTATAACTGAAACTGTGGATACCGGGGCATACCTGTATTCACATACTTACGGTGTGTTACTTACTTTAGTGGTCTTTTCACCAGCAAGGTGGCTGAACCAGTCTAATTATATGTGTAGCATTTCATGACATATAATTGTGCATGTCTGCTTATAAAATGAATGTGAGTAAAGTGCATAAAAAAATAGGCAAAAGAATTGTTTCATTGCCAGGTATGTAAGTACTGTGTTGTTCAGTCGCTAAGTCGTGTCCGACTCTTAGCGACCCCTTGGACCACAGCACGCCAGGCCTCCCTGTCCTCCACTAGCTTCCGGAGTTTGCCCAATTTCATGTTCAATGTAAGTACTATACAGATATCCTAATGACTATCTGGAATTGATGGAGATCAAAGATGCGTGTTACACACACACACACACACACACACACACGCACACACACACACACAGAGAGAGAGAGAGAGAGAGAGAGAGAGAGATTTGGAAGTAGGATTTTCAGCATGTATGCTAATCCCACTTTTACCTCTAGTTCAACAGGGTGCTTTAAAAAAAAATTATATAAGCATTATATTCAGTCTTTACTTTCAACCCAGAAGCCCAATGCAGCATTCCACATTAAGCGTGTGCCCTGACTGAAAATACCTTGTCTCACATACCCACCCGTTGAACTTCATATGGCAGCAGGTGCTCTGATGTTGTTCTGAGTGTGCAGGGGGTCATCTTTCAGGCAGTTGTTCCTTCTATTGTTTTTTTTAAACCCTTTTGACTAGCAAAGACACTGAGATAAAAAGGATACTGTATGCATATATCTACACACTACTGGAAGTGAAGCCTCTTTCAAATCAGGTTTCCGCTGTCTGAAAAACTAGGTCCTATACCAAGCTCTAGTTGTGCCTTCAGTGGTTTGTCCTGCTGCATCTGAGGAGAGTTAAATTCTGTCACATGCCTATGACCAGTGGTGCAATTCAAATGAATTAACAGCCGGTTCTATGACGTCACAGCCGGAGCCACAAAACCCAAGGCCAGCCGAGGTAAGCGAGTGGGCGGGGCCCGGCCATTTAACAACCAGTTCTATAGAACCTGGGCGAACCCCCTGAATTTCACTACTGCCTATGACACATTCTGTCATTCAGGAGAATGATGTAATCATGGAATAGCAGAAGCATAGTTCAGACGGAGTTTGGCTCTCTTTCCAGAACCCCCTTCACATTTTCTAAAAGAGTGGTTTCCAAACTGTGGATTGGGACCCACCAGTGGGTTGCAAGCCAGTTTCAGGTGGATCGCGAAGCAGCTAGAGCAGCCATATTGTGAAAATATGGGAAGATGGGATGCTGGAAAGGGGGAGCGTTGTGTGGTTGTTTTGCTTGTGTCCAGGTTGTAGACTTTTCTTTCTTTCTGATTCACTTTGCTAAGAAATGGCTAAGAAATAACCCAATTTATTGCTGCATTCTCAGGAAAGCAATGGGCTCTGGCATAATAATGATGGCATTTCCGCCCATGACATCACTTCCGATGGGTCTCAGACAGACTGTCTTTCCAAAAAGTGGGTCTCAGTCTTAAAAAGGTTGCGAACCACTGTTCTAAAACATACATTTCCTTAAAACAATCTTCACAAAAAACTATGGTGCTATCTACTGGTAATGCTCAATACTGCATAATACAATGAGACACTGCCTTCTATTTGAGCTGCATGCCCCCAGTAGTGGGGTCCTTTACCATACTAGGAAAATGATACAATATATATACATCTGCTTCCAACTACATCTGCCTCAATGTTAGGGTAACAGTAACTGGCGAGTATTCTCAACTGGCAGCTTTCAGCTTTGCAAAGATAAACACTCTTCAAGATCATTTCAGAGAAATAAAAGCCAAGAAGCAACTCTTTTTCAACATATTGTTGCTGCCAATGGAACTGTTGGCTTCCTTTGAAACAGCATGGACAACAGCTGTCCTTTCTGAAAATGTGCTATGTTGATTATCCAAATAGTCCCACAATCTACATCTATAAAATCGGATGTGTGTTTGTGTGTATGTTCCAGCATAGCTCTGGAACGCCTGGAGTGATTGACACCAAACTTGGTACACATATGCCTTACACTCTGGAAAGAAATACTGCAGGGGTAAGACCCCCCCTAGCACCCCTAGGGGTGGGGGTGCAAAGGGGGTGCCATGTAAAAATACTTGAAAACAGCCGACATTGGTATCGAATCCTTAGTTTTCAGGGTCGCCGAGACGAACGGCAATGCTCCCGATGCTGTTTACATCCATGTTCAGCCCCCATCGGCATGGGGAGTGAGAAGGGGTGAACAATAAAATGTCCAAAATGACTGACATTTGTGTCGAATCCATAGTTTTCGGGGTCGTTAAGCTGGAATGCCTGAAGCAATTTACATCAAACTTGGTAAATTTTGACTCTGGAAAGAAATACTGCAGGGGTAAGACCCCCCTAGCACCCCTAGGGGTCGGGGTGCGAAGGGGGTGCCATGTAAAAATACTCAAAAACGGCTGACATTGGTGTTGAATCCATAGTTTTCAGGGTCGCCAAGACGAACGGCGATGCTCCCGATGGCGTTTAAGACTGAGTTCAGCCCCCCTCGGCATGGGGGGTGAGAAGGGGTGCAAGATACAGCGCTTGGAAATAGAATGTCCGCAGCAAGCTGATGGTGGCGTAGAGGATACCATTTGATTTCAGATTTCAAAACTCAACCCACTTCTAGAAATACTGTGGGGGTAAGACCCCCCTAGCACCCCTAGGGGTGGGGGTGGGAAGGGGGCGACATATAAGAATAAATGAAAACTACCAATATTAGTGTCAAATCCATAGTTTTTGGGGTCGCTAAGCTGATTGGTGACAGTCCCGGTGACATCTAAGCCCAAGTGTACTTGAATAGAACTCTGTAGAACCTTCTGCTCTTCCCCAGTAGCATAATGGGCACCTTCCGACCTGAGGGTCTCATCTTCCAGTGTCATATCGTTTAGCCTTTTAGTTTTGTAATCCATGGGGTTTTCTTGGCAAGAGTACTGGAGTGGGTTGCCATTTCCTTCTCCAGCGGATCACGTTTAGTCAGAACCCTCTACTATGACCTGTCCATCTTGGGTAACCCTACATGGCATAGCTCACAGCTTCATTGAGCTACTCAAGCCCCTTCGCCACGACAAGGCAGTGATCCATGAAAGGGATTAAGGGATTAAGTTCTAACATTCAATAAAACTGCAGCAAAGAAGCTTCCTTCCGTAAATGGAAGTCTTGCCCCAGTGAGGAGAATAAAAAAGAACATAAACTCTGGCAAAAGACAAATAAGAAGGTGATACGGGAGGCCAAGAAAGCGTTTGAGGAACGCATGGCTAGCAACATAAAAGGGAATAATAAAAGCTTCTTCAAATATGTTAGAAGCAGGAAACCTGCCAGAGAGGCGGTTGGCCCGCTGGATGGTGAGGGAGGGAAAGAGGAGATAAAAGGGGACTTGGAGATTGCAGAGAAATTAAATGAATTCTTTGCGTCCGTCTTCACAGCAGAAGAACTTGGGCAGATACCACAGCCTGAACAGCCCTTCCTAACGAAGGAATTAAATCAGATACTGGTTAATAAAGAAGATGTTTTAGATCAAATTGATAAACTACATATAAATAAGTCACCAGGCCCAGATGGTATACACCCAAGAGTAATTAAGGAACTAAAGAACGAAGTTGCTGACCTCTTAACTAGAGTATGCAACTTGTCCCTTCAAACGGCCACGGTACCAGAGGATTGGAGGATAGCCAATGTCATGCCAATCTTTAAAAAAGGGAGAAGGGGGGACCCTGGAAACTACAGGCCTGTCAGCTTAACGTCTGTTCCGGGTAAGATGGTGGATAGCCTCATCAAAGATAAAATCCTAAAACATGTAGAGGAACAAGTACTGCTAAAAGAAAGTCAGCATGGCTTCTGTAAGGGTAAGTCTTGCCTCACAAACCTTTTGGAATTCTTTGAAAAGGTCAATAGGCACGTGGATGTTGGTGAACCTGTGGATATCATATACCTGGATTTTCAGAAGGCATTTGACACGGTCCCCCACCAAAGACTGCTGAAGAAACTTCACAGTCAGGGAATAAGAGGGCAGGTCCTCTTATGGATCCAGAATTGGTTGAGGGCCAGGAAACACAGAGTGGGGGTTAATGGGCAATTTTCAGAATGGAGAGAGGTGAAAAGCGGAGTGCCCCAGGGATCTGTCTTGGGGCCCATGCTTTTCAACTTATTCATAAATGACCTGGAGACAGGGATAAGCAGTGAGGTGGCCAAGTTTGCGGATGACACAAAACTTTTCCGGGTGGTAAAAACCAGAGACGACTGTGAAGAGCTCCAGAAGGATCTCTCCCAGTTGGGGGAATGGGCAGCCAAATGGCAGATGCGTTTCAACATAGACAAATGTAAAGTGATGCACGTTGGGGCAAAAAACCAAAACTTTACCTATAGGCTAATGGGTTCTGAGCTGTCTGTGACAGCTCAGGAGAGAGATCTTGGGGTGCTGGTGGACAATTCAATGAAGGTATCGACCCAGTGTGCGTCAGCAATTAAGAAGGCCAATTCCATGCTTGGGGTCATTAAAAAAGGGGTTGAGAATAAAACAGCCAATATTATCATGCCATTGTACAAATCGATGGTAAGGCCACACCTGGAATATTGTGTCCAGTTCTGGTCGCCGCATCTCAAAAAGGACATAGTGGAGTTGGAAAAGGTGCAGAAGAGAGCGACAAAAATGATTACGGGGCTGGGGCACCTCCCTTATGAAGAAAGACTGCAACGTTTGGGGCTCTTCAGTCTAGAAAAAAGGCGCCTGAGGGGGGACATGATTGAGACATACAAAATTATGCATGGAAGGGATAAAGTCG
The DNA here is from genome assembly GCA_029204185.1 of Lerista edwardsae. Taxonomy (NCBI): domain Eukaryota; kingdom Metazoa; phylum Chordata; class Lepidosauria; order Squamata; family Scincidae; genus Lerista; species Lerista edwardsae. Next base: position 3,277,240 of record JAJKFI010000043.1, on the reverse strand, counting down.
ATAGAGGGATGTTCTTTTCCCTCTCTCAAAACACCAGAACCAGGGGGCATCCACTAAAGCTAAGGGTTGGGAGAGTTAAAACAGATAAAAGGAAGTACTTTTTTACCCAGCGGGTAGTTAATCTGTGGAACTCCTTGCCACAGGAGGTGGTGATGGCATCTGGTCTTGATGCCTTTAAGAGGGGATTGGACAGATTTCTGGAGGAAAGGTCCATCATGGGCTATAGGCAATGATGGATTGTGCAACCTCCTTACAAAGGTGGTGGGCTACTGGTACCGGGTGCAAGGGAGTGGCAACAGGATGTAAGCATCTTGTTGTTACATGCCTCCCTGGGGCACCTGGTGGGCCGCTGTGAGATATAGGAAGCTGGACTAGATGGGCCTTTGGCCTGATCCAGCAGGGCTCTTCTTATGTTCTTATGTTCTTATTTGCCCCGGTCTTGAACTCCACTCAAATACTTGCCATTTTACCAGGTGTAGTCACTGAATACAAGTCTATCGATACTGTAGTAGATGCCTATGAGGTCGTCAATTTCCCATCAGACTTCCTAAACTCACTTGATCCAGCTGGATTGCCACCAATCGTCTTTTACTTACAGTGTGATCTCCAATTATTTTACTGCAGAACCTCAACCCGCCAAAACTTTGCAACGGCACAAGGCTGTGTGTCAAGAAGATGCTGGCTACTGTAATTGAAGCAACTCTCTTAACAGGAAAGGGAGAGGGCGAAACAGTTTTTATCCCACGGATAACACTCATTCTGACGGATCTCCTTTTTATTTTTAAGAGATTGCAATTTCCAGTGAGACTTGCATTGTCGATCACGATCAGCAAGTCACAGGGGCAGTCTATTAAGTACTGCGGAGTGGATTTGAGATCGCCATGTTTCTCCCACGGACCACTTTATGTTGCTTGCTCAAGGGTGGGTTCACCCAAGAATGTATTTATTCTAGCTCCTGGAGGTGAAACTGAAAATGTTGTTTACAATCAAGTTTTGAGTTAAATTAATATTATAGTGAATTTGTAAAAGATTTTACTTTATAATTTTTATACTGTACTTATACTTTTAATTTCCTGTACATAAAATTACTTCGATTTACATTCCTTTTCCTGTCTAATAGAAGCTTGGGATAAATAAATACCCAGGCAATGCCGGGTAAGGACCAGCTGGTGTAATTATAAAGAAAGAGGACTATTTTACATTAGTGAGCCTGTCCTATCACAGAATTAAGGCTCCTGTGGATGTTGGCATATATGTTTTAAGGAGATGGAAATTATCCAATTCATTTTTAAACCAGCTGGAAAAATGTGTTGGTCTTGGAAAAGGCCCAAAGCCTTCCAAGTACTGACATCTCCCATTATAAAATATCCCATGCTAAATATCCCATTAAAGCATCTCCCATGGCCAGCATAATATCCCATTATAGCATCTCCCATAGAATTTGTACTACCTGGTAACATTGCATCATGCACTGTCACCGACAGCTTCCTAAGTAGGACTCCTCTGGCGAGAAGCTCACAGTCTTTTTCACATTCGAGAGAGACGTGCTGCATTCTGTTGCTCTCCTTCTTCAAGCTATTTATAGAAGCGGTCGTCACTATTGTAGACAAGGCGATTCACTCGAGGTCCAGCTATCTCAGCATGTCTGTCTGCCAGCGTGCGCTATGTTCATTCCTTGTACTCCGTTTCTATGCAAGGGCTGTCTAATAAAACCAAGAATCTCTCTTGCCAAGTCTGTATCTTATGCATGCAGCTTGCACGTTGGATGCCTTAATATGACTCTGCCCATTGTCTGATGTCCTTCCATCACCTTCCCAAAGGAAGAAGAGCAGCAGCTGCCGTTTGGAGATGTAGCATCTTGATACTTAGTGGCAGCTCAGAAGAAATGACACTTGATAAATAATGATACATGCTCCTGGACTTACCTATAAGCAATGTTTGGGATTCCAGATAGCTGCAGCATTCCACATGCAACCGGTCACCAGTTCCTTCTAAGAAGTTGCACCTCAAAATAAATAAATACCATTAAGCACAATACGTTTTATACACCAGTCACAGCTTTATACCTCACCTACTTGGCTGATTAGGAAGAGAAGGCACAAATAAGCATCTTATTTTGAACAGGGAAAATGGAAAGGATTCAAAGCCAAATCAACTCGAATCTTGCCTATAAAAACTTGAATAATATTGACTGGCCTCACAGCACAGGAAAAGATGCTTTATACATGTGTCCACTTCCACTCAGCACCCTGTTGCTAGTCATTCATGTTGCTTGGCACACTGACCATGTCACACACACACCCTTAGTTCTCTACACTGGCTTGCTATGCTCCCAGATACCTTCTTGCTGCAAAGGCCTCCATGATCATGTCCCGCCCCACCTCTCATATATCATTTCTCCTGTAGTGACCTTCCCCCTTCAAGCACCATCATCTTCAACCATCCAAGAGTCTTCTGGTCCCTCCAGTGACTCTTACTTTCTTGCTACTACCAGCATCTGCCCAGTCTGCACCCTCACATCAGCAATAGTGACATTGGGCTGATGCTAGCACGTAGCATCAGCCCAATCGAGGGTGTTGGATTGGGGATAACCCTAACCTGCAGAGTTATCCATTGAGTAACACCACTTAGGGTTCAATCCTAAACTGAGTTAGGCTGGCCTAAGCTAAGCCAGCAAAGTTTGGCCAGCACAAGGGACACCTTAAAGTATGTTTAGACCACTCTTGGAGTCAGAGAGGCCAGCAGTCAGAGATGTGCACCATCCTTCCTGGCTTCAAGGGTGGTCCAAACATGCTTTATGGTGGCCCTTGTCCTGGCCAAACTTTGCCGGCTTAGCTTATGCTGGCCTAACTCCAGTTTAGGGTTGCACTCCTAGATACTCCTGAAATGTGCCCACAAGCAGGGCAGAAAGTCAACAACCATCCCATATTCTACTCCCCCTGAAAACCCTGACTCTGAAACACAAAAGTTGCATTCGCCATTGAGCTATCCTTCATGACTGTATTTAATCCTCTCTATAAACAATATGTTCATTTCTCCTTCACCATCCACAGTATTTAATAAAAAACCCACTACCACGGGTGATGGTCCCTGCCTTTGTAATCTGATTTCCCAACTAAGGGCGCAATCCTATAGTGGTGCTAGGCCAGCGTAAGTCCCTTCTGCCGGCCCAGCACTGTTGCAAATGTGTCATAAGGCATGTCTGTGTCAGAGAAGGAAGAGCTGGGTCAGTGCAGGGAGTCGTGCTGACCCACAGACATCTGGTAAGCTGGTCCCACGCCAGCCAGGTGTTGCCAGTGCGGTGGCTTGGGGAACGGGGCAGGGCAGGGGTGGAGAGAAGGCAGCTCCATGGGCTCAGGGAGGGAGCGGAGTCCAGATCCAGCACTTAGGCCAGATCCTAACCCCCATCACCAGCTTGCCGGCCTCAAACCATGCTGCTCAGGTTGCACCAGTGGGGTAAGCCCCAGGGCTGGCTGGGGCTTGCCCTGGGGTAAAGGGGAAATATTCTGTTACCCTGAAGTGAGCTCCAGCAGCCTCCAGGTGGACTAACTGCTCCAGCATTGGTTAGGATTGGGCTGCCCAACACTCAAACAGTTGGGCCTATCCTTGTAGGGAAGGTGCTCTAAGAGTTTATCATGATGAGTATACATTGACAGAATTCATGAATTTGCCCTTCATGAGTTTGTCCAATTCCCTTTTAAAGTCATCCAAGCTGTATTACATCTTGTGGCAATGAGTTCTACAGACTGCATGAAGTACCACCTCCTTTTATCCATTCCAGATCTCCCACTGGTCAGTTTCACTGCATGACTTTCCTTATCCAGTACAGCATTAAAATGAATTGGGGTCCTGGGGATAGAATCCTTACACATGCTTCTTAGCACACATTCATTTTTTCGCATATGGTATTATGAGGACTTCCCGTGTTTCAATCAAAATGTACCCCACAAAGGAGTGTTCAAAGTTCCAGTGGCGTTTCCCTAATGCAGTCTTCCACCATCCGGGAAAACAGTGTTAATATGAACAAGCCCCGAGTAACTGAATTGCTATTATTTATCTGGAGTAATTGAACTACTACTTAATTATATGAAATTGAATTACTGAGCAAGAGCAATTTTAGACCGGCTATTAAATATGAATTGCAGACACAGATAAAATTATTCTTCAGAGCAAACTAAACAGCTAATATCAAGCAAGTTAGCTGCATTGTTAAGAGGCATATAGAAATCCAATGATGCCCATGTGTTCTGCTGATGAAAGGCAGATTTAAATGAATGGGATTTGTATAGACAGAGTGCTCTAAGGTTTGGGAGACAAGTGCTCGATATAAGAAAGGGCATCATGGAAAATCTAATGTTGAGCCTTGCTGTACAAATTTTCCTATACAAACAAAATATCATTGCGTACCTCATAATAGTTATACCGCTGATGAAGTGGGCTGTAGTCCATTAGTGTTTATGTCACAATAAATCTGTTCAGTTTCATGATGCTGTTTGAATTGTGTGTGTATAAGCTTATATTATGTTTTTACCCTGACCTCCTTCCAAGGAGCTCTGGACAGGTTAGATTTTTAGATTCACAACTATCATTGGAGGTAGGTTAAGCTGAATGTCAGACACTTGACTAGCATAAGGTGAAAGCAGAGACAGCCAGCGCAGAGGTGAGGGCCTCTGTGTAGGGCTGCCCGGGCCTATACGGAGGTCGGGATCTGTGGCAAAGGTCACTGCCGGTCCCACCCTCTGGCCTGCCCCTCCCCCAGCCCAGGAATACCCTTGCGCCCCACACAAAAAGGCAGCAATGCCAAAAAGGCGGTGCGGAACCAGCATTGGCCTAGCAGTCACCCAGCACTAGTGGTAAAGACTTATTACACAGACATTTGTGACAGAAGCGTGGGCAGTAGGCTCTTACTGCCTGTGCTAAGCCGGTTAGGATTGGGCCCTGAGTTGTACTTTCCTACAGCCCCAGCTGCACTAAATAGATTCCTTCAGCTGGCAAGATTAACATACTGAATTAAAAAAAACACCCTATCACCTGTAGTTTTAAAAGTACGCTCAAAGCCACATTAAGGAAAAAGCGGTAGGTATACCATGGGAAAACACAATACCGCTATTAAACAATTTAAACTAAAAATGACAAAAGATAACATCAGCAGTATATAATCAAAACTTCAGCAGAAATTTAACACCACCCCATCATAGAATGACTTCACCTGCTAGCCATTGCATATATTGCAAAGATGTTTGCCAGGTGCTCTCCTTGAGAAAAGCGTTCCAGAGTCAAGGGGTCATTACTGATAAGGTCCCATTTCGCTTCCCCCTACCAAGACAACTCACAAAGAATCATTTACCCAATAAATGAATACATGTGTAATTCATAAGGGCATGTGAACAATGCCATTGTAATTTTACTTTTTTTGTAATAAGGACAGGATAAGCATTTCATCTCCAAATCATTTTCCTCCTCTAGCATCTTGCAGAAATTCTAGCAACCCTATTTACTCACCTTTTCTTGGAATACAGCTAGGAATACACTCAATTAACTTTACAGCAATTAAAGAACATGAGGAGCTGCGTTATACTGAGCCAATGCACTAGTGTTATGATATTTGAGTAGTGATGATGACGATGATGTTGTGCGTGAATACTACTCTTGAGTGGTTTACTCAGAGATTCAACACCAATGATCACAGACAAGAAATAACTCAGAGACTTCTTTAACAAGAACTTCTGTATTACTCAAGTTAATCTTCTTTACAACTGTTACAGCAACTTCAGCAGACTCTGTACATAACTTCTATTAATCAATTATCAGCTCTCATTCAAAAGACTTCTCTCAAGCACACACTCTTTCAAAAACCCTCTCTGAAGAAACACACACATTGTATCCCTGGTCATGTTTATATATCATCCAATCATTACAATCACATGACCATATCTCCGGGCAGATTCTCTTGTTACTGAGCAAATCTCTATGTTACCATTCTAACTCTTATTACTGGGAAGATCTCTATGTTACCATTCATACTCATATCATTGGGCAGCTTTACATGCTGCCATTTTAGCTCCATGTCTCTAGGTAGAAACCAACCATACAGATCTGTAAATTTCTTCTGCCTCATTCCAATATCCCAACAACTAGTCCGTCTAGCTCAGTATTGGCTACAGTGACTGGTGGAGCTCTCCATAATCTCAGATGGAGGCCTTTCCCAGTTTACCCTGGGATCTTCTGCATGCAAAGCAGGGGCTGCCACCACTGAGCTGCCCGGAGAACAAATTCCTCCTGGACTTACCATGATCTGCCCAGAATCCAAGAGCACAGTTCACTCTGGAAAAGAACTAAAAAACTTCTGACCTTGAAAGAAGTGGTTCTCAAACTGGTGGATCATGACACACCAGGGTAACAGGAATCAGGGCATTTCCCCCTTAAGGGGAGTGGCCTTGCAGCAATGAAGCTGCAGCAATCCTGGTGCCGCTGCAACCAAGAGGCTTCTTACTTACAGGATGTGATGGCATCCTGGGGGTGCAGCGCAGGGCTCCTCAAGTCTAAGAATGTCTAAAAATAGCAATCGCGACCCAATTCGGGTTTGCAATTGCCAAAATGGAAGTGAGTGGCTATCACTATTTTCTATATCCTTTAGATATCCCAGGGCTCTTGGGGAGCCCTGAACTGGTGTCCACATGCTCTTCCCACTCCCCAAGAGGCTGGCACTGCCCCTTTTGTCTCTAGCAGCAGTGCAATCCTGGTGATCACATTGCTGCTTTCACCCCCCCCAAAAAAATGCTTACTAGGTTCCCCATTTCCCTGGAAGGGTTTGGGAAACACTGCTTTAAAGCTTTGACAGTAGTAGTTTGATGATGAAGCGTCTTATGAAAAAGGTTTCATCACAAATAGCCACTATACAGCAATGTACTCCAGTGCTCAAAAGCAGGTGTCAGGTAGTCCTGTAGTTTCCAGGTATTACACATTTTGAGAGCTTGTGAATGCATCCAAATGCTGTGCAAATATTAAAAATGTCAATGAATGAGAACATTTCTACATCATTCTACTCATCTCCCCTGTGAAGGGCTGGCAAAACAGGATATATAGCAAGAGTCAGAGCAGATGCAAAGTCAAAGATAGCTTCAAATCCTACAAATATGAAATCCAAACAAACCAAACACACAGTGAATCTGCCACCAGGTCATATAAGACAGATCAGTTATTGCACCTGCAGGGAAACATTAATCATTACATACTAAAGAGGGATTTTGGTTTTTTGCCCTCTTCATAGACAGACTCTGCCTGTCTGCAAGATACAGCTCTTTGAAAGAGACAACTAATAATGGCATCTCTTTTTAAACCTACAGCTTACAAGCTCTGCAAAGCATTGATTCAGCCTAGCAACATCTCCCTCAGGGGAAGCAAGACCACACACACACAGTGGCAATGCAGCAGCGCAAGAAACGAGCCATCTTGGAAGAGATCCACCTCCTTGCTGAGCTAAACAATGGCGTGCGGGATACGGGCTTTGAAATGTGGCAGACAAAACGCTTCCATGCAAGAAATAACCCACACATGGCAATAAGCACAATCACATTTACTTGGCTGCAATAAAGACCTTGTATAATGGAACGCATATGAACCAGACGGACAGTATATATCTTAGATACATATAGGCACAGAAGCGCCTACAGACATAGGTATGCAGCAAAGGGTGAATGCTTGGAGGGAATGTTACTCACACTAGAACTCTCCATCCACAAGAGCTCATGCTTCAGGGCCCAATCCTGAGGCCCATATTGCCCACAGTACATGTGTACTGCAGGCTAAAGGTTTTGCGAATATGCCATAAAGGGTGTCCGCGACACCTTACTGCTAGTACTGGGGTGGTATTAAGTTAGTGCTTGGCCCCAACACAATTGGATGGAACGGACAGTGCTCCAGCAATGCTGGCTACTGGTAAGCCCGTTTGGGGTGGGGGGAGAAAATGGGCAGGAGGAGGGCAGGCCCGCAAGGGGGTGAGATCCAGTAATGGTGGCTTCCACTGCCAGTCCAATGCCCCGTCTCAAACAGGGCAGCCAAACATGGGCTGCTTGATTCACTGCTGGCAAAATAGCTGGCGGTGAGTCAAAGAGACCCATTGCAGGCAGCAGAGCTTTCCCTGTGGAAAGGGAACAAATATTCCCGTCTCCTGAGGAGCCTCTGGCGGCTGCCTGGGTGCCGCGGGGTGCAGTGGTAGCCATTCAGCTACTGCTGTGTCCGCAGCAGCCAGGCTGCTCAGGATCGGGCTGCCCATCTGTCACATTCATCGCGGCCCCCACCTCTGCCCCCTGGGGGGGCAACCGCTTGTTGCTCTGAAAGAGGCTTGGACGCAGCAGGTTGGATGAGGTGATTTATTCGGGTTGTAAGTTTCACACTCACGGGGCTTTGTTACATCACAGGCCCCTGTCGCAGTTTACATGGAGTATCGTCTGGCCCCACTTCTCCACTTGTCAAGGCCCGCCCTGCCCACCGAGGTCATCTCACTGGACCAGGTCTCTATTGGGGGAGTTCTTGGGGGACCGGCCACTCCATGCTCCCCAGGGCTCCAGGTCCTTGACCCCCTTGACCCCCAGGTTGCCTCTGCCTCCCAAGGGATGACCAGACTGGGGGTAACCCTGGGGGGGAGGGTCCCAGCTCAGGAAGTCTCCCTGGCCCATTCCCAAATCCTGGGGGCAGGGTATCCCACACCCCTTCAGGAGCAGGTAAAGGTAAGGCCTCATCCAACCACCCTCCCTGTGCTGCAGCCACGGCAAGGGAAGCCTCCTCTCTCTTTGCCTGCCCCGCTCCTTATGAGCCAGCCGGCTGCTCCAGCTGGCTCCACCCCTTCCAGGCTCCACCCCTGGGCTTCACCCCTCTGGAGCTCCTCCCCAGGGGTGGGCCAGGCCTCTGCCTCAACACCAGCCCTTTTCCCAGCACTAGCAGGACCAGGACCCCTACTCCTCGTGTAAGGCCTTTTGGCTCCCTCGTGCCTTCCCAATGGCGGATGTCTGGGGCTTCTGACCCACCCCAAGGCTCAGGCGCCGTTCTCCAACCCCCAGCTGTCCCTCAGGACCCTGCATCTGGTCCCCGAGCCCTGTAGGCGGAGCAGCATTGCCCCATGACACCATCTCAATAGCATCTTGTGAAAAGCAAACATTTCTTATGACTTGAGAAATTCCTCCCATTCTCCTTCTTTGGTTACAGGAAATTCCACAATGATTGGCCTACAGCAACCTGTGGAATTTACTCCTTGCCTGTAGCTGCTGTTCAAGGCAATAGTGCAGCATTTTTCAGCCACTGTGCCATCAATCAATCAATCAATCAATCAATCAGCATTTATATACTGCTTTTCTGTCGAGGTTGGCGAAGCACCCAAACCTAGAAAATTTATAGGCCTGAAGAATACAAGGCTGACAGACGTTTTTCGTGATTGAACAGCTGTGATTGTTAAAGTGCTGAATCACAGCACAGGTGAGGGTACTTGCCTCGTTAGGCAAATCTGAGCGTTCTGGTTGGAGCAGAGCTGTATTTAACCACTGGGTGTGGGTCATAGTGTTCCACATCTGTGTTTGCTGTGCTTTACTGCTGTAAATATCTTCAAGTAAAGACTGAGTCGGTGGAGGAGTCCTTCGCATCAGTGTGTTCCTTTCGCTCGGCATCCTTGGCTGCAATTCCGCTACTCTGCCTGGATAGTTTCACATCTATCCCTGACATTTTCAACACAAAGTTCAAGTGGTTTACAGGCAAAAAAATGATAACGTCAAATAGCCCCCTGTCCCAAAAGAGCTTACAATCCAAAACAAAAAATGCACACCACCACCAGCAATAGCCACTGGAAAAGGCACTGCAGAGGGGTGAATAGGAACAATTGCGCTCCCACTGCTGAGTATAAGAGGAACACCACGTGAAAAAGTGCCTCTTGTCCAGTTAGTAGGGATAACATAGCACACAGATGTGCCACGAATAGTCCACAAGTGTGCTGGGGGGGGGGGAGAGCGTGTATTAGTAGGACCGTTGGAGGATGTGAACCCCCTGCCAGCAGCATGGTGTCAAAAAACTAATGGTGTGCCTTGACAAATTAAATACCTTATCAAGGTGCCATGCAATGAAACAAGTTGAAAATTTCTGCTATAGCGAATCCCAACCACAGTCTTGTGCTTTGACTAGAATGGCTGCATTCTGTCCACTTACTTCCAGTATTTCCATTCCTTGCCCTGTCTCAACAGGAACCTACTTTTCTCAAACTCCTCGGCTTCCCTGGATAAACAATTTGACATAAGATGTTGACACCCTTCCATCTCTATCTCCTGCCTTCCATTCCCTAAGATGCTACAGTGGATGCTCCACAGTGCTAGTAATTTGACCATAGGAAGACTGTCTTCATTCATTGCAACTTTTCTCTCTTCCTCTCTAAAACTATACATTTATTCCCCCCACCCCAATAAATATTGTGTGTGGATTGATATCAGACTCTCTGGGCCTTTGAGAAGCATCAGTATTTTCTGGATGTGCCAATGGCCATCACCCCAAAGGTAAACACAGGTATACATATGATCTTATAACACATGAGCACATATAAGATATCAAATAGCAAATAGATTTCTGTCATTTCATACCTGTCCACTCACAGCAGACCTTTATGAAAAATAGTGTCGTTCAGACAATAATCATATTCTTTTGGGCAAGAATCACTTCAAAAACTAGCAAATTGCAATTATACAATTGGTCTGATGGATTAAGAACATAAGAAGAGCCCTCTGGATCAGGCCAAAGGCTTCTTGTTTCTTACAGTGGCCCACCAGATTGTTATTCATACAACTAAAAGTTATTCTGGTTTCTTCTTAATGCTTACTAAAATGACAAAGTCGCACTCCCCCTCTCTACAATCACAAAACTATAAACACAACCATCACTGCCGCCACCAATAGACCAAAGAATAGTAAATTCAAAGCAGATAGTTATTAATTTTTGTCATTGTTCATGTAATAATTACCCCCATCTTTCATGTTATGAAAGTGCCTTGCTTTGGATATATATTTCCAGTTTTACACAAGAAGCTTAATTTGGACTAATCATTTATTAAGACACAAATAAGATTTTTACAGCCAATGTTTTGTTTATTAATTGGAGGAAGGAATCTTTGCAATGTTAACAAGAACATTAGGTAATAAAAACCATATTTAAAACAATCATAATATTTCTTTATTTGCATAGAAAAATGACATAATATGGGATAATTAGCAGCATGTGCACCAGCTCCACTGCTCAATTTCCGCAGTTTAGATAATTAATTATCACAGTGAAATGCATCATTATGGCTAATTTTAGAAAATCCAGCAGCTGCAAGGTCATAGTGGTAACAGTTTCAATGTGTAATTGGGGGAAAAAACATGAAAGCAAGTCATCTCATCTTTTATTAGATAATAATAATAATGAATCAGGCACACACATATATGGAGCACTTGAAAAAGGGATATAATGAACTGCATAATTTAAGCAATGTTAGTAAATAAACCTCAGCCATGGAAGTGAACAGTTGCTTCTCCAGATGAACAAAGGCAAGCATTGTGTCATGTTAGTTATGCATGAGCCTATAAGAATTAGGGGAGATCCTCTAAAATGGAATGTTGGAAGTATTAGCAGAGTATTACCTAGGGGGTAATTAACCTGTGGAACTCTTTGCCACAGGAAGTGGTGATTGTGTCTGACCTGAGTGCCTTTAAAAGGGGATTGGACATATTTCTAGAAGAAAAGTCCATCACAGCTGGTTTTAGAAGAGGCTACCTCAGGATGCCAGGTGCAAGGGAGTTGCAACAGGATGCAGGAATCTTGTCTTGTGTGTTCCTTGAGACATCTGATGGGCCACTGTAAGGCACTAGATGGGCTCTTCTTATGTTCTTAATTTACAACTTCTCAATGCTGAGGTATGTTGTGGGTCAGCCTCATACCTGGAGCAGTGGTCATCTAGATTCAACATCCCTGTTGCCAGGATCAATTCCTTCTGTAGTTTTGGACATGGTTCCTTAGAGTGCAATCCTAAACTGGAGTTAGGCCAGGATAAACTAAGCCAGCAAAGTTTGTCCAGCAGAAGGATCGCCATAAAGCGTGTTTGGACCACTCTCGGAGTCAGGGAGGATGGCTCATGTCTGTGTGCTGGCCTCTCTGATTCCAAGAGTGGTCCAAACATACTTTACGGTGTCCCTTGCGCTGGCCAAACTTTGCTAGCTTAGTTTATGCCGGCCTAACTCAGTTTAGGATTGAGTCCTTAATCCCAGTAACTTTATTTAGCAATGGAGCACGTCAGTTTATTTCAGACTACTGTATAATGACATACACTTGGGTAAGGTCTGATGCGAGAGTTACAGTTTCAGTGATTTAGTGATTCCTGTGGTGGACTTCTTGCTGCAATCTTATTTCATATGTACAGATAATGCTACTATGAATTATCCTGCAACAAACTCAGCAAATGATACAAAAGGGGCCCACCAGTCACTATTAAAAAAGAGAGCACCCCCCAAGTTGTGGATATACAGTATATGTATTCCAAAAATAATTTAAAAAACTCCGATGAATGAAATCAAGCCAAGCATCCTGTTTCTGACAGCAAGCAGCCAGGCACCTCTAGAAAGGCAATGTTAAACACCTGTTTGTTCCAAGCATCAGGTATTCAGAGGTATACTGGATCTGAAAGAGGTTTTATTTGGCTAGTATAGCTAATGGCTATTGATAGAGGTATCCCCCCATGCATCTGTCAAGGAGATGAATTTCAAGCAAACACCATTTCTTTGGGGAATTCTCTCAAACTGTTTCGTCCAGTTTCTCACCCAACAAGCTAGTACAGAAGTAGGTCACCAACAATATCCAGACTTCAACAAGGTATCCAAAATAGTTAGCAATGTCAACAAAGGAGCCAGCTAAATGTTTTGGTCAATTCTCTTAAAAGTGTACAAAAACTAAAATTCCTGCCAGAAACTGGCGCCTCAGGGCAGTCCCACCACAGGTGCATAAATGACCCCCCATTTTGGCAACAGTTCCTCCAGCATGAGGATTCTGTGATGCTGTTATATTGTGGAACTCCAAAAGATGTTAAGACACCAATGAATCAATCTTCATCAGCATTGTTTTGTAAAATATATAACAATTTTAATTCCAGCAGAAGAAATGTGACTATGACCATTTTAAGCCAGAATTCATCATGGCAGATGAATGTTTACTTGCCATTCACAGGAGTAGTTTTCCAAGTGACCAGAATATCTTACTGCCTGTGTCCACACTAGGGGTCTCCAAACTACAGCCAGGGGCCAAGTCCATCCCACCACAAGATTTTATCCAGCTTGCAGCAACTTAAAATATTTGACCTTTTTACTCATTATATATCATTTTTCAGTTTAAGCATGGCATTGTTCTTTGTAAATGTCACATTTCTCTTTTGAATCATATGCTGATTCCAAAAAATATCCAAGTAAAACTTATTCATTCATTTACATTTTATCTGTTTTATAAAGCTGTTTTTTTTTGGCCCGCGAAAATGTAAAATATACATGAAAAGTCTGGAGACCCCTGGTTTACACTGACTAAAGAAAGCCATTCTTTTTGTATCTGAAGCAATCAAGTGCTTCACCCTTATCTGGCTTTTATTCCATCCCTCGAAACACCCTGCTATGAAATGAGCAAATGAGATTGCTCCTTAAAATCCCATTAGACTTGATGAAGGGAAATTAAGGAAGGACTGGCATAGAGAACCCTAAGTTGTTACTTCCTGACCTTGTTTCAAGCCAAGGTGATCTGCAGCAGGAAGATGCAAACATGTGGATATAATTTCTAATACAAATAGAAGAATACAGACTTACCTAGCAGGCATCAAAAACTTTAACTACATCAGCATATGGAGCAATGTCTATATGTTTCCCCACCCCAGCAATATTCAAACATTACTAACGTCCATGACATTCTTGGCACCATTTTTCCTTGGGTCTCTTGTCACATGATATTTTATTTACAAAGACATTACTTCCATATGAAGGTCACATATGCCATTTTTGTGATGCAAATGATAGCATTTATTTTGTCACAAGTTGGGGAGCTACACTTGGTGCGGAATGCTTTCACCAAGTACACTCAATGCACACGTCTGTGCAAGAAAAAATTCACTATGACATGTGTTCATCACACAAGCAGAAATTTTTACACCTCCACAACACTGTTAACTCACAGCTTGATCTGAAGGATCATTGAAAACTGCCCTATAGCAAGTACTCAAGTGTTAGTCTGTCCAGCTCAATACCATTGACACTGACTAGCTCTGCAGTATTTGAAACAGGAACTTCTCTGCCTTATTAGGAGAAACTGAATGTTTGATCTTCTGCATGGAAAGCATGTGCTCTACCAATGAGCTAGGACGCCTTCCTCTTGTTCTATTTGACAACATACAAGGGGTGCAACAATCCATCATGCTATTCAGATTTGTCTATTGCAGTGTTTCTCAAACTGTGGGTCATAAGCCAATCTCAGATAAGTCATTTAGCTCCTAGGGCAGCCATAATTGAAAATATGGGAAGATGGGAAAGGGGAGTGGCTGTGTGGTTATTTAGCTTGTGTCAAGGTTGAAAATAGGCTTTTACTTTCTGATTCACTTTGCTATTGCAAAATGACTGAGAAATAACCCAATTTATTGCTGCATTCTCAGGAAAGCAGCAGGCTCTGGCATCATAAAGACAGCACTTCTGCCATGACATCACTTCTGGTGGGACCCGGACTGATTGTCATTCTAAAAATTGGATCCTGGTGCTAAAATGTTTGAAAACCACTGGTCTTACAGGGGAAAAAAAATCAGCTGCAGTTCAGAGAGGCATTACCAAAGTATGTACTTTCTCACTCCTGACACCTAGATCTGCACTTCAGGTGTCAATTAATGGCCTCCTAATCTTGGTAGCACTGACGATCTGGATTTCTAATGAGAGGATTACTGCTTAATATGACGGTTGTGTTTGACTCACGGATGTGCCTCACTTAACAATAAACTGGGCATATGGAAAAAAGATTCGGTGAACAAAAGTTCTTCCACAATTATTAATCTGAAGTGTATTTGAGCTTGTTGTTCAGTCGCTAAGTCGTGTCCGACGCTTCGCGACCCCATGGACCACAGCACGCCAGGCCTCCCTGTCCTCCTTTAGCTTCCAGAGTTTGCCCGATTTCATGTTCATTGTTTCGGTGACACTAACCACCTTATTCTCTGTCACCCCCTTCTCCTTTTGCTTTCGATCTTTCCCAGCATGAAGGGCTTTTCTAAAGAGTCCTCTCTTCTCATGAGGTGGCCAAAGTATTTGAGCCTCAGCTTCAGTATTGTATTTAAGCTATGGCGTCACAGTTATTTGGAATATCCTATTAACCCATCAGCCAAGTCATTCATCCTTAAAGCTGCTGCCTTGTCCCTTTCCTGTAAAATTAATCAAGCCTGCCATTCCTGTCATGTGTTTCAAACTCACGTTCCTGCCTGATCAATTTGCCACCAAATTCACTATCATGCATTTTGAAGGTGGTCCTCAGCAAAACACAAGTGGGTTTTAAAGATCAGTCTTGCCAAAAAGTATATAAGCCACACTATTAACACACTGCTGGAGGAACTACAAGGTAATTCCAGAAGGCAATCGAGGATATATCAAGGATATACCTCTATTTTGAAAACTACAAAAAAGGATTTCCTATTAAAAAGTGTTTTCAGAAAGCAAGGATGGAAACACAAACAAGTGAGCAGAGAAGTTCAGAGATCTTTCATCTGATTATTGTTGCTAAGCGACAACTTCCTTGGTCTCCATGTGTTCCTGTCACGTGATTTCTGTTGCCAAGGAAACGACTCCCTTGATATCCATGTGCTCAGCATGTGTATTCTGCTTTGCCGCTGGCTCTTGGCGAAAAGGAGGAAGCGATGCGGCATGCAATGAACTGCAGAAAGAGTAGGAAACAGCCATTTTCTTGGAAAATAGTATGGGAAGCTTTGGTTTTTTTTCCAGGAAGACTGGATAGTTTTTTGGTACAGATCCCTATGTACAAAATCACTGGCCACTGATTAATCCTGGCGTGTGGATATCCTTAAAAGGAAATGTATATGCTATTATGCATGCATAAGGGTTTTTACGCGCTGAGCACTGGTGGTGGTGTGGCAGCCCCTGGCACACATTCATGCTATTTCCCCCTTCTTGCTCCAAGAGGAGACACAGTGGGCAAACAAACAGCTGTTAGTAGATGCGAATGCTTTATTTGAAATGGTGGGCTCAAAATATGAAAGAGGCACCAGTCTCTTCTCATCTGTTGCAACATTTTTAGAGAGAATATTTTCTATACTCATTGGTCAATTTGGTAAACTAAAAAAAAAAAATCAAGGCTTCCCATATTATGTACAAGCAATTCATATCCATGTATGATCGATACCAAAACTCACTACCACACAAACAATTACATAGAAGCTCAGGTACAATTACATGAAAAGCTCAGGTTTTAATTGTAAAATAAAACATGCTACACATTGCAATGACAAACAATATTTTTCTTACTCTTATTTCCTATTTCTTAAAATTTACCTTGCAACACAGGCTCATTCCAATGTAACAGCAAACCATGATTTGGTGTTATGTGAATACGCCTCAGATTCAGCACTGTAACATACAAGGGCTAAAAAGCAGAACATGGTTTATTCAGTTCTTTGTTCATACAGACATGAGCCTGGAATCCATCTTAGAACCCAGGCCCGGCTTCAGGAGTGGTGGAGTGCAACGTGGGGCATTCCAGTAGAGCTCCCCACTCTACCTGTGGAGGCCCCACTCACCAAGAGAAAAGTTGGTGGTGTCACCTGGAAATAGTTGGTGGTGATATGGTGACATCACTACCAACTTCTTCCAGGAGATCCATTTTGGGCTGTTCAGAGGTAGGGGCAGCTGGGAGGGCCCAAAGAAGAGCTACACTGCTGGCCCCACGGTCTTACAGTTCATAGAAATCCCAGCTGCCAAAGCAGACAGTATGCTCGCTGCACCGGTGCGGGGCTGTCATGAACACCAGTGCCTGTCTTCCCATCCCCCCCTCCTGGGAACAGAGTAACAAGAGTTGGATGTGTTGTCTGGAAGGGGGGAATGGGAAGACAGGCACTGGTCTCCTGTTATTGTGACAGGGGGCCCTCAAAGTGCAATGTGGCATTGGTCACATTGACCCAAGGCCGGCCCTGTTGGAACCACGCACAAACTGAGCATGTTCCGTCTCAACTACCTTGGAACAACTGACTACTATGTGGTATCCACAGAAACATACTGTTTTATAGCCTTTGGTTGTAAATGCACACTAATAGGTAGGCAAGAAAGAAAGGGGGAAAGGTGATAAAAACCACACTTAGAATATTCTGCGCTAAAGATATTAACAGCCTAATCCTGAACTGCTCAGTTCTTGCAGGAGCAAAATGGTGACCGCTGCATCCTGTGGGAACCAGGGAAAGCCCCACTGCCCACAATGGGACTCCTCAGCTCACTGCCAGCGGCGAATTGAGCAGCCCCATGTCGGACTGCCCAGGCAACTGCTGGGGATAAGATCCGGTGGTGGAGGCCAGGTCGCACCACCATCCAGTTCCCCTCACCCCAAATGAGCTTACTGATGGCCAACACTGCTGGGGTGCCGGCTGTCCCATCTGCCCACATTGGGACCTGATACTAATTGAGCACCAGCCCAGCGCAGGCAATACGTTGTCATAGATATTCGCAACATTTTCACGGGCTGTACACACATACTGCCAGCGACAGGGCCTTCTGGATTGGGCCCTAAATCTGTTTAGAAATATTGAGGCATCTGGTGGGCCGCTGTGAGATGCAGGAAGCTGGACTAGATGGGCCTTTGGCCTGATCCACTGGGGCTCTTCTTATGTTCTTACTGCTTTAGTCTTGGACTGAGGCCTCCTGAGTTCAGGATTTTTTTTAAATTCACATGGTGTTACTAGGTAGGATGGGGGTTTTTTGTTCAACACCACATAAAAACACAAAACACTGCCTTTTGGGGGTTAAAATAAAATATTCAAACCACAAAACACCACATTTTGGTGTTTTCTAATTAGAAATAATACTGTGGCTGCATAAGCTGACCCTATATCACCTACCTAGGACCCTTTTAAAAGCATTTAAAATAAATAAAAATGAGAACTTGGAATGAGATTGTAGAATAAAAAAAACATAACAGCAATTTGCTATTTTAATCAAGAAATTCTGGGGAAAAAATATCACCAAAACACACACCCCTATTACTTGATAATCTGCATGTTTTGATTCAGGATATGTCTCAGCAGAATGGATATCTAAATTGTTGGTATAACTAGAAACAGAAGTTGTGGTCCACCTCACCCCCCACTGCTGTCACTGTTGCACTTGGGAACTGTAGTAGTTTCATGCTTAGTACTTCTATCTCCTCCTCTGAATCTACTATACACAGTAATTCTTCATAGAATAAACGTATTTGTTTATGGCAATCAGTGGTATAACTTAGGGCGCAATCCTAACGTGGAGTTAGGCCGGCACAGTTAGGCCAGCCATGTTTGGCAGGCACAAGGGACACCATAAAGTATGTTTGAACCAGGCCAGCACACAGATGTGTTCCATCCCCCCTGATTCTGAGAGTGGTCCAAATGTGCGTTATGGTGGCCCTTGTGCCGGCCTAACTCCAGGTTAGGATTGCACCCTAAGTCAGGGACTGTGGGGCAATTGCCTCAGGCATCATAGGTGAGGGGCATCATGGCAGGGACATGCTGTGATGGTTTGTGCCTGTGAAGCACAATCGCCGCCACCCCCAGACACGACCGCATTGATCACATCCAGATATATTCTGAGGGCCAATTTTTTGTAAAACTGGCTTTCCCACTTTCTAAGGCCTTTAGAATAACTCCGGATGTGGCCAGAGTTTGGCAGCCTGGATTTGGCGAGGCTCTGAGGTCAGGTGGGGTAACATTTCTGCTTCCTCTAGTGATCCTCTAGTGATATGCTCCTGCATTGGGGGGGATTTATGAAGCCCTGGGAGCCTGTGTGCAGCCCTCCGAGCCTCAGAAGCAGGCCTCTTGGAAGTCTTAGAAACACACTGCTGGCTTTAATTGAAACCGGAAACGCTTCGGGGGGGGGGGCAGGGATACTAAAAAAAATTTTTTTGCCTCAGGAAGCAGATGGCACAGCAATGCCACAATGAATTTGACTTCCCATCTTGTGACTCCGCTACTCATAAAACATGGTAAAAAATGGTACTGGTTTCTGCTCTAATGCCACTTGACAGACAGCGAGGACCATTTTCAAAACAGTTGATGTATACTAAGACACCCATAATCAGAGTCCTTGACTCTGTTCCAGTCATAGAAGCATTTGCACACTGTCCGTTTCTCCCACACCTTAAGCAGCTTCATCAGTGTAAAGCAGTGGTGCCCCTCTGATGAGGCAGTGCAAAAGCACTCCAGGCCACAGCCACTTCCTGGCCATCCAAGAGCACTTCCAAGACGCAGCAGAAGTTTCATAAGGAAGTGCAATCCCAATCAAAGCAGCCTGGCCATCTGAGCCCAGATCAGATTTTGTTAATACATGCCAGTGCCACTTTTGTGCGGTGACCTATCATCCCAATGGGTTAACAGTGCTGATAAGTGCCTATCTCCCAGGCTTCCACTGAATGGGCATGCTAGTGAGGAAGGGGTTCATTCCGAGCACAATTCCACAGTTATCACACAGCAACAGAATTCCATTGGGACAAGCGGTATTTATAGTCAGGATTGGATGCAAATTTACAAGCAGAAGCAACTTCAAACCTTTGATTTCAAGAGTTCTAAATCCAAAATTTTATCCTGGAAACAGCAACTCTGCTCTTGAGAACATGCACAGAATTTCAAATGCAGAATGACTGCGTCTTGGCATTAAGATTAATGTCAGTTTATGCATCAATAGACATAAGCAAAGGAAAGACCGTGGGAGTAGATGGCACGGAAGCACGTTCCACCCCTTGACTTGCCAAGGCAAACTACAGACATACAAGTGTGCTATGAAGATCTTTTCTAAATGCCTTTGTATATCCAAATTAAGAACAGCTCCGCAGAAGTAGTCTGTTGCAAGTTTTCTTTCTGTATGGTTCATGATAAATTAATTTTCAGTTCTAATACATGGAACTTAATTGTACCCTCTCTCTTTAAGAGCAGACTGCAGCTATTTAGACACATTGTTGGAAAATTAGGCAGCTAATGTTAGATAAACAGTAGCTGATTATCACCAATAGCCAAAGGACTGCAGTGCTGTGCAGAACATCTGCAGCAAAATGAGACGCAAGTCAGGCTGGATCCATCCACCAAAGGTCCTTCGAGAATCGTGGAATCCAAAACAAAGCTCCCGGCTCTAAAGAGGGCTTACCTAGAAACAAAAACGACACAGGACAAGAACATCCTTCTTCCAGTCTAGACAGGCACATCTGTGGACAATTTCAATTAAGCTGCAAAGGCTACCATGTTTAAAACATTTGATTCCTGAAGATGTACTAAGGTATATCGAATAAGCCTACACAGATCCTTAGCTCTCTGCAGATGTTTTGCTTGTGTACAGATTGCTCATCTGTAGCACATTATTATGTGTAGCATAGCTGGTGGAGTCGTCTGCTATACAGAAATAAAGCAAAGATATTCACTTTGGAGCTTTAAAAGAACTGTGTAGTAAATAGTCAATGTTTAATAGTGACATTTGAAAGCCTGGATTTGGGGGGAAAAGCTATAAAAACCCAGATCTGCTAATTCTCCAAAATTTGAGCAGTGCAGCAATTCTGCTTTTGAAGGAGAGCTCTCAACATTACTTTAAACAATTTCTTTCCCATCTCTCCATGACTTGTGAAATATATAGAACTAGCTGGTCCTTAGCCGGCATTGCCCGGGTATTCATTTATCCCAAGTTTCTATTAGACGGGAAAAGGAATGAATTCTATCTATAGTGTGAAACTGAAGTAATTTTATGTACAGGTAATTAAAAGTATAAGTATAAACGTTATAAAGTAAAATCTTTTACAAAGGCACTATAATATTAATTTAACTCAAAACTTGATTATAAACAACATTTAACAACATTCACCTCCAGGAGCTAGAATAAATAAATTCTTGGGTGAACCCACCCTTGAGCAAGCAACATAAAGTTGTCCGTGGGAGAAACATGGCGATCTCAAATCCACTCCTCAGTACTTAATAGACTGCCCCTGTGACTTGTTGATCGTGATCAAGAATGCAAGTCTCACTGGAAATTGCAATCTCTTGAAGTTAAAAGGGAGATCCGTCAGAATGAGTGTTATCCGTGGGATAAAAACTGTTTCACCCTCTCCTTTTCTTGTTAAGATAGTCGCTTCAATTACAGTAGCCAGCATCTTCTTGACACACAGCCTTGTGCCGTTGCAAAGTTTTGGCGGGTCAAGGTTTGGTAGTAAAATAATTGGAGATCCCACTATAAGTAAAAGACGATGTGATGGCAATCCAGCCGGATCAAGTGAGTTTAGGAACTCTGATGGGAAAATGATGACCTCATAGGCATCTACTACTGTATCAATAGACTTGTATTCAGTGACTATGCCTGGTAACATGGCAAGTATTTGATTGGGTTCCAAGACGGGGGCACAAGAATTTCTAAAAATTTCCAGAAGATTCTACAGAGTTCTATTCGTTCTATTTGACTAAACCTGGGCTTAAATGTCATCGGGACTGTCCCCTGTCAGCTTAATGACCCCAAAAACTATGGATTTAACACAAATGTTGGTCATTTTGGACATTTTACTTTTTACCCCTTCTCACCCCCATGCTGATGGGGGCTGAATGTGGACCTAAACGGCATCGGGAGCATCACTGTTCATCTCAGCAACCCCGAAAACTATGAATTCGACACCAATATTGGCTGGTTTCCATTATTTTTACAGGTCACCCCCTTCCCACCCCACCTAGGGGTGTTTTACCCCTGCAGTATTTCTTTCCAGATTGCAAGGCATATGTGTACCAAGTTTGCTGTAAATCGCTCCAAGCGTTCCAGAGTTATGCTGGAACATACATGCACACATGTCCTTTTTTATATATACTAGCTTTTATGTACCCGGCTACGCCCGGGTGTTTATATATCCCATCCCTGACCCCCCCCCAGTGGTTTTTGGGCCCCCCCCCGGGCGTGTTTTCTTTTTGTAAAAAATTACCCGGCGGTGACCAGGTATCTCTCCCATCCGTGCTCCCCCAGTGTTTCTTCCTAGTGTTTATTGCCAGTGTTTGTTGGGTAACCCTGGAAAGTACGGATTAGACGTGCAACCCCACCCCTGGGCGGGTTTGTTTTGTTTTGTTTTACCTGGCGTTGCCCGGGTGTTTATTTGTCCCGTCCTTGACCCCCCCCTAGTGTTTGTTGCCTGGCTGTGCAAACCCACCCCTGGAAGGATTTTTTGTTGTTTTAAATTTACCTGGCGTTGCCCGGGTGGTTATGTGTCCCATCCCTGATCCCCCAGTGTTATTTGTAGATCTTATTGGTTATTCAACATTGTCACGCGGGAGTCCTGTCCCCCCATCTCACCAGACTCACCAGCCACATAACACGTTTGGAAATGGTTGCAACTGCCACTTCAGATGGCCCTGTATAGGTTTCCCTGCAGGAAACCTATTTGCAGCGGGAGTCCTCTCCCCCCATCTCACCAGACTCACCAGCCATGCAGATGGCCCTGTCAGCGCATCACAACGCAGTGGCTCAGCCCATAGCCACCCATAGAGAACCACAAATTTGCTTTTACCCCCGCCCATGGGGGCGCGAGGCATTCCAAACCCCCACAGTGACGGTGTCGGGGGGCCAAGTCACCCCGACAGGAGGCAGGAGTCCTGTCCCATCTCACCAGACTCACCAGCCACACGTTTGGAAATGTGTGCAACTGCCACTTCAGATGGCCTTGTGGGAAACCTATTTGCAGCGGGAGTCCTCTCCCCCCATCTCACCAGACGCACCTGCCATACAGATGGCCCTGTATAGGTTTCCCTGCGGGAAACCTATTTGCTGCTGTTTGTCTTCAACTGTAGAGTTCAGTGGCTGCCTGAAGATTCCGCATGTCATTTGCATGTACTTTGCATCTCATCATGACATCATCAGAGCCTCAGAATGCAGTGGCTCAGCCGATAGCCACCCATAGAGAACCACAAATTCGCTTTTACCCCTGCCCGTGGGGGTGCGAGCCGTTCCAAAACTGCGCAGCGACGGTCTCTGAGGGCCAAGGCACCCACGTGCCGAGTTTGGCGCAAGTCGGTCCAGGCATTGCGGCGCCTATGTGGAACATACATACACACATACGCTCTTCTTTATATATATACTAGCTTTTATGTACCCGGTTTTGCCCGGGTGTTTATAGGTGCCATCCCTGCCCCCCCCACTCACCAGGCATACAGATGACCCATTTATATGTCCCATCCCTGCCCCCCCTCACATGTGTGCCCGGGTGTTTATATGTCCCATCCCTGACCCCCCCACTCACATGTGTGCCCGGGTGTTTATAGGTCCCATCCCTGCCCCCCCCACTCAGATGTGTGCCCGGGTGTTTGTATGTCCCATCCCTGCTGCTGTACTGTTTGTTGCTCTAGATGTAGCAGCCCTCTGTTCCATATCCTGTAGTCGTTTGTGACACTGCTGTACTGTTTGTGTTGCTCTAGATATAGCAGCTCTGTCTCTCTTATCGTGTAGTCTTTTGTCATGCTGCTGTACTGTTTCTGTGGCTCTAGATGTAGCAGCTCTGTGACGTAGCGTTGCAAGTCATTTTTTTCCCCCTCAGGTGTTTCCTGTGTACGCTGTTGTTTCATCTTTGTAGCCTTTGGTTGCACCTGCCCAATTGCCTTACGTTACACAGTGAAAGTAAACTTTCAGAGTGAGAGCAACAGCCACAGCACCTTGTGCCAACTGTCCACTGCCAAACAGGGACCGCCCACATGTCCACAGAACACATTTCCCTGGCCCTGTATTGGTTTGCCTGCTGTTTGTCTTCAACTGTAAAGAGTTCAGTTGCTGCCTGAAGATTCCGCATGTCATTTGCATGTCATTTGCATCTCATCATGACATCATCAGAGGCTCGGAATGCTGCGGCTCAGCCCATAGCCACCCACAGAGAACCACAAATTCGCTTTTACCTGCGCCCGTGGGGGCATGATCCGTTCCAAAACCGCGCAGCGACCGTCTCGGGGGGGCAAGGCACCCGCGTGCCGAGTTTGGCGCGAATTGGTCCAGGCGTTGCGGAGCCTATGTGGAACATACACACATACACACGCTCTTCTTTATATATATAGATAGATGTCATGAAATTTTAGCAGTTTCATTTTTTTTTTGTAAGCCGCCTGGAAACACTAAAGGGTAATATCTTAAAAAAATGCTGGCTGACCTTACAGTCAAGGTAAGGATTGTTGTAAGAATACTGAGAATTCTTTGAAAGAATTCAAAGGCTGAAGTTCTTTGAAAATTGACGTGACATGACTGCAGACAGTACAGCTAATATTGTGTTAAAATGGGGATTTAAAACCAAACAACAGAAATTTCTTTTCTGGGAGGTAGATAGATAGATAAACTGGGAGGTACCATAGCTGGCAGGAATGACATCTGGAAACATCTGCGTTATTCCCCCTATTTATGAATCTTATTACCAATATATGAAGAAAGAATACTCTTGCACACAGGAGACAAGCTGACAAACCAAAGATGACCAACTTAATTCATAAGAATATCTTTAAAATTTATTGACTAATTGTGTTACATTCAATATCTGATGTGTTTCCTCTGGACAAAGAGTTGGCATAAATACAAACAAGCCTTTGTGCCTTCCCTAAACGAGATAAAATACTAGAGACAGGGGAACATAGCTTCACATCTTTGTATTTACAGTCTGCCTTTACAATTTAGTGCTAGGAATATTTACAGAAAATACAATAAGAACAAAAAGATAATGTTTTGGCAACATACAGAATTTTATACACAATTGTACATGATTTTAAGCACATGGTATCTAGCCATCTCCTTCCAAACCACTCCTATAAGAATCCAGCGATTATCCTTCAAAGATAATTTCTTACTGGTGTGTAACCATCACTGAGACATAGCTATATTTTTGTTCACTATTTGTATTGTAGTCCTATAATCCTGCTGGGCTAAATATTTTGAATGCAGCATGAGAACTGTATAACTCCCTACTGGGAGGTAACTACAGGTAATAGACAGCCCAATCCTCAAGGCACTCCTATCGACTCATGACCATTTAAATAAATAGGGCTACTGTTAAGGATTGGAAGCAAGCAGTTTCCTACAGTTGCTTTGTAGCTGCTTTTTTCCGGACATAATTTCCTACAGCTTCCTCCTCATTTGATTTTTGATTTACATTAAAAAATATGCTCAAAGGACCTGTTTAAGAAAGGTGCTTTATATGTCTTAAAAGGAAGCTTTTAATCAAGGTACTAAAACTGACAGTTTTCATATCCAAGTGCCATGAAGATGACAATATTTTACTACCTCAATTGATATTAGTATAGTGCTCTGTTAAGAGGACTGTGAGCATCAACACCTTTATGATAGAAACAAACTATGTGTAGCCCTAATACTGAATCTCTTCAAGAGACCAGAGCAAAAATAGTACATAGTAATAAAGATAAACCAAAGGAAATAGTAATAGGAAACAAGCAGCATTAAGTGGCCAGAACCAAGTTTGTTCTACAAACTTCTGTTCTTTGCATTATCCTGTGGGATATTATTCTAAACAAGAATTGAAAATTTAAGATTTTACCCTCACAGCTCCTTAAGTATAATCAATAATAATGTCTGGTTTGACCCAAAAAGAACTAATTTTGCAAATGCAACATTGTTTTCGAATAGTCTTGGAACATTTTATTGCAGCAAGTCAACAACTCTGCACAGGTGACAGGAAGTTATCAGTGCATTTCGAAGCTTTCTCCTTTATACACACTCATACACACACTCATCTCCAGCCACCCAACCTCTGTACAGAACAACCACATCATATACAAAATCTGGGAGAACACAGTGAAACTGAGCCCTTACACATTTTCTTTAATTGGTCAGTGCTGTTTGGAGGAGTCACAGCTGTACCCCCTTATTAGCATTTATATCTATTAGCAGATTGAAAGTAGCCATGCATGCAAAAGTTAGGCTTCAACAGCAGTCCACTTGCGTGCTGGTAAGTTCCGGAGGACTTACAAACATACAAGTGGATTCAGGACAACATGCCTGTTTGAGAACTTATTGAAATATAAATTAAGGCTGCTTCAAACAAATTATAAAGTCCTGTCATGTTCTAGGGATACATACAGACATGCATAAACTAGAAAGGAACTCCTGGGAGGAAAAAACCCTTTTCAAGCATGGGCAATTCTTGCAGTTTCGTGGTAGTCTAACAAACTGAAGGTTCTCTTACTTGGGAGAAGACCTTTAAGTTTGAGAGCACATAATGAAATTTATTTCACAGTTGAACTTGGACCCAACTTAGTCATGCCTCTAAGTAAAAAATTATAAGTTTAAGATGAAAAAGAACTACCTGTGTAACTAAAAAAAAAAATGGTTTGGGCAACGCAATCATACAATCCGAAGGTTTTGCCTACATACACACATGGTTCAAACAGTGACAGCAATGTCTGGCCATTATTTCTTTTTATATGTAGATGCCCAACTGCTCAACCATGTTTATTACACAGATTTAGTAGTACACATGCAAAGGTCATGACATTTAATCCATGGACTAAATGTGACAGGTAATCAAATAATCAGAACAGCACCTAGAAGAGAGAGCAGGCAAATTTCATCTCATGCACTAGGTTAATACCAGCGACTGTTCAATACTGAGTGCAAGGTGACATACAAATTCTTAATCCTCACCAGCACCATTATTTGCTATTCCAATCCAGCATGTTAAGCAGGATCACAAAATGTGCCAGACTTTGGAGGAGCTTTAGTGACTTTATTTACCAAAATTGTGATATATTTGAGCTTACACCTCCAGCTGAGTGACACCAGCATGCTAATTTATTCAGTGTAAGGAGAACAGTCTATTGCTCAACCTTTACTTAAAAGCCAGAGGCTATCTGGGATGCTTTTCAAGGGTCAATTTCTCTTCAAAATGCAATATAAGTAAAAAAGTATATCAATTAGCAGAATGCTGTGCAGTGAATGACTTTAATACCTCAGTTATGAAGCCAATATAATGGCAGAGACTAACTGTTAAAGAAGCCACACAGTTGCTCACTGGAAATCCATGTCAAGATACCCAAATTTCTCTTTGTTAAGCTTCTTACACAATTTGTTCTGCAACCAAACCACTCCTGCTGCTGACAGCATTCAACCATACCAAAGCACATAATGAAAAACAGCTGCTGTCGGCCAGTTTCAAAATGGGTTTTCCTTCGGATCTGAATGGTTCAGAATAACTTACCTTTGCATTTTCTACTGACAGATTATCTCCTGCCTTCAAAATATCTTTGTATCTACCATTTCAGGAGAAAAAAGGGTCTCACTAAGTAGAAACCTTCCGCTGAATGTGTTTTACAGCTACCACACAAATCCATGCCATGCACACTGGAAGCATTGGATATTGGACAGAAAAAGGCACAGAGAAGTGTCAGTCAACTGTTTTGCAAAAGATTTTTCAATATCCTCATCGAGAGCAGCAGAATTAACATTCATATTTTATACCATAGGCCTATTGGGCATGACACCGAGTACCACCATATTCATTCCTTTTGGACATGGAAAAAAGCCCAATGATCTGTGTTCACTTATATTGGGAAAGAACATCACTTGCTGCAAAAGCCTAATGGCCTTTTGCCCATCAGGTAAAGTAGTGCTGTCAGTACTCCATTAGCAAAGATGGACAAATAAAAGCAAATATAATGCACCATCAATTATGACCCACTGCAAATGTATTAATTTAATTCTGAAAACCCGCGTAGCTGTAGATACCATGGAACATCTGAATACAGTACTGAGAGTCAACTGCCTGAAATTTTTCATCTATGTTTTAATAGCAGAATGCGACTTGTAAGGACATTGGCACCTGAATCCCAAATATACCACTATAAAGAAAATCCCAATGTGTCCGATAGTGTTCACTCCCAAGGAAATGTACTTTACATTTTAACTCTGAAAACTGGCCGTCAGCAGGGCTTATTTCCAAAATAAGGTGCATTTAGACTGGGTGCCTGTCATTTCTGAAACTGCAACTGAGCTCTTGAACAGCCACATACTCCTTGAGTTTCTCACCAACGAGATTTCTAGATAAGATCATCTGGTCTTTGGTCAGGAATTGCAACAGACTCTCTGAAGTGTACTGTATATGTACTTTTGGCCCACCCTGTATTTGTTACCAGAGACACATGGCTATTGCCAAAAATAGCAACCCTGGAACTTCTCCTCAAAATTTGGCAGCCAGTGAATTGGAGGGGGCCCAAGAAAACTTGCAGCCATGTCATACCACACATTTAATATTTACTTTATGTTCTCAAGTGGGGGGAGAAAGAGGGGAAGGAAGCAGGAAAAGGTCCTGCTGTTTTGGGCAACAGTCATATACAAGAGAATTACTGGTTATATCTGAAGTTAGTCATGACTAAGTCCCACTGACATTAATGGTACTCAAGTTACTAGAGACAAACTTCTCATTTCATTCCAATGCTGCTTATTCAGGATTCTCTCTTAAAAAAAATACAACCCTAGGTGTTGAGTTCCATCTGACACACTGCAACTAAGAATATCCAACCATTGTGATAATTCTGAACTATATTGATGGGCACATACTTTGATTGTTTGAAGTACAAATTTTATGACCTGCCTTTTAACTTAAGAGCTCCTCAGTTCAAATGGCAAATAGAGAGCCACTGTCCACAAAAGTCTTGTATTCAGTTTAGATAATTTTTTTTCTCCATCGCTTTAGTTAAAAGGATGGTGAACGTGTGGAACCTAAAGTGAATCGTTTGTTCCCTTCTGCAAGATTATCTGCAGTTCAGTGACCTTGCATCTAGGTTTCATAGGAATGCTATTTGTAGTTAATTTTTCATCCTTACATACAGTGATGGACATATTCCAGTTGCATCCTTTTCCATTACAAGAGTTTCCTCTACAAACACGACGGACAAGTGGCAAGATAAATGAAGCTCCTAGAACAGTGTTTCCCAACCTGGGGTTGCAACCCCCCCCCCCGATTAGGGATTTGTGTTTTCTTTTGGGACACTACCCCCTTAAAGAAGGTAGCGACCTAGCCATGGACTTATAGATGCTGTTAATATAGAACTTCTGGGTTTTGCTGCTGCCAAACACATAGAAGGTTTATTTTTATTTTTTTTTAAGTACATGCATTGGTGGCAACAATACCTGGACGCGCCATACTCTTTAAAGGAGTAGTGCCTGACTAAAGGTTGGGAAACACCGTCCTAGAATCTATAACACACACATGGAATTATGCTTTGGTCATGAATCAACCAGGGGAAGAACCACTACAGAAGAATGCATTCTTGCCTCTAAATTCATAAGTGACCAAAGATGGACCAAGAAAACAACTATTTTCTTTTCTACCCTCGGCTCTCCCCTTTCAGCCTGAACAGGACAGCAATAGGCAAACAATCTGCCATGGTAAACCAACTTGTACAATGAATGCTGGTGCATGCACCTTGGAGCTGAAGGAGAAACAAGAGCTCTGGAGCTCTCATGCATGGGGCTAAACATTTGGTACAGGCCTGCTCTGTAAGTGGGCAAAGCAAGTAGAATACAACAGCAGCATAGATGCTGTATTGCAATTTCATGGTGTCTGAAAGAATTCACCCTTGACCCTAAACTGCTGAAGAAGTCAAGTATGAAACTTCAGAACTAACTTCAATGTTAGTTCAGAATCTATAATTTATGTGAAAATGAGAACTTATAATAGTTAATCCTCTCTGCTACACTTCCACTACTTTGCCTATTACTAAATAAAGTTTGATGATGAAAAGTGTTATGGTTTGTCCCTCTGTGGCAGCTGTTGATGAGAGGCTGCTGATGAGATTTGCAGGGTCAGTATTGAGTCCTCATTTCTTCCTTGCAGGTGAAGCAGTAGTCATGCTCAGGTTGTGGTTTCTTGATACAGGAGTTCCAAGATGGGGAAGGTTTTCTTCATTGCTGTAGACACCAAGCTCTGATCGAATTGTTCAGGGAGGATATTGGTCTAAGGATTGCAGTTTTTGAGCCCAACCTCCTGGAAAAGAGAGGTATAAAACTCCGGCTCCAGCTGTTTGTTCCTGTATTTATTGACAATGTCAGCTATTTTTTGTTTTCGGCGGACATGTGGGGGATTGTACGAGTCACTTTCCAGCCGTTTTCTTCGACAAATATTTATTACCGTCTGTCGCACTAAGAAGCCTTAATATAAGAAGGAAAAACAAGTTTCAAAAAATGTAAATGCTGCTTACACCTCCCTTCCTCACCCCAAAAGGTTATTTTTTTAACCATGATCAAGAGAAAGTACTCTTAGCATCAATGTAGCTTGGGAGAGTCTGGAACCATCTCACTGTTACATTCTTCAGGCAAGTCACTCATGTATTCCAGTCATTCCAACACTTTAGGGAAGGAGTTTCCACTGGGCGTTGCAACACCCCTGGAGCACCTTGATGTGTTTCCAAGAGTGTCATGAGACCCGCACTGGCCGAGCCGCCAATGCGACACATTGAAGGACCACGTGGAGGTCTGGTGAGCTGGGCTACCTGTGGAACTGTGGAAAGAGTCACCTGCCCACCCTGGGCCATTTTTTTGCCATTTGTGAGCCTTTTGTTCATAATACCCAGAAATGTCACTGATGTCAGCACATCACTGGCACTTACTTTTGAGTCCAGAGCTTGACTAGCATACTGCTGGCCAGGTAAGTTTGGGAAGTGTTGCTTTAGGGGGATGCCCCTCCAAGGTCAGTACTATGCTGCTCTGTGTCCTAAGAGGCTGCCGAGGTGGCATAATGATAGCACCAGCCCTACGTATCCCAACAGAGGTTAACAAGTTAGGTTTGTAATACATTCTGAGACCTACCTAAAGCTCTCCTGCTAACAATCATCCCATCCACCAATGGAATGACCATGTTGAATTTTCCAGTAGCTCCTTGCACTTTTACCCTAAACAAACCAGTATTTAGGGGATGGATGAAAATCACAGGAACTTCTTTTTCTGGAGTAGCGGATCTTAAACACATAAAAGTGAACATTTTGGGTTAAAGAGAGAGGTCACTTGGAACATTTTCAGTTTTTAGAGTTTAAAAAATTCACATACAAAGTGTAGTTGATTTTTCTTTGAGAGTTACATTAGCATCCTAATGGAAGGGGATAAAACCGTGATGATGCCATGATAATTTTGCCAGCCACATACAGTCTGGGACTAACACAGAAGTGGGAACCTTTGACATTACCAACAGAGAACTAAGAAACTAATAACTGAGAGTTCCCTAGCGATGACCCAGCCACAAATAACTACTATTCAGAAAAAAGTAACTGCCAGGCTTTTCAGTGCAGAGTGGCATCTAGGCCATATTTGCTACATAGCAGATCAAGCAAACTAGTTCAAGTGGCTGCCTCCAAGTTTCTATTTAGTTCCTCTTCAATAATTTCCAATCCTTAACCATTCTATTACAAAGAGGTGCATTAGACTATAACAATACAGTTATTTTAGTTCAAGGAGCTTTGTTGTCCTCGTCATTCCACAGCTCAATCTGGATGCAAAGACTGGGTAAAGTCACTAACGCTGCAATCCTAACCTGGAGTTAGGCAGGCAAAACTCCCTTGTGCCTGCCTAGGAGTGTCACAATGTACCATTCTCAGAGTCATGGAGGGCGGCACACAGATGCACGCCATCTGCCTTGACTCCAAAAGGTCTAAAAGTGCTTTACAGTGTGTTTGTGACATTCCTAGGTGGGCACAAGGGACTTGTGCCGGCCTAACTCCAGGCTAGGATTGTGCCGTAATTGGGATCCATCTGCGTTGAATGGAAAGCTGGGTTATCCTCCTAATGAGGTAAGTTCACTGCCTTTAATTCCAGCATGCCTGAGGGGAACCCCAAGAAAAGGAACTGTGCACAGATTAATGCTTATCTATAGTCTTTTCCCCAAGATACATTATGGCAGGTTTCCTGGGCCTGCACCACAAATAAAGCAAACCTCTAATACTGCAAAGAGGTGAAGACAATGTGTATCCACTCATACACCTCTGGCTCATGGATCTCTGCTATAGCAGCTTCCACCATCTATGGGCAACGCAAACCTCCACACGGCATGTGTTGCTGGGGCTTAGATTTGCAAGCTTGCATACTGCATTGCTTGCAAAGGCAGGCTACTTTCAGGAGTGAAGGAAATGGGAAAAAATAATGCAAGAACTTGGCTGCAGGAATTGTATGCACATAGAGAAACTCAGTCATACCTCAATGAAGTGCTACTATTGGTTGTAGTTTCTACTCCAGTGCTGGTCTCTGAAACAAAGTCAGAGAGCGGGAAGTTCTCTGCAAGATAAGGACATTCAAAACAAGCTAAATAGTCAGATCCTTTTCAGGTACCAAGAAAAAGTATATAGAATACATAAAATTAGAAAACAGTCACATTGTGAGTGGTATTTGACTCTAAATATAATTAGAATTTCATATAAAGTCATGTTGTCTCTCACCCAATCAGTCTATAACAAAAACCTAAGAAGCACATACCTATATCATCATAACGTTCAACCCAGACCACATACACCTTGGTTTCAGGTCCCATGGGAGGAATAGCCCGACCGTGTGGTAACTTCTTTGATCTGGAAGTTGGACTGAGCTGATGCAGAGGAAAAGACATTTCCTAAATAACTGAGGCACACAAGTGCGCTTGCTCACCACAAACATTTTGGAGCAAGTAACAACTTACAGTACATGCAACCTACAATGAACATGCTGATTAAAAAGAAGCTTATTCTACCCTTTACTTGGCCATTAAAGATGGCATGGGCAAGGAGAGATTTCAGGCTTGGACCTCCGATCTTAAAATTCTCTATGCACAATAGAAGTAGGTGTACTGAGAAATTCCCCCACAAAAGAGCAAGATACTGCACTTGAATATTAGATTTCTCCAAAAGGAACATAACCCTAGGGGGAATCATAATACTGCATGCAAGTAAATAGAGGCCTTTGAAAATTGTGGGTTTTTTTTGAAAATTTGTTGAATTAGAATGAAAGGGGTGGTACTTTCTGTTTTTATTTACAATTGAATACACAATTCCAGTGTTCCTTACTTATTATCTATGGATAGAGGTGTTTCAAAAATGTGGTATTTTGTGTTTTTATATAGTTATCAACAAAAACCAAATACCTCTATAATTGAGTAACATGAATGCATTTAGTATGGTAAAAACTGAACACCTGGAGAGGTCCTTATTTCCTACAGTGTAACAGAAAGCTTGCTCCTACGATTTATTCTGATTTCTGAATTAAATGTGCTTTGTAACCATGAGCTATTCTGTCATTGCAAATTCTTACAAAACTATGAATTTCATAAGTTATCCTCCCAGAAACCTAGAGCTCTTCACAGGTCTTACCCTCTGCAAAGAACTGAGATTGTCTGTATGATTGGGGAAGAGTTCAAGGGTCAGTGCTGGCTGCTTTTGCATTCCAGGTAGGAGGTCCATATTGGAGTCACTTTCCTGGTCTGAGACGTTGCTTTCCAGTGAATCAGCTGGGAGACAAAAAGGAGAATTTCTCATAGCCAAGAAGTGTATTCGCTGCAATCAGAATATGACAGTTGACTTATTGACTCCCAGCAGTTTCCCACAATTAGGTCAGTGACCTTGTGAGCAATGTTTCTGGAAGACTTCTGCTTTCTTCCACCTCCATAGCCAGCATATTTCCTCCAGCAGGAATAAATAAACACTTAAAGTTGCACAGTCCTTTATTGCAGTTAGTATCTTCTCCATTTTTCCAAGTGTGTCTACACAGCCTGGTTTCCTCACAGGCAATTTGAAAATAAACATTAAGGAAAGAACCTGAGCGTGACCTACAGTTCACTGCAGTCTGAAAAAGACCCAAGAGCTTGACCCAAGAGCAAAGTCTAGGAACTTTGAGTTTGTTTCCCTGCCAGACCACTTTATGGTAGAAATGAGTACACCTTAAAAGTGTACCATGTTGCTAGTTTGAACAGTTCAGAAACATGCAAGATGGATACATTTTGCCACATAGACAACAAAAGAATGGAACAGAAAGCTGACAGTTCTTACAGTGCAGAGAGAAAGGGCACAATCCTAACCAACTTCCCAGCACTGACATAGCTGTGCCAATGGGGCATATTCTGCATTCTGATCATGGAGGCCTCCTCGAGGTAAGGGAATGTTTGTTTCCTTACCTCAGAGCTGCATTGCCCTTACCCGGTGCTGGAAAGTTGGTGCACACTTGCTGGCATTGCAATTCATGATGTCATACCAACTACTGTGCTGAAACAGGTAATGGTGCTTTAGTAAATCAGCTAACGAAACTACGTACACATATGGCACACTTACTTAAGGACTCCACAGGTGAGGGAACAACAAAAGCTATTTCTGTAAGCGCATCTGCATAATATAACGCTTTCTTTTGCCCGTTGAAGATGCTTGCCCCGAAATCATCTGAAGTGATTATTTCATCTAAGAATGAAGCAAACAAAAATGAAGTAAGCGAGAAGGTCTTTCTGTGTTTCTTTATGCATCTGGTCCATAAAGTAGTGTTACTCAAAAAATTTTCAATTCTCCTCCTATCCAACACCCACAACTCAGTAAAGAGCAAAAAACTGCTAGGCCATGGTATGACTCCATTTTGTCAACATGACTCCATTTTGTGGGAAAGAGCTGAAGCTGCTAAAGTACCAGATGGTGATAATCTGCTCAATTCCGGAGGTAATTTCATCAGGAAGTATAATTTCCTATTTAATTTGCTTTGTTTTCTGCAGAAAGGTGTGAGGTCATAGCTAGGGTTAGGAAGGAAGTACCTAACCAGGAAGGTTCCATCCAGCTAGTGCTGCAATTAAGAAGATTCCGCACAGCTGACCCCCATCACATAGAATTAGTGTTTGTTTACATAACCTTTTCTGAACAGGATGTAAACCCACCCACCCCCCGAACATTCCATCAGGAAGAGATCTGACCTTTATCCTGATTGGGTAATTATACTAAAGGGGGTATAAAGATACCCAGTTTTATCGGTACAGACCATCAAGACCACATGACCATCAGACCTTCCGACACCATAAAAGAGAAGACCATCAGATCTCCCGACCTTGAGATCACCTTCTCCAAGCCATCCAAAATGCCCAGCATGGACCTGCTGCCTGCATTGGTCTGAGAAGAAGGTGAACCTGCAAGGCTAACTACCTTGCATGGACTAGGGCCTAGGCAGCTAGTTTTCTTATTTTAAGGTGTATCTTAGTTAAGTCTGTTACTTCTTTTAAGCCTTTCCTAGGTTTGTAACTGCTTGTTTATTAATATATAAAGTTAGTTAATATATAAAGCTTTGTGAGTATTTGGAACCAAACTAAATTCAGTTTTGCTGCTTAGGCACCCTACCAGTTAAGCTTTATAGCTTTGGGATAGGTCCCTGTAGTTGGGGCTAGTTTAGCCTGGGGAGTTTTAAAGTTAAGAGGCTGTTTATTGCTGTTAGAGGCTTTTGTTCTTAACTATGGTCCCAGGCTGGCAGCAGAGGATGTGTGCCTTGTTGCCTTGGCTTGTAAGTGCTTAAGGACACTCACTGCTGAACGTTCACAACTCATATGGGCCCTGGGCTAGTTATAGGACATATGAGCCTGTGAATTATCCTCAGTATGAATAATCTTGTTCTACAGATGAGTATATGCAGAGATTCTTGCATGCAATCGTGTTTCATTTAAGGCACGGTTTCTCAAACTGTGGATTGGGACCCACTAGATGTGGGTTACAAGCCACTTTCAGGTGGTTCGCAAAGCACCTATAGTAGCCATATTCAAAATACTGGAAGATGGGATGCTGGAAAAGGAGAGGGTTTTTGCTTCTGTCAAGATCATAAATACAGGTGGAGCCTTCTCATCCGCTGTTTTCCCATCCACCGAGTTGACTTGCAAAAAACCCTTATATTACAGACAGTACAGCCAGAGGAATAATCCTCCAAACCTTTCAGGAGAATAATAGAGCACTGGACCAAATGAATGTACTTTGACTGTGAAAACTTACATGGCTTGCCTTTATAAATAAAGTCTTATGTTTTCATGTGCTTTGTTACTTTTGCCCACCTCCCTGCCTGTTTAAAAGAGAGTTCTGTATATTTATCACCTAAATCAGGGGGGCTCCAAACTCTGGCCCATGGACTAGATCCAGTGCCCTCCTGATCCTTCCTCAGTGTGAGCAGTAGTTTGTGTTCCGCCAGGGAAGCCACAAAAGGCCCAACTACAACACCCAGGGGTCTTTGTGGCCAGCTACTTCTGAGGTCTACCGCCTCTACAAGTTCCACGCAGAGGCGAACAGCCGTGAAGACCCTGGGATCTGTATTGGGTGTCTTTTGCGGCTTCTTTGGCAGAACATCAAGTCCTGCTTGTGCTGGAGAAGGTTTTCCCCACTGCAGTCGTCTCCTGTTTGGAGAATGCCGACCTAAATATTGGAGATGCTCTACAAAGTAAACAGAAGATTTTCCTTCTTCAAGCAGGGGGCTGGACAAGATGTTGACCCATCTTCCCTTTATGCAACTAACCTGTCCATGAAAACGTATCCTCTCACTTCTTTCATCAAAGTTCCTTTTAGCAGGCACTGGCCAGCTGCAAGTTTAATAGAACAGCTGCACAGGATAATTATTTTAAATAGTTCAGCAACATCAGTTCTTGCTTAAGTCTGGTCCAATTTCCCCTAAAATTAGCACTGTGTTGCAGGC